>OZ001645.1:15779212-16115018 GCA_963924145.1 Pyrausta purpuralis | reverse complement strand
TGAGCGTTGAGGTTGCCTCTGATCCGAATTAAATCAGTTCTTCCGCCGATCCAAATACCCGCCCATACCATGATGGTTCCACCACTATAAGGATGGACTTTTTGGCAGGATTTTAATCGCTGTTGGCGTCTAGGGGTTTTCCAGTGTCGTATACGTCTTGTATCCGGTCTCATACCAATACATAAAAGCATAATGATGTATTGGTATGATGTATTGGTGTGAGACCGGATACAAGACGTATACGACACTGGAGAACCCCTAGACGCCAACAGCGATTAAAATCATGCCAGAAAGTATCCTGCCAGAATACGAGACTCATCAGAAAAGCACACGAAACGCCATTGTTCTTCTGCCCAATTTCTGTGTTCAAGAGCCCATTGATATCGAATCCTACGATTGTGCATTGCTATAGGTGGTACCCGTAGCGGTCTTCGGGAATGAAGGTTCACTTCATGCAAGCGGTTTCTGACTGTTTGGTCGCTAATTAAGTTCCCTGAAGAGTGATGAAGCCTCACGGCTAACATCATGGCGGTTATTGTTGGAGCTCTTCGAGCTGTGATTTGAATGTATCGGTCTTGTCTCCGTGTGGTGCAGCGACACCGTCCTCCATGCCGCTCAGCCACGGTACCAGTGCTTCGGTAACGTGTCCAAAGTCGACTGATAACACTCTGACTTGTATTCAGAGCTAAAGCCACAAAAGTACGTTGCCGGGAACCAGCTTCTATCATTCCCACGCCTCTGAGCATTTCTTCCCTGCTTAAATGACGTCGCCGCTCCATAATAACGTTGGTTTTAATCAGTAGTAGGGAAACAGTAGCACTAATAATGTCTTCAATGCGTTGTATGTTTTTATAGGGAAAATATTGACAGCTGATTTTCATCTTTTACTCGAATTTGATTGACAGTTCCTGTTTCAAATTATGAAATGCACCAAAAAGGATCCATAGAAATTTATAAAATCATAAATTTATTACAAAGCCACATCTCAATCTTAAGAAATCCGCATAAAAATGCTTGATCCCTAGACACTTTTGGTGTGTGTATTTTTAAGATTCCCTTAATCTACCCTCGAGTGAAACTTTTTAGAAATTTATCGTTTTATTTTAAAAGAATTTATATTAAAAATTTAATTAATGTTTATCGATATGATTTATCGACAATTGTCAAGCACAATTAAAATTAAACTGACAAGAGAACGAATGATAAACATACGACAATCCTACCGTATAAAGTATACGTTATCTTGTTGATTTTGTAGTAACTGACTACCACTTTTTTAAATGGCAATGTTACTTTTCTCTTGGAAAACACATTTCACTATTTTCATGAAAAATATCAGCTTTTTTGGGATAAAACGTTACTTACGGATGAAAATGAATATTTTTTGTCTTGCCGCTATAATTTTTATACAAAAATAAGCCACATTTACCCATTTTTACCGACAATGTTTCTCACTGAGCTCTCTCACCGTACTGACAAGACGTCACCTGCAAGTGAGGCCAAAAAGCCCGCTTCGTGGCTAAGGGGGCACAAGCGAAATGGCACGTCATTGCGCGTCCAGTGGTTTATTCGTCCAAGCTTAATAAACAGGTAATTTGATGGTATATGATTTAATTTCAAATGATTACTACTTTGACCCGACCGGGAATCGAACCTAGGAGCTTAGCCATAGCACCACAGCAGCCGTCGAAATAGAAAATGAAGAATAAATATATCCTTTAAATAAATAAATATCCTTTGGGCACACATCGCCATCTAGCCCCAAAGTAAGCTACTCAAAGCTTGTGTTATGGGTGCCAGACAACGGATATAATACTTAAATACTTTTTGTTTGTAAATACATACATGATATACATAGAAAACACCCAGACCAATACAAACAGACATGTTCATGCACACAAATGTTTGTATTGTGCGGGGATCGAATGTAGATGAAATGTTGGTATATTTTATTAACACGTAGCTATGCTAGCCTATGTGCCAGTGGAAGTCACACGGGGGTATTATTTTTTACAACGTGTATACGTATTAGTTTATATATTTGTATTATGTTGTGTATTTTATGATTATAATTAGAGATGCGCCGAGTACCACTTTTGCCGAGTACCGAGTACCGAGTTTTACTCGGTTCATTTTTTTTCCAACAGAGTACTCGGCCGAGTAACTCGGTTTAAAATCAAATTCCTGTTTTGGGTGTGTAAACAACTACAAACAGGTTCGCGCAGAATTAGCTTTCATCTAGCCACGAGAGCGGGATGATACTAAAAGCCCCATTACTTTGGAATAACCTGACAAAAGAAAGACAAGAGTCCTTTCGAGTGGTGGGCTGACCCAAACAAGGTATCCAGAACTGGCACGTTTACCACGAGTGTTGCATCTACAAGCACCACGCATAGCGAAGCGAGTGATTACTTTTGGAGGCTGAACCAGAAAGTGCAGAGAGCTTTGTGTTACTGCATAGTAATTTTACTTTTTTTTTCGTTAATTAGTTCGCCTCATTTTGTCTCATTACTACACGTTTAGTATCATAATTGAAATTGTGAAAGATCTCCCCTGTTGTTTAGATGATTTCTACCAATGGATATTGCTTTACCTAAACCGAGTATACTCGGCATTAAAACTGAGTTACTCGGCCGAGTACGAGTATCAAAAAACTCGATGGGCCGAGTACTCGGTAAATACCGAGTATTTACCGAGTACTCGGCCAATCTCTATTTATAATAATATGTTATTTTATGTAATGTGTACGTATTACTCTTTACTTTATTGCACAACCAAACATTTGTGCAAAAGGTGGACTTAACGCCATATGACATTCTCTACCAGTCATACCTTTGAGCCAGTCTTTTATTATCTATCTGTTATCAAATATGTCCACTTTATCTTTTATTTAAAATATTTTATCGCCACGCCTTCTCTTATTCTTTTATGCTCTTCCCATGGATGAGTTAATGAATGGTAATCCTACGTTATATTAACGTTGTTTTTTTTTGTAATTATTTATTGTTTATGGTGTGCATCTATCTTTATCTATTTATATAAAAACAAATTGCTGTTCGTTAGTCTCACTAAAACTCGAGAACGGCTGAACGGATTTATCTTAACTTAGTCATGAAATGTTCGTGGAGGTCTAGGGTAGGATTAAAAGGCGAGAAAAAATCGAAAAACGCGCAGACGAAGTCGCTGGAGACCACTAGTTAAGGAATAATTATTATTATAAGTACTACTTTGTCGCTCAAATATCCCTTAGGGGCAAGACAGGAAAAAGTTTTATCTCGATTGCTAGTCAATAATCAAAGGCAGATGGAGACTGCCGGGCAGCGACAAAACGCAGTAAAGGTGCATTATCGTCGCTGGACCGCAATAATGAGAGAGCTTCTCTACGGCAGATAAGAGCTTATATTTCCATAGCTAACGGCTAGGCGACGATTGCCTGTAATTGTATCCGGTAGACCGAACCACCCACACACAAATAACGGCCATACATACGATACGAGACCCTTAGTTTCCCTGCGCCTTATGACGTTAAAGTCCGAAGGCTATAATTTGGTTTTAATTCAGAGGATCCCTGCAATCTATTTAGGCATACGTCAGGCTAAGTGGGGGTGGGCGGATGGCTATTTCCTTAGTCTAGTCTAGTTTACAAGTAGTTCGACCCCGCCAGGGATAAAAGTTTTTAAGATGCCGTTGCCTGACCACGGTGCACTGCAACTGCTAAACTTGAGACACTTTAATTAGTATTTAGTCACTTTTTACTATGCTTAATAAGTCACAACTTTATTAGCAAAGTAAAGCGTTTGACTTAGATGAAGATGTTTACTCGGTTTTCTCATAAAAGTTTGACGAAAGAATTTTAAGGATCAAATTTGATAATGAAGGGAAAAAAATATTTCGAAAGTATGCAGCAACAAATTAAAATCTCATACTTCGGTAGCTAAAGTTACAAAACGTTTTTAAGTCAATGTTACAAATTATGAAGGCCCTAAATAGAATATGTATAAAAATATTGTGGTACCTAAGCAAGTTAACATAGTTAATCCATAGTATTATTCGCATACACTATGTATGTTCGCAAATTTTTTTATTCATTTACGAAAAAAGTGATATACACATTATAATACTAGGAATAATCCACTATTCAGGCTTCGAAAGGTTGGTAATTCTTTCATGGGGAATTGTATGAATTTTTTTAATTAACTACCAGAATACATTGTAAACTTACCGGTTAATAAATTTAAAACTGTCATTAAAGAAACCCTAATGACGAAAGGGCATTATAAAGTAGATAATTATTTAAAAGATAATAATTGAAATCCTTTTGTAAAGAGGCATTGACAATAGTGACTGAGTTTCTTGCACAGCTTCTCAGCACTAGCCCACAATATTGTCCCGAAGCTGTGGAAGGGTTTGTAATGGGACGTGTTAAAATGTCCTCAATTGCATAAAATGGCCTATTTGCATAAATAAATGACTTTTATGACTTATAAAAATCACAATATTGATCGTAGGCGATTAAATCCAAACCATTAAGAAAGTAAATAGAAGTAAGTGGTCTACGTGCAATCTTTAAACATCCTGCATTATGAAACAAAAGTTTTACATACGGCTTTAGCGAATAACAGGCTTTAAAAACTGTCTGATAATATTGTTAGACACAAAGGTAGAAAATACGCTACAGGTATTATTAACTTTGGCGCCGACTACAAGCTATTCGGGATTTCCCTGCAAAGCCGTTCTCAATAGATGGCGTCGGGTAATAAGCTCAGCGATGGGCTATTACGGGGCTACGAGAGAAATTCGTATCGTAGGAGCCTACGGGTATCGGTAGCGTGCAACTTTTATGGAAGCACCGCTAGATTGCACCGCGCAAGCCGATCACAATCGCAATCGATTAGAAATAGCCAGTCGACGGCCGCTGTCCGCAAATTACAACAATTGTTCGACGTTCTATACACAAAATACTATTGCACGTGGCTCAGTGCTCGAATGTGCTATTGTTATTGAGAAATAAAATGGCAGAAGCGCCAGTCTGTGTGGTGCATTAACGCGAAAGTTTGCGGTCTTAAGCCGACTCTAAATCAACAAACCCTTTTCTTGGAGGATGAGTCCGCCGATCTAATGGCTAGATGTTATTTCAAGGTGTTGCTTAGTCGAATGGTCTTCGACAGGTAGTCTTTCTTTACGCCACGACATAGTTTTACGGAGATTTTTTTGGGGAGCGCTTTTGTTGTAGTTACTAAACACTTACTTAACGGTGCAAAATCATTACATCAAAAATACAGTTTGATAGACAGGTTTCGCAAAATCTTCCCAGATTTTAAAGAAGACGCCTTCTTGAAGGTCCTGGGATCGATGCCAAGTCGGGTAATATGTAGATATCTATCATATTTTTTTGTATATTGTCTCAGGCTGTTGTGATACATTTTTAGTCTGTTGTTTTCGATTTCCATAACACAAGTGTATATCTAAGATACTTGCTTTGGAATGTATGAAACATTACCATTTAAAAATATTCCAAAATCGATGTGTTATAATACTTGTAATATCACTTCATGTGAAATAGGACTTCTATTTTGCCATATGCAAACTTCAGGGTTCTACACACTGACACAGTTTCAAAAGTATAATTTGCAACGTTTATCAGTTTTTTTTCTAAAACACCCATTTGCTATTTAATTAATTTTATGTGCGAAAAGGTAAAAATTAACCCTATCAAATTAAGAACAATGAACAGAGCCGACCGAGGCTGTCGTTGCGCTGTGCTCGTACTAAATGAGCTTTCTGAGATCGTTATAATGTCGCCAAATTTAATTGAATAAGGCTCGCTTACATTTACGACACGGCGCGGCGACGAAGCTAAACCCGCGGCGTTAATCTCCTAGGTAAAATCAATTGCCAAAAATTGTATTTGCTCAATCTTAGCGTTGTGACTTAGCGCCCTGTGGCGAGGGGTTAGGTTATGTTTTCGCGTGACCGCGCGCACGGAAGGAGAATCATATCAGAGTAAATTATTTTCTTGTTTAGCGTCGTTTACGAAAGTGCACATCTACCGAAGGCGGGCAAAGCTCGGCTGTGAGTTCTAGATGGGTCTCGGAAGGTTTACTTTAGCGTGTAGATGAGGAAAGAGTTTTTATTGAGAAATTTATAGAGCGGTTAGGAACGTCGCCGCGCTAGACGCACCGCGGGCGCGGCGTTGGTTAAGACATCTCGCTGCCCCTTTATTGCTTGCCTCAAATTAATGTCTCCTCGACCTCAGGAAGGATCGTCTACTTTGTGGAAACGTTTATGGGATTTTATTATGTTTCATGATATAATCTACAAACTCACTCTCCTTTCAGTTTTCCAGTGAAATCTCATAAAGTTCCAGAGAATAGTCAAATACGTGCTTTCAATAGTTTAATGAAAATTGTCTGCCTCTTAATCCATTGCAATTTAAGGAAGTAAATATGTATCAATCTGTAGCTTAAACCACATATGGATATGTAAGATTGCCAGTTAAACACAGACCAATCGGTCACATGTTACATTAGCTTAAACTTCTGATGATGCACTCTCGCAACAGACGTGCAACAACAAGTATGTTAGCGCAACAAATAGGTGCCCATGAGTACATTATGGCTGCACCATAGTGCGTAAATGGGCTAGTTTGTCAATGTTTTGTCCAGTTTTCCGCATCGGCAAGGAGGGATGGGGGGAAAGGGGCGTGTAATTTTCAGATTAGTTTGTTCAGTAAGCGAGCCGCTGTAGGCCAGCCTCAAATATGTGGCCAATAATACCCGAGCCACGGACGTGTGGCCTGTACTACACTCTTTACCGAATTCTTTTGTACAGTTTCAACAAAAGTTTGTTATTAGCGCGCTATTCGTGATCGGAAAAGTTGAGTTAATTATGTTTTTATAAAGGTACGTACATGGTGCACTTTGTTTTATTTACACATTCTCACGTTCAATCTATCAGTTCTTCAAATATGTATTTCGTTTATATGTAGGAACAGTAATTATCTATTGTATTTTAAAACCTTAATAGTAGAAAATTTAAAAATGCAAGATAAGGCTTATACATTTAACTCTAATCTAACTGTGTGAGGTACGGATCACAATCATAATACCTGAATAAATAGTTGCTAAAAATCCGATCCACCCAGATGCTTTATTATCAGTTTCGCTCGCAATAAATAAAGTCGTATTATATTCTTGAGCGGACGATCTCTCGGCTCTATAAATCATTTTTATTGTGCTGTCGAAGGGTCCCGGGTAATGGCGGAGTTCGAGGCTAAATTGGGTCGACTCCACAGTAAATAGATAATACTTTACACTGCAGACATACCTTCATCAAAGACACGAACAAAATGGATTTAAGAGGTAACAACCAAATTTTGAACATCCCCCTCCGTAACTCCGTGAAAGCTACGAAGTGCTAACTAAGCGTCGTCAAACAAAACTTTCCCTCATATTCAACGAAAATGCGTATAAAAAAGTGGGTAGCTTTGCTCTTTGAAGACGTATTGAGCGGTTGATAAATCTGTGCTTTAAATGCAAGCTTATAATACTTTTAAAGCAAGATATTATGCGAATAAAGAACTGAGTTAGACCGTTTAAATTTTTAAACAAAATAAGCCGTGTGGCAAAAACAATACGTAAGTTTTTTTTTAAAGTGGGATAATCAGCAATGCGTGGATAGTGGTCGAAAATTATTTGTTGGTATAAAATTATCCGTATTTACTGAAAACCAGTGCGGCGCGGCCCGCAGCGCGCGGTATCGTGTTAATAAAATTCTGTATTTGTTTTCAATTTTAACGGTAAAGGGACAGCTTATTGTCCGCGGTCCATTAGTTCCGTTCAATTAAAATCAGTGCACAATGCACGGAAAGAATGTTCATTTGGAACGGCGCGCGCGCCGCCCGCTCGCCGGAAACAATGGAGGCTTTGACATTATTTCCGGTAGTTGCGTCGCGCGCTACCCACCACGCCTCATTTCATCCCACTCCTTCGAAATGCACATCGATGCGTCGTTTTACAAAGTAGTTGCTTGCTTACTAGTTGCTAGTAAGTACTGGTGGACAAACCTTACATGTGAGTATTGTAACTTGTATATTGTATCTATTGCACTTACTATCGCGTCTATTTTACTTTCTATTCTATTTGTGATCCACGCACTATCATAAAAGTTTTCCAACTAGCAACTTTGCGAGGACTGCTACTCATGTATCCGGAATGACTAAGTAAAAAAAAACAAATATCATTAATTATTTTTTAATTGCTTCTCAAAACATTCACCGTGATGATAAATGCACTTTTGCATGCGCTCGAACCACTTTTCGTAGCACTTTTTCAATTCAGAAGGAGGTATCTCAGAAACGTGAATTTTCAGTACTGTAACGGCGGTTTTACTAACGACGACGTAAAAAAAGTGTATGGAAAATTATAGTTCTGCAAGTGACCGTTGGAAGCGCTGTTCAATTTTCCATAGGCATTTTTTTACGTCGTCGATATCGAGTTAAACCGCCGTAAACGGTACAGGGCTCGAAAAACGCTGATCACGTATTTTATTATTCACGGTTGAGAGTAAAAAGAAGTCGTAGGGGGGCAAGTCGGGACTGTACGGCGGATGACCCGTTTATTTGATCTTTTCAACTTCTAAATTTCGCGCTGTTTCGGCCGATGTGTGGCAGCTGGCGCTGTCATGATGAAAAAGGATTCGGCGTTGAGGGTTCGTCTTACTAATTTTTTGGAAAACTTTTGATAAAGAAATTGTCGTGTACCATTTATAATAAACCAATTTACGATTCTCTGGTGGAACTGTGGCCACACGTGATTTGCTTCAAACTGCTTTCAGAACGAGCAACTTTTGTTGACTTCAACTATTCTTGTAACTCCTTTTTTTTTTTTTTTTTTTTTTTTTTTTTTTTTTTTTCCGTCAGGAAATGCGTTAGGCATACCATACCAGCGGCGGGGGCCAACCAGTAGGTTATGTGGGACTCCCCCACCCAAATGGGGTGGGTATACTCACTAAAACCTGACGGTGTCCTCCGGTGCCATTAGTAAGGAGAGAGCCACGAGTTAGCACCCTGGGCATTTGCCCTGGGCATTCTTCCGCAGCCTCTCCTCTGGCTGTGGCCCGCTTAGCAGCGAGCGCCACCCGGCTTCAGGGGGAAACGCATGTTCCCCCCGGTTTTTGTCGAACGGCATGTCGGACACGCACAACACCGTCGCAGGCCTCTTATCGAGCGGCTGACACCCCCGAGTCAGTCGCTCGAGGTCCATCAAGGAGGGGCAAGTGAAGGGCATGAAGCCTCCTACGGCGCCCAGGACGTGGGCGGCGGATAGTTGGGGCGTCGGCCGAAGCCTCCCGCTCCCTCTCCGCCGCCTCTTTTTGTGTGATAACGTCCTCACAGAAATTAAGCACCGCCTGCCACGTCTCCTCGTTATCCAGCATTCGGGCCACAATCACCTTAATGCTAAGGTCGCACCCGACGTTTTCTATAAGTTGTTCGCGCTCGGATACCCAGGCCGGGCAAACCTCCAGGGTGTGCTGAGCGGAGTCCTCATCGGCTGTACAGTGGTGGCACCTCGGGCTTGTCTCACGTCTGATGCGGCACAGATATTTGCCGAAGCAGCCGTGGCCGGTCAGAATTTGGGTCAGCCGATAAGTCAAGCGACCATGTTGTCGCCGCACCCATTCCTCCAGAACTGGGCGTATGGCCCCAAGTATGCGGTGTCCTGCTTTGCTATGGGCAAGCTGCAGCTTCCACACTTGTAGGGCCTCCTCCTCCAGTTTTTGCCGCTCCCCTTCTATTTCCCGGGGTGCCAGTCTCAAATCCTGGGACCTTTTTTCTTCTCGCCACTCAAAAACCGCAGCAAGAACGGCAGCATCGAGATCCCAAGGGAGCGTTCCGGCCAGAACTAGGGCCACATCCCCCGCAATAGTGCGATAGCCCCGCACTACTCTTAGTGCCACTTGGCGCTGCACCCGGCGCAGTTGCGCTTTACTCTCCCGGACCAGGGCGTTGTACCATACAGGGGCCCCATAGAGGGCCATTGAGCGTACAACGCCCATATATAAGCGTCTACTGAGAGCCGCTGGTCCACCGATATTGGGCATTAAACTGCTCAGTGCACCTGCTGTTTTAAGCAACTTAGGCGCTAGGTAGTTAAAATGTGCACTAAATTTCCATCTTCCGTCTAAAATAAGACCTAGGTACTTAAGGCTTTTGCCTATTTCAATCCTCGTGCCGCCCACGATGAGATGTGATCCTGGTGGTGGTCCTCGTCTTGGCCCATGGAAGCAGAGAGCCTCGGATTTTTCGAGCGCCACTTTTAATCCTAGGTCACAAATTCTTTGCACCACAACCGCAACCCCATCGGTTGCTTTGCTAGCCGCCTCGTCAAAGTTAGCTCCACGGGCTGTGACCAGCGTGTCGTCCGCGTAGCATGTTACGCTTACACCGTCAGTGAGTCGCCCACGGAGCACCCAATCGTACCCCAAGTTCCATAGTAGCGGCCCTAATACAGACCCCTGAGGAACCCCGCAAGATGATTGCCTTGAGTACACGCCATTGGGTGTAAGGCATGAAACTGTGCGCCCAGCTAGGTAATCGGCAACTACTTTTTGTAGATATATAGGTACTCCGTGGTGAATAAGTGCCTGCTTAATACACGCCCATGGCAGGGTGTTGAACGCATTGGCGATATCTAGGGACACCGCCACTAATACTCCCCTATCAGCAACTGCACGCTCCGCAAGATCTTTAAGGCGGAGAATGGCATGGACTGTGGAACGTTGGGCACGGAAACCAAATTGAAATTCCGAGAGGTCAGGTCCGGTACCTTTTAGGTGCCGAACGAGGCGAGCCGCAATTATCCTTTCTAGGAGTTTACCAGCCTCGTCCAGCAACACTATGGGCCTATATGCAGACGGCGAGTTTAGTGGTCGCCCCTCCTTACGAAGAAGAACAAGTCGCCCATCCTTCCAAATCTTCGGAAAGCGGCCCTGAGTGAAACACGCACTATACAGTGCCCTTAGGCGGTCCCCCAATGCTTGTAATGCAATTACCCATGCCTTTCCTGGAATTCCATCAGGACCTGGGGCAACTTTCTTGGCCTTCATTCGAAGTACTGCTGCTTCAAACTCGCTCTGTGACACTGGATCCGAGGTACTTACTTGAGCTACAGGGTGAGGCTGCATCACTGGTGGGATGAAAGTTGGCTGCAATGGAAAGAGTCCAGCCACCACGGTATGAAGGAGAGCCGGTTCCATAGTATCCGTTACCGGAGGTGTCCAAGGTCTTAGTTTGCCTCTGACAGTGCGATAAGGACGCCCCCATGGATCATGACTGAGTGACTGGAGCAGTTCTTTACGAGCGCGGGTCTTAGCTTGAGCGATGGCAGTCTGTAGAGCCTTTTTCGCTGTCCGCCACGCTTCGTAAAGTGGTTCGTCTAGCTCTGGATCTCTTTGGCGTCTGCGGCGATGTCGCGATGACTCGCGACGTGCTGCAATACATGTTCGCCGAAGCTCTGCAATTTCTTCTGACCACCAATAGACCTGCCGCTTAGGTGGTAGAGGCCCAGATCTTGGCATAGACGCATCGCATATATCCGTCATCGCTTCTCGGAACCATTTCGCCTCTTCATCTACTTGTATCGGTTCAGAGGGCGAAGGAATCCAGGCTTTTATTAAGGCTGACTCGGTCAGCATGTCTCGGTCCATTGCTTTAAGGCGCCATCGAGGGTAAACGGAGTGAGAAAATCTGATTGTTGTGTTGTTGGGTGATAAAACCATGTCCATCAGGATGTATCGATGGTCGGACAGTGTCTCCGCCTCATCCTCCTTAACCACCCGCCAGCCACTCACTCTAGATGCCATAATGGGGCTAGCAAAAGTTAGGTCTACAATAGACTTTCCTTGTGGTCGAACACAAGTGGGCTCAGTTCCTGTATTCAATAAAACAAGATCTGATGTGAAAGCCCAGTCCAAAACTAACTCACCCCGAGGGTTCGTTGTTCTAGCACCCCATGCCACCGCTTTTGCGTTAAAATCGCCACATACAATTACGGGCAGTGAAGCCCGTCGGAGCGCAGAGCTTAACCTGCCCAGAGTGGCTTCAACTGCAGCAATGTTGATGCTAGGCGGCAGATAAACTCCCGCTACCAATATCTCTCCGCATTTGGCCACAACAAAGCCGTCGCTTTTGGCAATCACTTGCAGCACAAGACCCCCAACCACTTTAATGCAGACTTTTGCTCGAGTACTGTCTGCCACCCAATCCTCTCGATCTGTATCTGGTACGTAATATGGTTCCGAGACAACTACAACTTGAGCCGACCACTCCAGCATATACTGCATCAATATATCCTGTGCACGGGTGCAGTGGTTAATGTTCGCCTGAAGTAAGCGTTGAGGTCGTACTACCATTATGGAACGCTCATTACGGTATCCGTCGTTGGCCTTGTGCTACTAGGGGCCGCAGGCTTTACAGCCATCCTCCACTTTGTCTTGGGCGGCGAGCAGGTCTTGCTCCCAACCTTATGATCGGCAGGCTTTCCTGCATCTTTACAAATGGGACAGTGTGGTGCCGCACTACACTCGCGCGCTTTATGGCCGAGACAACCACACCGGTAGCACAACTCGCTGCGGTCTGTCTCATGCTGGCATTGCTTGCGGACATGTCCAGCCTCTAGGCATCTATAGCACCTTAAAGGCTTCGGCTCTAAGACAGTCACTTGAGCTGATACCCAACCAACGAGTAGGCGGCCTGCCGACATTTTTTTGGCCACCGCTACAGGGACCTTGATAATTACACTTCTGGTGCCCGTAAAAGACTCTTTGATAGCTCCAACTTTTACAAACTTAGTTGTACATCCAGTAGTCCTAGCGACAGCTATTGCTACCTCTTCTTGAGTAACGGAGTCGTCGAGGCCTGTGAGACGAATATCTACCATTTTCGTGGGCCTGGTAATGCGCACTATATTTTCAGAGAGTACTTCGCGTAACTTAGCTGCAAATGCATCGGCCTTATCGCCACTAGCTGATCCAGGGATTTCCAACATTTTACCGCCTGTCTTAGTCTTTCTAAAGCGCATCGACTCTATACCCAGACTTTTTATGTCCACTCGGGACTTAGCTTCTTGGATCAGAGTTTCATACGAAGCTCCCTTCTCAGCTGCTCCCGACTGTAAGGTCAGCACAACTGCAGAAGACCTCGGCTCCCGAAGTTTAGGCATGGCTGGCTTGCCCCTTGCTGGCCCTGCTTGGGGCTGCGCCTGTTGCGATTGCTGCAATCCACCTGTCTTACGGCCCCGCTTTACCACCGTAACCCAGCCTTCATCAGTAGCTGCGGGCACTGGTCTAAGTAAAGATGGCTCGCTCCGGGAATTGGAAGCCCTCAGACTTCGATTCCGGCTTCTGCCTTGACGGCGCTGTTTGACTTCAGCAGTAAGGATTGGTGGCGTTTTCAAATCATTTGGCTTAGTCGCTTGACTTACAGCCGTTTGAGACTTAGCAGTAGTTTTCTTAGCAGAACCGCCACTTTTCGGTGCCAACTTTGTTACAGCCTGTGCTGCAGTTTCCTCACAAGCACTTGTAGAGGGAGTCGATTTTTTTGTCGACTTCTTTGAAACCTTTGAACGCACAAAGTACCTAAGAAGCCGGGTTTCTTAGGTACTTTGTGCGCTGTTACATCCCCTATCTCGGGTGTCAAGGGCGTTGTCTCGGAAGCTGATATAGTTGAAATAACTTTATCTTTACGATCTGTGGCGGGTGAAAGGAGTGCTTTAGCTGGGGAAGCACGAGCCTCCAGCATGAGCATCACTCGATCCGCAGTTTTGCTTATAATTGAATCTTCCGTATCCTTAAGTTTTGCAGGCGTTTTAGCCGGGGACGTCGTGCATATTACCTTAAGGTCTTGGACCTCCCGGCGGAGTAAGGAAAGTTCTTCCGTCAAACGTTGATTTTCGACCTGAAGACGTCGAACTTCCTCGTCAGTGGTTCTCTCACTCATGATTTTAACTGCACCCGCTATGGAAGCAGCCGCATCTTTCAAGGCCCCCTGTATGGTGCCCTTCATGTTACTGCTTTTGTCTACTAATTCGATTATTGTGTCAGTGGCTGTGTATATATTAGTCGTCAGCTCACTGATGGTCATGTCTTGCGCCTGACACTTTGCTCGCTCTAAAGCACGCTTAGTTCTGCGGGAGTACGACGCCGCACGTTCTTCTATTTCGCCGTCAGAGGGTTCCTTGGCCTGGGCCTTCAGAAATGCCCTAGCGTCAGTTCTGGGCTTTCGAAAGCTATATTCCTTGGTGGAATGTCTTCCATGGCCCCTTGCACCGAGATCCTGCGCAGTTATGGAAATTTTTGCTGTCTTAGCAGAGGAGTCTGACTCGTCGCCGTCATCACTACGGACCTCACCCAATTTCCGCTTGTTTCGCAACGAATAACGAGGGAATGCTCTAGTTGAAGCCGATGAGACGACAGAACCATCGTCAGAGTCAATTTCTTTGCGCTCTGTTAGGGAGGCACGGCCTGTCAAAAGCGCTAGGGCGCTCTCTTGGGAGAGATGTACATCCTCTAAAATATTTACACGAGATGCAGAGCTACTGGCTCCAGGCATCCGTTCTGAAACACTAACCGAAGCAGATAAACCACTACCGATACCATTTTGATTAACACTAGATCTATATTCAATATTTACAGTGTGATTCGCATCACCACCCTCATCACTATGTACATTTGCCATTTTGGCACGAGAGTTGGTATCACTCATTACTATTCCTGATTGTAGCATAAAGCGTACTCGCAGGAGATCACACACTGGCTCAACGGCTCGCGCAACCCGCAGCGGCACCGGAGCAATAACACAGGGGGGTGACTTCCAAGCTCAACCGGTATTTCACGGGAGCGGAAGCACACCGAGTCGCAGCGAAGGCAGTAAAAGCTCGCAGCGATTTCGCAGTTGTGTGTGTAGTTCAGCTACCGACCTGCCACTCCGTTACGGTGGTCAGGACCGGCACCCAGGGGACACGAACGAGGACGTACTACACCACCGCCCCCCATTCTTGTAACTCCTAACCTAACTCCGTTGACTGTTGTTTAGTTTCAGGAGCATACGCATATATCCAAGATCCGTCAGCCATCAGCTTTTTACGCACCGTAACAATACTTTTGTAAATTTTTTGCACTAATCGAGACGAACCTTTTTTGTTTGATTTTCAAGTTGTGAGAAATCCAACGTAAACAGAGTTTTTTTTTAACGGCTAAATGTTTATGTAATATTTTATGTATACTCGGCATACTAATGCCCAGAGACGCCTGTATATCTCGATGTGTAATATGTCTATTCGAACTGAAAACCTCCTTTTTTAAGTCGGTTAAAAAATACATCAACAGTTCAATTAATCGCGTACAATTGAATAGTTACAACACTATTAGTACTAAGCTTGCAACATTAAAAATAAAAAGTGTGATTGAAGCTGTCACTCTGGTCTATCTAATATCTATCGACGACCTCCATGATGTAGTGATTAAGCACGCTGGGTTTCAAGGCGTCACCGTTCCGTGGTCCCGGGTCCGATGCCCGGATTCCCGGTCGGGTTAATATAGAAATCAAAATTTACTAGGTACATTGTCTCGGGTCTGGGTGTTGTGGTACCACCGATTTGTCTGAATTCTATGACACAAGTGTATTGGCTACCTACTTTGGAATCAGAACAATGTATGTGATTGGTGTCCAAATCGGACTCGCACACTAATGGTTCCGTGCCAAATTTAACTGAATTAGAGATCAACTTACTTCCACTTAGCCAAAACTATTGACTGTTAGTGCATTTCTTAGCCATTTAACATAAGTGGGACAAAATCCTACATAGTCCATATCTTACATTACCTATATACTCAAACGTTATTATCACGAGCAGGTTTAGGTATCCATACTTTACAACAAAAATTGATTATTTATATTCTACCCGTTGGCATCTTTATGGATGACTTTAAGGTTTGACTTGGTTTGATAATGTTTTTAGCATTAACTCTACCCTTGTACACTTTTGTGCAACAAAGTCTTCAAATAAAAGTTCAACAGAGTTTTCTCAAGTCATTAAAAATCATAGCAGTAGTATAATTCAATAGAACATTGTCATAAAAAACTTTGAAATGGTACATTAGTACAAAGTAGTATAGTAGCCCGGTATAACCGAGACATAAAAGCAATGCAAAAAGATTTGATGTTCATAAAACGTTCCACGTATAAGATATACACTGGACGCGGATTCAGAAATAGTCTGCGGTTTCCGAAGCAAGCTTTGCTGGGTGGTAAGGTACAACAAGTTTGCTAGGACTGTTATCTATACTAATATTTTAAAGCTGAAGAGTTCGTTTGTTTAAACGCGCTAATTTAAGAAACTACTGAACCGATTTAATTGTAATTTTTTTTGTACTAGATAGCTTACTTATCAAGGAAAGCTTTAGGCTATCATGCTGTGACGGGACGGGAGGGAGTTAACTCAAAACGCGCGGACGATCCGCGGGGGTCCGCTATTTATAAGATATTTGTGGATTGTATAAAATTCGGATAAGTATAATAAACAGTATACACAGTGGTTTTGAAAGATGTTGCATCATTTTAAGAGGTGAATAACATGGTCGAGATCTTAAATAAAATTTCAGCTGCTACGATAATGTATGGGAGAGACGGATTTTTTTTTTTGAATGATGGTTAAAAGTTACAGGAATTAAACCCTAAAAACTGGCCAAGTGCGAGTCGGACTCGCGCACTGAGGGTTCCGTGCCAACTTTGACTGAATTAGGGAATCCACTAACTTCAACTTAGTAAAATACCACAATATTTGGTTGACTGCAAATTTAACTTTCTTTTTCATAGTGTTTGTATGAAGTACAAAGTTATGTTTGCGGTTGGTTGAAAATATGCCATATCTCAAAAACTACTCGTTTGATCCCGTCCAAACCAATTGTCGTTGAAAGTATCTGTTAAGATCTACATTACATATTTTTTTCCAAATTTACACTTGCTTGGTTTAGAAATTAGATGGGGGGGACGCCCATTTTACCACTTTGGAAGCGTCTAGCTATAAAATGTTAAACTTTAAAAGAAAATGGTTTTAAGAACCTCTATGTCATTTTAAAAGACCTATCCATAGATACCCCACACGCATAGGTTTGACAAAAAATTTTTTTTTTGGTTTTAGTTTCATGTATGGGAGCCCCCCCTTGACTGTCATTATTTTTTATTTTTTGTATAAGAATAGGTAAGCGGTTAACAAGATACATCTTCCTACCAAATTTCAATTGTGTAGTACTTATGGTTACAGAATTAAATGGCTGTGACATACGGACGGACAGACAGACAGACAGACAGACTTGACGAAACTATAAGGGTTCCGTTTTTTGCCATTCGGCTACGGCACCCTAAAAATTGGCAACACCATGCATAGTCACTATGTGTAATAAAATACCAACAGCAGCTTAAAAATACTTGGGGGTATGAAAACGCAGAACTGCATGTGATAAAATTGCGATGAGAGAAACATATAGTTGTAAAAAAAGGTAGTTGAGTTAAGATAACTACAATAGAAAGAAAAGCATATCAATTTAAAACTAATTTAAATACTGCAATTGCTTATCATCTGCAGAATCCTTATTTACATGAGCGTGAAAAGGAACAGAGTTCGTTTATCGGATCCGCGACCGCGCAATATTATAACTGCGATATAAAACCGCGATATAAAGGCGGTTATTTGGTTTCACAGGCAATAAAGTGGCGTTCTTCGAGGACAATGAAAACTGCACTTGTCGTCTCTGCGGCCGAACCGTTTTATTTTGGTCCTTCGCGAGCGGACGCTTCGCACATATTAGTTTTTAACTTAAGATATTCTGAGACGAAAATCAAAATGTAGCAAAGTTTCTAAAGATTTTCAGTTGACTCTTATTCGTGATATTAGGTTGACGCTAAGTTTTAGAAGTATGAAGATAAATTATCAGACCTACATTGCTTACTCCAAGGTAAATAAGATTATACATTAGAATGTATCAGACCGAAATAGCTTTCGAAACAAATGCTTACATTTTATTAACGTATATGAAAAATACTGTAAGCCAGTAAATGAGTTAGTTTGTTTTTAATTCAACAAATTGTTAAGCATTGCTAATGCTTTATAACTTTAGTGATGGGTATCCAAATTATTTTCGAAGTAGAAGTAGCAGTTTCGAACAGTAGGAACAACATTGCGGCGAGACAAAGCGATGGCCGCGGTTCGTTAGTGCCTAGCGTCTAAGATTCGACTGCTATCTTATGTTGGGGTCAAGAGTCGGTCACCTTCAGAACTGTATCTGCCCAATTAGGATCTGGAGGGTACTGCCGAATAAGTCATAGCCATATTTCGTGGACAGTATTCGAATTTGAGTTCGGGCTCTATTTTTTTATTGCTCGCGTCAATATTGTAAGTCTAAATTGTTGTTTGAAATCAGTTGAAATCTGCACGGTTATGTAAAAACGTGAAAAAATATTTTCGTAAGTTCTAGCATCATATATATAATCGGATCGAAAATCACTCGGAATATTGACGCAAGTCATTCACAAATAGCACCTCAAAGGTATCTGTTTTTACACACGTGGTGTGAACCTTTTTTTGAACAATTATTAGAAAAACATCTATTTTTAATCGTCATTATAAACGTATTCATAATGTTATCAGTTTCCGCATTCGGTGCTTATTTGACACCGAAGCGTAGAACTCGCTTAATCCTAATAAGGAGTATACGTGCACCAAACCTCATTGTAGAGGGAGGCGAGGTGTGTGGATATCTTAAAAATCCTCAGAACGCTCTGCCGGTCTTATGAAGCGATCGTACAAGTAATTGTGGCAGACTTACAAAGTTAAGCGGTCGCGGTAAGCCGCTCGCTCGAGGGCTCATAACCATTATTTCGTCTGCGGACTTTATAAATGTAACCGAGGCCGACGCTGATAGTCCTCATACTAACTGTTCAATTATTAGCTCTATTCCAAGCCGTTATTAGAAAAAATACGTTTAATTCTTAAAACGCTTACAGCCGTATTCAACTTTTCTTAAAGTATGGTATGCAGTTGACCTTATTTACATGTAAGTTTCAATATCGAGTACAGAATATCACCTAAAGACCAAAATACTCTAAATCTAACGAAAGTTATACTGACTGGTTTTAGCTCAAAGCTTTAGCCTACATCACAAGTGCATGCCAAAGCACGCTATAGACTTCGATTACTTGGGCACTATATTCCGCGTTTATTTGAATACTACCCAGTAGTAGTTTTCAATTAATGAAAACTTCAGAGGTCCCTAAACTAAGATTTTGTTCTTAAACCATAAATGAATTGCTGATGATGGTATTTCCGGAGGGGTAACCTATTTAAATAATTATTATATAATAACGGTTTAATTGCAGTAAAAATCAAAACAGCTAACAACGGTAAGTATTCGGACTTACTTCGCAGACAAAGTCCCAGGCCGAAGAGTAAATAGGTACAGTATCCCTTTATAGCTCAATACATATAGGACGTACGTCAAAGTAGATATGAAATGTACCAAAAAGTCAATCGAAAAAAACCCGTTCAATTTATTTTAATTATTTCACACAAGCTAGAATATTTTATAGTTCACCATTATTGGCATCAGGTTGACAATTGTTTGTATTTATGTTACGTTTTTACAAGGAGGGACATATCAAGTTTGAAAATGGAGACTAATAATGAAGAATAGGGGAGGAGAAGGAACGTATTTTTTTATCATTGCAGTATAGTAATTAAATAAAAACAATCAACAAGGACATGAGAAAAATATATTATTATATAAGATATTATATAATAAAACACAAATTGTTACAAAGCTATACATCGTCTCGCCTGACGACGAGTTTGTCGCCATTAAAAGCGTTACCTACCAAAATAATAAACCCACATATTATGAAA
This sequence comes from Pyrausta purpuralis, assembly GCA_963924145.1. Taxonomy (NCBI): domain Eukaryota; kingdom Metazoa; phylum Arthropoda; class Insecta; order Lepidoptera; family Crambidae; genus Pyrausta; species Pyrausta purpuralis. The sequence goes on along the minus strand of OZ001645.1, from coordinate 16,095,063 downwards.
GTTACATTTAAAAAATTTGAAGCAGTTACCTAGCTCAAACTTAACTCTTATAAAACTAAAAAGTCCTAAATAAATATATTTAGTAAAAAATAAATCCGACTGCGTACACAAAGAAATATTTTAGCAAATAAAAGAGTAAATTTTCATTTCAAAGACGCGGGCGAAGAACTAAATCTAAATAAAAACTATTTAAACGCATTTTTTATATCTATTTGTCTATAAGCTATCGGTCTACAATTGACAGGTAATTGCGCGTTGTATCCATAAAATTATTATCCCTTTGGAAAGGGGATAGTACTTTTATGGTTGTATCTCATCAATGCAAACGGCATTGCGTTCGGCGCGGCTAGCTTCGCGTCAAGACTATCTCCATGACATTACTTTTTAATTTCCCCGGGAATCCGCAGCGGGATTCGGAATGAATGCGAATCTGTTCACGGTGTTACAGCCATTTGGCAAATCCTAAATGGATTTATTTCGTCTAATCATTATTTAAAAATATAGTAATACAAGCGAGGCGAGGATGAGTTGAAAGTGGGACCTTTTGGATATGGTCAAAGGAACGCCAGGGGAAATAGGCTGGCCGACTTTCTGGAGAAGGAGGGACTCTTTGCGATGAACTCTTTCTTCCAGAAGCCGCCTCAAAGGAAATGGACCTGGCTGAGTCCGGATGGCAAGACGAGAAATGAGATAGACTTCATCATGACCACCAAGAGACGGTTATTCAATGATGTCTCCGTGATCAACAGGGTAAAAACCGGTAGTGATCACCGTATGGTCCGAGGCATATTGAATATAAATGTCAAATTGGAAAGGTCCCGCTTGATGAAGTCCACGCTCCGACCTACTCGTGCCCATATCCAAAATCCCGAGAGCTTTCAACTCGAGTTGTCAAACCGCTTTGATTGCCTAGAGAATTGCGTATCAGTGGACGAAATAAACAACGGGTTTGTGGAAACTGTCCAAACGGTCGGATCTAAGTTTTTTAGACCTGGCCGTAAAAATAGACCTCAAAAACTCTCGGTCCACACTCTCGACCTTATGGCAGAACGTCGATCTATGGCACTGCAGACCTCCGTTAATGCTCAAACCTACAGGCAGCTTAATAGACGAATAATGAAATCTCTGCGACATGACATTCGTTCCTTTAACACGACTAGTGTTAAAGAAACAATAGAGCGAAACCAAGGCTCCAAAGTGTTTGCAAGGGACATGTCTATTGGGCAAAGCCTGTTGACGAAGCTTAAGACGGAGGACGGCAGTGTAGCGTCGACGAAAGCAGAGGTTTTGAGGGAGATCGAAAGGTTTTATGGACAGTTGTACACCTCAGTAGCCAAACCCGTTGATAGCTCGACCGGAGACCCACGAGCTATCCTGACCCGACACTACACTGAAGACATCCCGGACATCAGCCTCTACGAGATTAGGATGGCCCTGAAACAGCTTAAAAACAATAAGGCACCTGGCGAGGACGGAATCACAGCAGAGCTCCTGAAAGCGGGTGGAACACCGGTACTTAAAGTCCTTCAGAGACTCTTTAATTCCGTTCTGCTAGAGGGCATCACGCCTGAGGCATGGAACAGGAGTGTGGTGGTGTTGTTTTTCAAAAAAGGAGACAAAACCTTATTGAAGAACTATAGACCCATCTCACTCCTGAGCCATGTCTACAAGCTGTTCTCAAGGGTCATCACGAATCGTCTCGCACGTAGGTTTGATGACTTCCAGCCTCCCGAACAAGCCGGATTCCGAAAAGGCTACAGTACCATAGACCACATTCATACGCTAAGGCAAATTATACAGAAGTCCGAGGAGTATAATATGCCTCTATGTTTAGCTTTTGTGGACTATGAGAAGGCCTTTGATTCGATCGAAACTTGGGCGGTGCTTCGGTCTCTTCAGCGGTGTCACATAGACTATAGGTATATAGAGGTGTTAAAGTGTCTATATAACAACGCCACCATGTCGGTCCGAGTACAGGAACAGAATACGAGGGCGATTCCATTGCGAAGAGGTGTAAGACAGGGCGATGTTATATCTCCGAAACTGTTTACAGCGGCATTGGAAGACGCCTTCAAGCTCCTGGAATGGGAAGGATTCGGCATCTCCGTCAATGGCGAATACATAACACACCTTCGGTTTGCCGATGATATAGTCGTTGTGGCAAAGACGCTGGATGATCTAGGCACTATGCTCGAAGACCTCGACCGAGTATCCCAACAAGTGGGTCTCAAAATGAACATGGAGAAGACGAAAATTATGTCGAGTTCCCTTGTTGTACCCACTCCAGTATCCATTGGGAACTCAACTCTCGAAGTTGTCGACGAGTACGTCTACCTGGGACAAGTGATCCAATTGGGTAGGTCCAAATTCGAGAAAGAGGTCAATCGACGAATCCAATTCGGCTGGGCAGCGTTCGGGAAACTGCGCAAGAGCGTCTTCTCGTCTCAATTACCTCAGTGTCTGAAGACGAAAGTCTTCAATCAGTGTGTGTTACCAGTGATGACATACGGATCCGAAACGTGGTCTCTTACTATGGGCCTTATAATGAAGCTCAAAATTACACAACGAGCGATGGAGCGGGCTATGCTCGGTGTTTCTCTACGAGATCGAATCAGAAACGAAGAGATACGTAGAAGAACCAAGGTAACGGACATAGCCTTGAGAATCAGTAAGCTTAAGTGGCAGTGGGCAGGGCACATAGCGCGAAGAACTGATGGCCGTTGGGGCAGGAAAGTTCTAGATTGGAGACCCTTCGACCAAAGACGCAGCGTAGGACGTCCACCAACAAGATGGACAGACGACCTTAAAAAGATCGCAGGATCAAACTGGATGCAGACCGCTAGTGATCGGTCGCTGTGGAAAGCCGTGGGGGAGGCCTATGTTCAGCAGTGGACGTCCTTTGGCTGATTATGATGATGATGATGATAGTAATACAAATAAGTAAGTAATAAACATGATACGGGTAGCATTGGGTAGCAGCTCAATTCAAGTACTAGGTGTCATTAGTTTTTATTTAGTTAGAAATATTGTTTCATTCAATTATAAATACTTGGTTCGTATTTTTCTTAGCCTCCAAATAGCATTGATTTTGTTGATGTAAATAAATAAAAATACCGCCATCAAAAAACCCGATTAAAAAGTTTTAAATACGGAATTCGTCTTTTACTTCCGGAGAAACAAATTCTTTTGGAGTTGGTTCATGATGTCAAGCTTACGTACGTACGTACATTACGTACGTACCAACAGTCTACCTACACAAATCATGCACCGACTCAATAAGAATTTTTATCTCCAAATAGAAGACGAATGCGTTTTTTAAAAAAGCTTTTTGGTTAGTTTTTGAAGGCGGTTAAATTTTATTAATTTAGACCGATTTTAATAAACCTTACACTCTTCTCTATGTTGAATCGACTTTTCAAGAAATCCTGAGACAAACATACAAATATATAAACTAACATACACTTACGAAATTTTGCACACGTGTTAAGAAGCCTTACTATATCAACATACTACAATTTTATCCAATTCTGCAGACTTCTGTTGAAGCTTCAAATAAGATGAAATAGTTTCAAACATTAATATTCTTGTGTGTGAATATCGTGTGTAGATCATATCGCTACTTGTGAATAAATGAATAAATATGACAAACAGATTCACCAATTATCTGGTTTCGAAATAAGTGATTTTCTTCCTTTTGTGTTATGAAGTACCGGATAACAATTATGAAGGGGGGTCTTTCCCATATATTCTAAAATACATGTAACTTATCATTTTTATTATGTAAGTCATTTCCTTTTGTCGGGACTATGGGGTCCCGGATCTTTAGAGGGCGTACATGGAAAATGATGGTTATAAGGAAGCTCAAAATCACACAGAGAGCAATGGATATTGCTATGCTCGGTGTTTTTCTCCGAGATCGTGTAATAAATGAAGAGATACGATGATGAACTCAGGTAACGGACAGAGCCCTGAAATCAGTAAGCTCAATTGTCAATGGGCAGGGCGCATAGCGCGAAGATCTATAGTATTGGTTTAGATTTTTTTTTACACTCACAGTGTCATATTTTTTATTCACAAAGATGAAATAAGAAACCATAAATTTGCGCACGGGCGGGACTCGAACCAGCAACTTCTTGGCAATCTAAGGCTCTACCAATTGAGCTACCGTGCTGTCGGTCCGACCGTGCGAAATTTGTGGTCTTTTATGGATCCTACGTCATTACGCGTGACTTTTAGCGCCATCTACCTGTCTGTTTATGAAACAGTGGCCCAAGTAGTTATTCTTTACAGAATAAATTCAACTTGGCCCGGTTAGCCAAGAAGTTGCTGGTTCGATTCCCGCCCGTGCGCAAATTTATGTTTTTTTTATTTCATCTTTGTGAATCTATATTATTGTTTTTTGTTTGTTTTATGTTTATCTATTTTATTTCAAAGATGCGCATTTTAATTTTTATATGTTACTTTGTTTCTTTTACTACTAATTTTATTAAATTCACGTCTAAGTTTCTTACTAATATCCTTTATCCACTTTGCAATAAAGTGATTCCTTTTTCTTGCAAATTTTATTTTTTATTATCTATTTATGTTTATTGCGTTTTGAAGAACTAACCAACTTACTTTTTTGTGATTGGATTTTTTTTTGCAAATAAGCCGGTGTGTCTCTTCTAGGCAATCCATATTTATTGCGAAATTCCAATCGACGTCTTTTTATATTTTTTTGTTATTTAGCAATGTGATGGACAAAGCAATGTCCTGTACATGAAAGTTCCTAGTAAGCGTTGGCACAGTTATCCTGTGGTCCACCAGTATGGTACAATAGTTATGCAATAATATTATTGGTTGGATTATTTTCACCATTTTACAAAAAAGATTTTAAATCTGGAACTGAAAGAAGGCCTTCCGATTTGACATGTTTGACTCCATTTTGTCAATAGACATTTTAAATAACTCCAAACTTGTGATAACTCTTTATCTAAGTTCATAAATCAATCAAGAACGAGTATAGATCTATGACCAAGCAATAAAAAAATGCGATTAAGTTAATTCATAATTTTTGATAACTCGCAATAATTAATCCATTTAATACTACAGCTGTCAAATAAATGTTAAAAAGTGTAGACTACCAGACAATACCTACGCCAGTTTCATATCAGCTGAAGGATAAGATACCAGCGTGAGGTATCTGTTATCAACTGTGCTGTGTCAGTAGGTGTGAAATAGCGAAGCTATCGAACATTCGACGGCGTTCATGACATGATGGCCATTCAGACCGCTTTGCGCCTCTGCGCCTACTCTCACAATGCTTCGAGAAGAGCTAAAATTCGATCAGTCAATGCAACGCTATTGGCACAGCTTTCTGTCCGCTATTGATTCGAAGACGCATTGTTGGAATGCGAAATGTTCTCACATGCACGTCAGTTTTGATTTGCTTGCCATTTAGAATCACGGCCATTTGAATGCATCTGTTGAAGTCACAGTCGGTGACATCAGACATGGGACGAACATTACGGTAAGTAGTAGATGTGATAGGTGACACATCACTTAGGTGAGTTAAAAATACCTACTGTTCGTAGAATCACTTTTTAGGGATTCATCATGTTAAATAAACATTATTAATCAAGTTAGATTTAAAATTCATATTTAGTTAGGGCAAATAGATAGTTTTTTAAATTAAACACATAATTATGTACAAATCAAGATACACGTTCAAATATGTATATTAGAACATAATATGTTTATTTACCTGCGATTTGTATAAATTTCATCCAGTTATCGACTAACAAGAAGAAGTTTGATTGGTTTCAAATCACACGAAGTTGCGGAATCGTCAAAACTCATTAAAAGTAAATAGAAAAGGACGCAATACAGATCAAATGTATGTATAATGTTATTAACATTATTTTTAAAGCGTGTACCGTAAAATTAAACTTTTCAACTTAATTTCTGCAATTTATAAAGTGTATAAGTAATTAACTATGTTATAGAGAGTCTTATAAGGTTTTGCAGATTAAGGGTAAGCCTATGTATCTTAGCCGAATTTTCTTAGATTTCGAGATATATTTTAAGAACTCTCAAATAATTACTCTACATTGTACGATGTTATGTCGTTTTTTTATTGCCATATAAATCAAATTAACTTAGATTAAATTATGAGCTAGCTAAAACTAAAACTAACAAAAGTTGAAAAATAATATGGAAAAAATAGCCTTTAAACTACAAAATTGGTTATCATAAATATCGTATATTGGTATTGGTATGGTTAATTGGATAGCCCTGGATGTAAGGCTTCCATAGGCCACCCTGTATAATGTGTGATTGTTACATATGTAATTGTCTCATTGAACCCCGTTAATAACAACTAAACATTAAAAAACGTGTTGTATTTATTTTATTTACACATAGCGTTTGTTCGAGATTGGAACTATATATAAAATTCTATATATTAAACAACCCCTGAATCAATTTTGGATACATGTCCTTAATAGCTCAGGAACTTTATACATTTCCTAGAAGTAGTATGGAATTCTTAGAATTCATACATTTCCTGTAACATCTATACTTGAGAAACAATGTATTGTGTGCACAAATGTTAGATGACATGTAAAATATCCGTCTATTTATACAATTCCTAGGAAATGTGTATCATTCCTAAAATCACCCGAAAATTATCACAATAAAAAGTATAGTAGATACATTTCCAAGGATATTTCCTAAGTTCCATAAACAGCTGTAGGAAATAAAATTAATGTAACTTTTTAGTATCATTAAGAGCCTAAATACAAGTCTTATTTCCTAAATAACATGAACCGTTGTGTGTTGGCTACTTAATTTGGGGTCAGGGCAATGTATGTGATTGGTGTCCAATATTTATATTTATTTACTAGTGGTCCCCCGCAAAATCGTCCGCGCGTTTTTCGTTTTTTTTTCGCCTTTGAAACCTTCCCCAGACCTCCACAAACATTTCAAGACTAAGATAAGATAAATCCGTTCAGCCGTTCTTTAGTTTTAGTGAAACTAACGAACAGCAATTCATTTTTATATATATATACTAGCGACCAGCCCCGGCTTCGCACGGGTGCAGTTATGATAAATTGAGATTTAAACTATCCTATCTCTCAAGTTGGATCGAACTGCACATGGTGTGCGAATTTTATTATAATCGGTTAAGTGGTTTAGGAGTCCATTGAGGACAAACATTGTGACATGAGATTTATATATATTAGATATATAGATTATAATTTATAAACCGTAGGATTGTTACTTGATTGTCTAAATGGGAAACTTAAAAAAAAGTCTGACCCTAAATTAGTTAGAATTCAAGAAATTATAATACTGCATGACTGTTACAAAATTGTCAAAATGAGACCCTCATTAAGGCTTTGACTGTAACAATACTAGACAAAATAGAAAAATATTGTTTGAGGGTCACCGGTGACCACCATGGCGCTCAATGTGTTAAAAACTATGATTTTTCATTTAAAAACGTGTTTTATTTATTTTATTCATAGAAAGCGTTCGTTGATTATACTACTAGCCTTTTAAAAGGCCACCTTAGTATTTAGAAAGGACGTGTAGTTATATCAAGTATAGCTTACTTCTTATCACTTAACATTTAAATCCAAATTATAAAAAAATATACTCTTTTGTTTACCTGGAACTCACTTTTACTAATTTTAATTAAATGATACTTTGAAAAATATATTTATATAACTATTTTAAAAAAAAATTCAAACAAACAAGTTTTGTAGTGAAATTGTACATAGGACCTTATGTTTTTTAGGCGGATTTTTTCCGTATTATGTGGTTTAAGGATTTACAAAATTCAGGATATGTGCTTAGCAAATAATCTCTGAATGAATATTTTATTCATTTCATAAATTGTTTCGGAACTGTATAAACTTCTTAGGAGTTGTCTACAATTCCTAAAATTCATATATTTTTTTGTAACATCTTATATATAAAATTCTTGTGTCACAATGTTCGTCCCCGTAATCCTCCGAAACGGCTTTACCGATTCTTATCAAATTTTATATGCATATGGGGAAACAAAGTTCACTGGGAATGCTTAACTTTTAAAATTACGGGACTCGGCGGGACGGGGCTGGGGCGGGACTTGGTTGGGGGCGAAACAAAGTTCGCTGGGTCCGCTAGTATATATTTATAATTCTTTTGGTCGATTTTACATACGAGGAGTGTATAACATGTGTAGGAATATTTTGCACAAATAAGAAAGCTTCTGATTACGGTACTAAAATATCGTCCATAATTTAAACTCTTTAGCAGTCTAATCTCTCAGAGGGAACAAAACAGAGTGACCCGCGGAACGCAGAGAGGTTTTGCGGACCGCAGTTTCATTACTCGATGACTGCGCTGATGAGTGAAAGGACGGCCTGCCTTTGTTCCTCCACTCTGCTCCATTTTAACCACTGTTGCTATTACATTTTGCTAGGTGTAGCTAATCTCGAATATGGCTGCGTGCTAGCTGCTATCGTGATACTTGTGAAATATTTCGAAAAGTTGCCTTTTGTAGGAGAAATGGATTATGATTTATTTATTTATTCTTTTGAAATAATGACCAGCATAAGATTCACAAAACATCACGCAACTTGCAACTAATGCCGTATTACAACATATCTTGTTACTTCCACGTATCTACGTACCCACGCAATCTTAGCACACACGTCTGGACGACCTATTTGTCACGTCTGCTCCGGGTAACAAAGCTTCGAACCCATCAGGCTACAGCCACAGGAAGCTGATATAATCTTATATCAATACGCGCCGGGCCAAAATTATACGTTCTCAATGCCATCGAAGCCTATTGTCAACCAACAGGTGTAGTGTAGGCCTCGGGTACTGAACCGGCTTAACTTGAATTGGGGACTAGTAATGAAATTGCTAAATCTGATAGGTCAGGGAATATAAAATACATTCAGAAAACCCTATGAAACTAAAAATCGGTAAATGGCCCTCATTATTTCGAACCATAAATCCCCAATCCTTGTTTCTCTGCAGCTGAAATAAAAGAATTACACCGAAATAACAAGAACAAACAGTTATTTCGGCTGTTCTCATTTTTATCTCAAACTGGTGTGATAAAATCTTAAATTGGTTTTCTAATTGGCCGTTTAGTTGAAGGAGTCTAGTCCTGTATTAATTTCATTGTCAGCAAAAAAACTTTCATTCAATGCATTACAAAATATGACGCCAGTCAGTGAAAAAGAAAAGTCTTAATAGGTTTTAAATGAAAAGGGTCTAAAATGCAATGGACATACTGTTAGTAGCGAAAACGGGATATCTTTACAATGTAGAAATGTTTTGAAGCAAATCAATCAAATTGCGGGCAAATATCCTCGACGTGAAAGCGTTCTTCTTCCTGAATGTGGAAATGTAAATGATCGTGGCGACGGCTTTTTACAAGTAAATGAATCGGCAATTTCAATCCTTTGAAGATTAATATTCTATCAGATATGGGTTTATTCAGGAAAATATCATCAAAACTCCAAATGAGTGTAATTATTTTACCCGTTAAAGGAAAAGCAAAATGTGAAGTATTTTTAACGCTTTTTGTTTCTCGGTAATATTTTCTTTTTAAATATGGATTTCATGAGTTAGATTATATTTGTACGCAACAAGAGGGTTCTGTTTTATTTTGATTTAGGAATACTAATTATTTTTAGGCACGAATCATATAAACTGTTTCATTAAACAATAATGGGTTAAGAAAAAAGTACTCATTAAAGGTTAATAGATTTCTCAAGTATATAATTTATTTTAAAATAGATTATTGGCCCTACTATCTGTCGCCTTCCAATGGACGTTTGTTAAACAAGTTATTCCCTGGACAATTCTCCTCCATTACGTTCAATAGGATTAATTAAACAGGTAAATCGCTGAGCCATCTTAGAAGTGACAATAATACTGTGTCCCAGAAAACTACAATAGGTACTGAAATAATGGGTCATTGGTTTTTGCTTCCTGTATTAACTACCCTTTTTGTATTTAATTTTAATGAAAATAATATTTTACGATTCTGTTTTAATAATTTTGGCATCGCCTCAACTAGCTACATAGACTTAGACAATACCTAATGCAAATATACATTAGATGGCTTATAAATTATATTTAGCACACCATATACCTGTAAAAAGTGGCCCTTATAACAAATAACGTAGCTACGTATCTAATTTATTCTTTATCCAGCCGTTTGTAGGTCAGGAATACTCAGACTGAGAAAACAAACAGTTTTTATGAGCTAACTGTATTCGTATTGCTTAATCGTCAGCTATTGCGTTTTTATTACAATTGCTTCAAATAAGAAACAACTTTATTAAGATTCAATTGAATTCCGTTGAATAAACCGCAGAGCACCGGTGAAAATCTTCGTCGGGTGGTTGATAATTTTTATTTACAAACCGTTTGTCGAAGGGCAGGTAAACGGGCCGGGTGTCGTCTCCGCTGGAAAAGATTGCTTTTTAATTGAATAAAATAGTCTTACCGTGCGGCGACGCGGCGACAAGTTCACCCGCGGTGCGGCGGCGAGCGCGCGCGGCTGTCCCACCAGGATCCGCGACCACAACTGATATTCCAACGCTGAAACTTCCCTCGAACGCGTCATCACTCACCCCATTCCCTTTCCAGCCAATCACGCCGCCCCTCTCCGCCGAGGCGACGCGAAAACACCCGACCGCCGGGGGTGGCGATTGGATCTTTTAATCTGAAACGTAAATGCATACAAAAAGAATTCGAGCGAGCTGTAAGCTTCCGTGAACGAGATGTAGGATGACGCGGCGTCCGTGCAACAGGTATAGACAAGTTACACTTTAAACGCCTTTTCAGCGACACTAAAGCTAGTTTCCTTCGTAAGTTTTCAAACACGACAGCAAAGTACACATATATAACGGTTAATAAAACTTATTTTATACTCGTATTCAATTTCGCGTATATGTGCCTCACTAAATATCACTACTGAACTACATCAAAGATCGTTAAAAAAATGAACGTATTATTTAAAAAAAGAAAACACCCCAAAAGAAAAACAGTCGATGAGTTTGACAAATTATGAGTTACCTAATTTACAATTCTAATTATTTGTTTACAGTAGGAGTGGGACAAAATTAATTTGTAAATTTATTCTTGGGTCCAGCTTTTTTGTTAATTGGCTAAAGGTAACACTTTGTTTTGGATTATTATCTCATCATGAGGGTAGGAATTATTTTGCTTCATTCAAAATGTTTAAAAGTTGAGTCATATTTTGTGGTAAATCTAAGTTATGAATATTATGTAGATCAAACGGTAACAGCGCACAAACATTTGCAGATGAAGTTTCATAAGCTATAAAGTCCCTAATGCCGCGCGTCTGCATCAAATTGATGTACGCGTAATCCCGGTCGAAACGTGAACAGTAAAAGACGTAATTGAAACCCCTCAATCGGATCGGGGCACGTAACGTGTGGCCCATTAGATTACTTGTTTAATTCTTGACCACGGGCGCCGTAATCTAAGTTGTAAACTAAATCTTGGGGCGTCTCACATATCCCGTAAGCCGGGCTCTGGTATTTGAATGTTCCTCGAACGGCACGAATTAGTATGCGGCTCCATTCGGGAGCGTCCCAGCGGGCCACAAGCGCCTATTCTATACGCTTCTGTGTCTCCGTGCTCAATTATTGTTTGGGCCTGATACAGATTAGTGGCTAACTGGTTATGTTTGACCCCTTTTATTCTACATTTGGAAACAATACTTCTGCTATTTGTGGTCAGTTTTTTAATGCCTCTCAATTACAAGTAAATTGTTTATAGTTTTGCCGCTTAGAGAATTTTTTTTTGTTAGAAAATTTATAGGAAAATAAACATTTTAACATTCATTTTATGTGTAAGTTGAGAACTTTAAATTACGATTATCTGGCTAGGCAGCTTAATTATATTGGTTGCAATAATAGCATTTTACAAGTGCTTATAAACAAAGATTGCAATAAATTATTGTACAATTTTAAACCATGAATAATTTTGTCCTCTGCTCCGAAATAAAACAGCCTTTGTACTTTATAAGATGTACTCGACAACCAAATTATTTCTAGCTATATCAAAAACATTAATGTCCTAGACCTATACACATCCGAAAATCCCGAGTCATACCGCGATGCAAATGGTAGGTGGCGCCATCTATTGATTTTGCTTTGAACCCACATTATAAACAAACCACTGGCTTTAACATACCGCCCACCAAGGACAGAATGTCCTTCAACACCACCGCCCACCATGACATCTCCAAAAACAATTGTACAAAAACACATAAAATAAAAAACACATACAGTTAATGAATTGGTAAAATACAAAGCTTAGAAGTAGAAGGCTTCATGAAAGAACTCTTACATTTAAGACACTAGCCTTTTTCAATAACCTTGCCAAACAACCACCGACTAAGTGAAAATTAATCTTCTATCACCAATACGATATCCCCAAAAGCTGGCTTTTCAATCTTAAGCACCATTTTGTACTTTTGCAAAAGATTAGTTAAATATCAAATTAAAATACGTCACCAAAAACTCTGAAGCATCGCCTGTGAAAAGATTTGCTCTCATGATTTTAACCTCTTAATATCTCGACTATATTCTTCACTGTGTGCCATGTTTTAACAGCACTTGAAACCTTGTTTTATTATCTTCTGTCCTTAAAATCAAGATAAACTAAAAACTGACCTTTTAATAAAGCGTCTACAGTAACCTACAACACAAAATAATTTAAGTTTTCGTTTTATAACTTAACCATAAAACCTTTGAACTACCTTTTTAATACGATATACGGTAGAACTGAATCTGCAGGCTTACACCTCGTGAAGCACATCCTGCAAGATTGTCCTTGGTAGACACATAAGTCCACTACGACACCAACTAGTTCAACATGTACCTCGTATAATGTACATGGGCCTTGCACGCAAGCAATATTGGATGCATCCAAAAACCCGTGAAGTTTGATAACAACATCGGCTGATTAAGTGGACCAGGGGATAAATTGAGCTAAGTGTTCTTCTCCAAGTTCTTTGCGGTTAGTATACCAAATGGCTTTTACGTCCCTTAGAGGCCTTCCTTTCCACCCTGTTCCTGCTTTCCATAATCGCTTTGTAATGCTATCCATCCTAGTGGATCGATTAAACGTGTCGCATCGCATATAATTTTTCTTTTTGTTCCAGGTGCAGACTGCGGCGACAAATTTACCGAATACTAAAAAACGTTATTAATCCTGTTCCATATAAATCCTCATATTTTTATTATATCATTTGTCCTATGTTCTAAATCCTTATGTCCTTCTTTTCTTATTTTGTTCTTATTTATTTATTTGTTCTGTTTCTTCTATGTTATTATTATTTTGCTCTAAAACCTTCAGTAATTCGTCTTTGTTGTTCGACTATTTTAGTAGTATGAAACCATTTTTTTTAAGTTTGTCATTTCTTACATCCTTGTATTTTTTAGCTCTGATCTGTAGTAAATTTTAGTTCTAAACCTTTTAAATTTTCTTTCAGCAATTTCGCGTGAATCACCACCGATGCAACAAGTCACCTCTTTGCGAAATGGCAGTCTTGCAACATATCTTACATCTACATCACGACGAGTGGTTGCTGCAAAGAAATTATCACAATTGTGTTGTTCGGTTGAAAGCCGTTTCGAATGTAATAAAATGTCAGATTCCAACTTCCAAAAATGTTTTAAATCATAATCCTCTGTACACGTATGTAGTACTGTTATCCTATTTTCTTCTGTGTCTGCATTTACAAGTCCAGATATGATCCACCCAAGTGTGGTGCACTGTGCTACTGGCGAACCCGTAGGTCCTCTCAACACACCTTCTTTTAATATTCGGCTGTACACTTCTGCTCCTAGTAAAACATCAATTTTGTTTGGTCTATTAAAATGTGGATCAGCCAAATATACCTGTGATAAATCAAACCAATGATCTATAGAAACCAGTTGCCCTGGTAAATATGACGTTATGTCTCCAAGAACAAAAGCCTTTACATCTATCTCAAAACTTGGATTTACTTTTGATCTCAATTTCAGCACTACCATTGATCTCGACAAAACCTGAGAATTTTTACCACCTAAGCCCGACACCGTGTTAGTGACAGCGATCTTCTTTAAACCTAAATCTTGGACTGCAGCTTCTGTCACAAAAGATGCCTGAGAGCCTTGGTCTATCAATGCCCTAAATTCATTGTATTGCCCTGTTCTAGCCTTGACGTCAACTATTGCTGTTGCTAATAGCACGTGACTACTCTTTTCTTTATCATAAAAGGCCAAATGATTTGCAGTTTCGATCGACGGCAAACCTTGATGTGAACGATTCAAATTGACCTCTTCCGAATTTTCTTCAATCGTTTGACCTGATGCGACAGCTGAAGTGGGGACATCCTTTGTTGGGTGTAGCAAAGAATGATGTCTTTGATTGCACAACTTACAGTTAACTGGTGTTTGGCAAAATTTAACACCATGGTTACTGCCTAAGCAGTTAAAACAAATCCTATTTTTTAGTACAAAATCCCGTCTATCCTCACAAGTTAAATTAGCAAATTTCTTACAAAAACACATTTTATGATCTTCACCACAAAACTCACAAGCCATTTTATGAATATCAGTTGCATGGAAAACCTTTTTTTGACCGATATTCTGCACAAAACTTGGTTGTTTATTGACATGTTCAGGTTCAATACATTCTAAAGCACGAAATCTATCATACAAAAAATCTTTTAATTGGTTGTATGTCGGTAAACCATCAGACGCTACTGTTTTGGCAATATGAATCTCCCATTCCTTGCGTGTCTCGGGGTCTAGCTTCAAACCTAACAAGTGTATTATCATGATATCCCACGTAGACACATCTATACCCAAATTAATTAATGCACTTAAGCAATCTGAGGTAGTATCGAGTAAATCCTTCAAAACCTTTGCTGAAACAGTGGTAGCGTTTCTCTGACCTAAAAACCTTTTTAAAATGTTGTGCGCTAAATACTTTTTATTGCTATATCTTTGTTCTAGAATACGCCAACATTGTTCATAATTAGCATCAGATACAGGTGTATATCTTATAAGCTGCTCCGCCTCTCCTGTCAAGTAGCCTTTCAAATATTGTAAGCGTTGTACGTTATCGAGGGATTGATTTTTGTGTATCATAGACACAAAAAGATCTCTAAATGTAATCCACTCCGAATAATTGCCCGAAAACTTTGGAATATGAATTTCCGGCAACTTGACATGAGACTGAGATGGCAGTGAACTTAACTTGCTAACAACTATATCTTTAGTAAACTTATATAAACATTGCTTTAATTCGCATTGATAACTAATTTGCACTTCTTCAGTTATGTCATATACCTCATTTTGGACATAGTTTGACTCTTGAACTAATTCAGGCTTTATTTTTAGTAACAATTCCTTATGTCCTTGCCTAAATTCAAACCACATCTCTTTCAGTGCTTCTAGTCTGTTCTCTACATAATCTTTGGATAAACGTTCCTTTGGCGACTTTTTAAAGTTAACTTGCGCCTTTGTTATCCTAGATGATAAATCTTCTTGACAATAAATTAAATTCTCTAAAGTCGCCATTTTGAGAATAACAACTATAAAAAACACAGTTCTAAAAAATATTGACTTAGAAATTTTTTATAAAGTTCAATTCTCGAAAATTTTCTAAGTGTTTTGGACTCTGCCTAAAATCGGGCATGGATTCCCCGTGTTTCCGATTTTTGCACTTATTATGCTATGTCTAAAAGCTACTTTAGTAAAATTAACTATGTTCTATTCTATAAACTAAAATTGTTCTAAGTACAAACTCTTGTTGAAATTTTCCAAGTTAAATGTTCCTTGAAATAAGGTTGAAATTCGCCTTTTTATGAAAGTTAAATGTACTCACGATTTGCACTTCACTCACTCACAGATTGCACAAAAATCCTCCTCCTCTGTAGTAGTGACTTCCTCCTCCTTTGACTGCTCCGTCTGCAGCAAGCCGTTTCTGCTGCAGCTCACGAGTTCAGCCTTGACACCTGCCAACTCGCCACTCCTCACGAGCTGACTCCTTCCCGTACTCGGTTTCTGCAGCGATCCACTGCGAGTAGGGTTCAGCGGTACCTCACCGCTTTGGACTTTACGCAAAAACTATACTTGCCATACATCCGGCTCGAAGGACCATGAATAATTTTGTCCTCTGCTCCGAAATAAAACAGCCTTTGTACTTTATAAGATGTACTCGACAACCAAATTATTTCTAGCTATATCAAAAACATTAATGTCCTAGACCTATACACATCCGAAAATCCCGAGTCATACCGCGATGCAAATGGTAGGTGGCGCCATCTATTGATTTTGCTTTGAACCCACATTATAAACAAACCACTGGCTTTAACAATTACCAAAAAGTAGGTAACACTGCAGGGGGTTTAAAATAGTTACATATCTTTTTGTACTGTTATATACGAGTACATATTTTTTTTTTCAAAAAGAAGACAGAAAAGTAGCCAGAATAAGTCCATAGAGGTGTTCAATTTGTAAGTGGGATCTTGGGCTACGTTCATTTCGTGTATTTCCAACTAGCACGGAATCATGCCGCGCGGGAATTATGTAAATACTTATTCAAATACATATTTGCGCGTTCTGAATGCGGCCTAACGAAATATTGCCTTCACTTTAGAATTTAACCATTTTATAAAGCTCTGTTTAATTATTTCCAATTAAATTATTTAATGTTATTTGTGTTTCATTTTTTCACAATTATGAAGGTAAGCTAGAATACTTCAATAGCTTAGGTTATATTGTTTGTTAAACGTCACACGTTAGCCTTCCCCAAACGAAAACGCAAGTAGTGTCGATGCCGATTAACGTTGGTCGGTTGTTTAAATTCATACATCCGGCCATCCTCAGAATATGAGTGAATCTAGTCGCCAAAGATAACAAACTCGCTCATTGACGAATCATGGGACTTCGGACGGGTAAATATTAAAAAAAAAAAGGTTGTCTGTCATTATTATACCAATAACAACAGTTAACACAGATATTTATCCTCACCCTCATTGATCTCAGAACAAACAAATGAGAAATTGATTGGCAAGCGGATATGAATTAAGCCAAGGTATGTTTCCATTAATTTATAAGCTTCGAATAGTTAAACGTGAACTCAAGCTGAGTCTAAGTTTCGAAGTAGGCTCCTGCTATCTTGATGTAGTTCCCCTTATCTTGGGCCAGTGGCATTGTTTCTATTACCAGTACAAGTTTAGTAACCAGCCGCTACAAGTGGTAGATACATATGCTTGTGTTTAGTGCGCTGACTATTGTTGTAACTATGGAATTGAAGTCGACATAACAATTTTAGAAGTTAAACGCTGTTGAAATAATTTTGAAGTTCTTTTATACTTGAAGCATTAACTCCGCCACTTGTACTTTCTTTGGTCTGTGCAATGAAGAATATAAAAATACACACGATTTAACTAGGTACTTAAATAATATGTACATGAATACATAAGAGTTGAATACAAAGTTTATCGATCTTAAGCTAACAATTTGTGTGTGTGTCTCAAATTGTGTTGAGTGAAGGATTTGGCACACTGACTGCGGTCTGTGGTCCGGTCCATACAAAATTGCACGCATCTGGTCAGTTTGTATGGATTGGACCACAGATCGCAGTCGTGTGCCAAATCCTTTAATATTGCTTTCTCTTCGAAATAAATAGCAGAGGCAGACTACAAAGTTTTAAGGACGACCAACAAAGCAGCTGTAAGTTGCTAAGAAAATTTAGGAATCCAAAGCGAAGCTGAAGAGTTTGTTTGTTTGTTTGTTTGTTTGTTTGAACCTGCTAATCTCAGAAACTACTGGCCCGATTTGAAAAAATATTTTTACGTTGGATAGTCCATTTATCGAGTAAGGCTTTAGGCTATATAACATAAAGATACAACTCATAAGACCACAGCAGCAATGAAAAATGTTGCGAAAACGGGAGAAAGATATTCCTTTTGAGAGCTTCCGCTGCGTACGCTGCGAAAACCGCTTAAGTTACAAAAAAATCATTTATGACAGGATTGTTCAGCATTAAGAGTTCTATAATAAAGTCTGCGACAGCATATGTCTATCTTTTATGGTTGACTTACCACAACCTTTTTTATGTTAATAAATTTGTAAAAAAATAATGCATTATTTTTAGAGGTGTATTATACACACAGGTATTTATTCTTATCAAAATAAATACACTTATCATCACGAGCATTTCATTTAGAACAAAGTTGCCCTTTATATCATTTAAATTCAATAAATATCTTAGGAGCTATCACTGTTTTAACATAACTCCGCACCAAAATAATGTTCGCAGCTTAAGTACGACGTGCGCTTGCGCTAATCTATACTAATATTATAAAGCTGAAGAGTTTGTTTGTTTGTTTGTTTGTTTGTTTGTTTGAACGCGCTAATCTCAGAAACTACTGGCCCGATTTGAAAAATTATTTCTATGTTAGATAGTCCATTTATCGAGGAAGGCTTTAAGCTATAGAACATAAAGATACGACTCACAAGACCACAGCAGCAATGAAAAATGTTGCGAAAACGGGAGAAAGATATTCCTTTTGAGAGCTTCCGCTGCGTACGCTGCGAAAACCGCTAAAGTTACACAAAAATCATGTATGACAAGATTGTTCAACATTAAGATTTCTATAATAACTTTTATGGTTGACTTACTACAACCTGTTTTATGTTAATAATTTTGTAAAAAAATAATGCATCATTTTTAGAGGTGTATTATACACACAGGTATTTATTCTTATCAAAATAAATACATTCATCATCACGAGCATTTCATTTAGGACAAAGTTGCCCTTTATATCATTTGATTCCAATAAATATCTTAGGAGCTATCACAGTTTTAACATAACTCCGCACCAAAATAATGTTCGCAGCTTAAGTACGACGTGCGCTTGCGCTAATTATATTATAAAGCTGAAGAGTTTGTTGATTTGAACGCGCTTATCTCAGGAACTGCTGAACCGATTTGAAAAAATATTTCTGTGTTAGATAGCTTATTCATTGAGAAAGGCTTTAGGATATAAAACATCACGCTGCGACGGGAGGGGAGGGAGCAAACTCAAAACGCGCGGACGAAGTCGCGGGGGACCGCTATATATCATAAAGCTGAAGAGTTTGTTTGTTTGAACGCGCTTATCTCAGGAACTGCTGGACCGATTTGAAAAAACATTGCTGTGTTGGATAGCTTATTTATCGAGAAAGGCTTTAGGATATAAAACATGACGCTGCGACGGGAGAGGAGGGGAGCAAACTCAAAACGCGCGGACGAAGTCGCGGGGGACCGCTAGTCAAAAAATATATGGACTATAGTATACAATTAGGGTGTTATAAAAAAAACCTTAATTCAGGGAGTTAAGGAAGCTGCTTTGCTAATGTTATTTACCCAACCATGGCAAAGTCAAACTCAAAGAAGGGACTAACTTAAACCAGTTTAAGCATGTATTTTTGTGAAAATGATTGTATAAACAATAACAACTGTTGAATATAACTATAACTATGTCAGGAGTTCAGCGTTAAGTATTTAAAAATTAAAATTTTATTTCAAAGAAAAAAATGTACACAGAACATGTACGGAAATAAAATACCGGAGAAAAGGGAGAATCGGGAAATCTCCTGAAACATTAGGGTGATTTGGTTAGATCTGACAACCGTATTTTTCAAAATGTCTGTGTTATTTCTCATTTTCGTCTTCAGTTAAAATATCTATATCACAATTTAGTCTGTCTCATTCACGATAAAGTTTATATTAATGTTTTTCATTTATTTTAAAGGGAAATAAAATTAGCTTTAGTTTTAATCGGTGTATCACTAGAATCAGACCCATCGTTGGCTGAAAACTGTTAGAAAAGTTATTTTATGCTTATAATCTGTTATCCGGCAGTAAAGCATTAAATCTGTGTCGTTCGACACGGCCCGTCTGCAGGTACAAGGCAATTTAAAAATTTGTCTCCGAGGCGTCGCGTAGTTGTGTATATTACAAGTGCGGGGCGCCGCCCGCCGCACCGGGTGCCTTTCGAGCTACTAGAACTGCTATCAGGCGCTATGCAATCAGTTATGGTTTACTAGTGTGACATAGTTTTATTGAAACAATAAAGCCTTACTATTTACACTTTTTATAACTAGACAATGGCTCGAGCCATTGTTGTGATTTTAAGTTTGTTGGATTCGTTCGTCTAAGCCTCGAATAGGGCAAATGTTCAATGAATGAATCTAATGCAGTCTCGAAAGCGACTGGTATTTATATAACTAATAAATCCGATATATGTATGTGTTGACTTTTATTAAACACGTTTTCTCTTAAAGATTAACTTAAAATAAGTTTACATTTTCAGCTAATCTATCGTCCGCCAAATATTCGGCAGTACAGCATGAAATCTGTGTCGTTCGACACGGCCCGCTTGCAGGTACAAGGCAATTTAAGAACCGGCCAAGTGCGAGTCGGACTCGCACACTAAGGGTTCCACACCAACTTTAACTGAATTAGAGATCCACTTACTTCCACTTACCACATAATAACACAATATTTTTTGACGGCAAATATAACTTTGTTTTTCATAGTGTTTGTGTAAATAACAAAGTTATGTTAGCGGTAATTGAAAATATGCTATAACCCAAAAATTACCAGTTCAATTTCGTTTAAACCAATTTTCGTTGAAGTCTTTGTCGAGATCTACATCATGTTTTTTTTTAAATTTACACTCGCTTAGTTTAATAGTTAGAAGGGGATACGGACGGACAGACAGACAGACTTGACGAAACTATAAGGGTTCCGTTTATTGCCATTGGGCTCGGAACCCTACAAGTTGTCCCTAAGGCGTCGCGTCGCAGAGATGTGTGTTTAAGTTACACAACTCTACGCCGCGCTAAGAGCTACGCAACCAGCTACGAAGTGCTACGAGACATGCTACGAAGCGCTACGTACTCAATTGTGGTTAGCTAGATTGTAACTACGCAGATTTCTTGTAGCAAACTACGTGAGACGTACTCGCTGTGATAATTTATTACAACAAGTTTTTTTGTAGTTTATTTGGTATTCTTTGGACTGTTACCAAATATTTAGGGAAGAAATATCTTTACTGCTACTAATTTGTCGTATTATTGCAAAATGTATGTTACAGTTGCTACTAGGAACATTGCAACGTTGCCATAGTGAAAATATCTTTGTATTTACAATAATAGTACCCTGGGATTTTTGAAATGAACTTTGAAAAAGTTAATCAATAGATAAACATACATTGGTTTTATAATTTTGAGGAACCATTATTAATAATGTCTCTATTACACAGGTAAATTTATTTAAGAGGAGGCTCTAATCGTGCACAAGTCTACGGCACTTCCGGTGTGGGCGGGCGCGGCCGGCTGCAGGGGGGCGCGAAGTAGACTTGATTGGAAACCCTATTCCATATTTATTATGGGCCTATTTTGTCGTGTTTATTGACGGGCCTGACGAGATACAACTAAACAGTTTTTTGCACGGACTACTTTGTAAAATGCTGGATTTACGCGTTATTATTTTTTTGGATTACCTCTCATACGAAAGCCAACCTATCGTATGGGGTATCGTTGAATAGGTATTTTAAAATGATTGTGAGTTATCTAATATATTTTTGTAAAGTGGCTTGTTTCCCCCCTCTTGTTTGACCCCACCCTCTTCCGACTAAACGGTAATAGGTGGATACATGAAAAAAAAAACACAGCACTGCCATATTTAATAAATGTAGAAGAAAATTTATCACTGCTATTATGGTAAATAAACAAATGAAGGAGTTGTAGTCCATAAACTTAAATCAAAATATTTTTCAAGTAAATTTGCGTTTAATTTTTTTTTTCCAAACGTGAAGACATAAAACTGAAACTGAAGTTAATATTGGTATTGATTGTCTATTTTAGCTGTAAACAATCAAAGTTGTGAGTCATCATCATCAACAGAAAGGACCAGTTTTGTCTCCAAAATTTGCATATTTTGAGAGAATCGAATCCTTTATTATAAAGGAATCTTTTAACAATGATTATGACAACTTTTTAGCTTAGTTACGTAATGTGTAAACATATGAAATAACAATTTTAAGACGGCAATTAATGTTTTATTCGACTTTGAAACCAATCGTCAGATATTAAAGTTTAAAGTTACAGTTATGAAACGAACATTTCATAGGTAAGGACTATTACATATCACCAAATGGTACATACAGGCAGTACCAAAACCAGTAGGGTTTTTGAGGTATTATTTTATTACTAGCCATGCATCGTGTATATACCCAAGGCAAACACTTAAAGTCGGGTGGAGGGTGTATCAACAGGCACGACCCGTGGACCGCTCACCTAATTGCTCTACAGAACTTCGCCAGGAGCGGAGACACAGCACTAAAAGCCGAATGCAGTTTTATTGTCCGGCCAAACATTATAAAATCAACTCACATGAAACTTTGCTTAAGAGTTTCAACATTACGTTTCGTGTGTTGGAATCAACTGACAAGTAATGAATACTTTACGTCTTATCATCTAAATTTAGGCGAGTTTCATGTGCATCTAATATATATATATATATATATATACATATATATAGATTAGCCTTGAGAATCAGTAAGCTCAAGTGGCAATGGGCAGGGCACATAGCGCGAAGAACTGATGGCCGTTGGTGCAGGAAAGTTCTAGATTGGAGACCCTTCGACCAGAGACGCAGCGTGGGACGTCCACCAACAAGATGGACAGACGACCTTATAAAGATCGCAGGATCAAACTGGATGCAGACCGCTAGTGATCGGTCGCAGTGGAAATCCGTGGGGGAGGCCTATGTTCAGCAGTGGACGTTCTTTGGCTGATAATGATGATGATGATGATATATATATATATATAGATCGGATACTTAACATTACGTTATAGTAGGCTTGAGTGTTATGGCACCTTTGTTTTCTGGTTTTCAACCCACAATTACTACAGCTAGTCACTATGGGTTTGGCGCCGATGCATTGAGACGTTTTCCGCTTTGCAGGAATGGGAAAATGGCACCGAAGTGTTCAAGCACAAAGTCGCTCCGCTCCACAAACAACGCTAGGGCAAGTAGAGTGGCCCAGCGAACGGCGTTCAAGGCATTATTATCCGGGCGGTCGCCCTGCAAATAAATCGTCTGCCCGCCCGGGCGGACGCTCTTTCGATTATCCTCAAATCTTCATTACACCGACGTATGCTCTCACGCCGTTTTCATAAATATCATTTAATCTGGAGATAAAAATGATGTTTTCATTTTTTTTGTGCGAATAATATAAATTTGAATTTACCAACGTCAGATAAGGAATATGCGTCAAATATAAGGTCAAAACAATAAAAAAAGCCTAATTCGAAAACGTCACCAATTTGTCAGTAATCATTTACGTAAGTGTCATATTAAAATCGGTCGTTTTATACTTATTCGGTAAGACAAGTTCTATTTGACGTTGGTAAACAAATCTTTACCTAATCTTAGTTGTACAGAAAATAGACATAATTAGTTTGAAAACGGAACGAGTTATAAATAAATCAAACGGATGTTTTGAAATAATAATCCAGCCAAGTGCGAGTCGGACTCGCGTACGAAGAGTTCCGCACCGCGTTTGTTGTATGGAAGCTCCCCATTTTGTTTTAAGAATTTGTTGCTACAGAGGCAACAAAAATACATAAATTGTAAAAACTTCAATTGTCTAGCTATCGCGGTTTTTGAGATACAGACTCGTGACTCGTGACAGATGTATGAACGGACAGACATATGGACGTACGGAGAGCGAAGTTTTAGCAGTATTTTTTACCCCTTGAGTACGGAGCCCCCAAAAAGTAGGTAGAGATTCACCTTTAAGATAAGTAAATGATAAAAATAAAGTTACGGAAATAGGTTTATCACAGGTCGATAAACAAAAATTCCATGCTCCTCAAAGAAATGCATGGACGTACACATTGATTAAATAAACATTTTAGTTTTTTTTCCATAGAAGTACTATCCCCTATCGGAAAGGGATTATAATTTTCTTCAAAATGTTTGTTCTTTTGTTGAATTTAAATGATAAACATTCATGTCTGTTTGTATTGGTCTAGGTGTTTTCTATGTATATCATGTATGTATTTACAAAAAAAAGTATTTAAGTATTATCCGTTGTCTGGCACCCATAACACAAGCTTTGAAAAGCTTACTTTGGGGCTAGATGGCGATGTGTGGGAATGTCCAAAGGATATTTATATTTATTTATTCTTATTTATCTTCTACTAATGACGGGATTTAAAATAACATAAAGTCGAATTGATGTTCATATATATCCTATATACAAGTCAAAACTTAAAATTCGACGTAACAGTACCGTATTTTAATTGTAACGGTCTCGAATTTTTACAGCGTTGCCTAACTACGTTCTCAATTACGGATTGAATGTTGCAAGAAAATTTCTGAAACATATTTCAAACTCTATGAAGCAATGAAAACTTCTGTTCGATAATAAACTTTTAATGAAACACCGTTATCGATCTCTTTATGTAGATATAGTGTATTTTTTCGTCATTACTACAAAGTACTTTGTTTGTTGGTAATTTTGTAAATATAGTAACGTGGCTAGAGATATTACTTACATGAGTATTAATCAGGTACATCATATCAATGAATCATGAATCTTGCGATAATAATTCTAATCTAATTTTCTTATTAAGTGCGTTTGTAAAAGCGTCGGTAAATGCTCAGTACCTATTTACTTGCATATTTAGATTGTGAAGTTATTGAGAAGCGGAAAGTGGCAATTATGTTTGGCCTTTCAACAGTACATACCTTTTAGCCCCTTTAAACGGTTTATAAGGTAACCGATCTAAGAGCTTAATTCGCTTACCCAGTTCTAGCAAGTTAATTTGTTTATACACGGTGTCCTCAAGCGGAGGCTGCATCAGGGCATCAGGAAGTAGTTATCGAGTTTTGTTATTACGTTGACAAGCGCGGAGGCCGGATATTGATTTACAGGAGCAATGGAGCCCGGTTCCGGCCGAGCACCACATTAGCTTTGTGCCTATGTTGCGGCTAATTAATTTGCACAGCTCGAATTTACGCAACGCTGAAGTAGAGTTTAAACTGGAACATCGAATAAGCCAGGCGAGAGCAATAGACAATGTTGTAACTCATCTCACGGATTGTATGTGGTAGCAAAAGAAACGCTATGTAAAAAAATATATGTGTATAATACCTGACGAGCATTTGGTATATTTTCAGTTTTAATTAAAATTAAATGTCCATCACATGTTTAAAGAAATTGGAATTCTCATGAAATGGTAAAAAAATATATAAACGTCAGATAAGGAATATTCGATGAAAAGGTCTCATTTTAAAATGTCACGTAATAGTCAGCAAACATTTACGTAAATGTCATTTTAAAATCGGTCATTACATGGCCCTAAAACTATATAGGTGCGAGTGAGTATGTATGTACTTGGTGCGGTTGACACCTGGCCAGTGTATGCTCGTATGAACGAACATTTCCCATGGTAAATCCAAACAGTCGGAATCAGTGTAATGCTTTCTAAACGTTTGATATGGTATGAATAACATCACAGGCGCGTTACAAATGGATGAGCCCACATGTTCATACGAGCGCCCGCTTCGAAGCTCCAACCGATGGATATGGCGCTTCAATATACAACCATCGATTTATTTACACAGATACCGGTAGGCTATAATTGCATGCGTTTAGTTAGTTACGTCTTAGAAATGATTATTCCACCCTAATGACGTTTATAGCATTTGCAGTAAGCTGATTAACGTTCTAATTATCAAGATATTACAGTTATGAAATAGAGTTGATGCAATGTGCGTGAGGTATTCCACGATTGTGTTTTGTTTTTAAGTTGAGCTATGATTGTAAGGGTGAGGTTGTGTTGGTGATATTTTTTAATTTAGTACATCCGAGGCATATCGGAACGACGGGCAGCGATTCTCTCACTCGACAGATCACCTGAAAGTGTACCACTTAATAACTCACATCCCCTCGCGGTTCACTGGGCAGCCGCTGGATCGTCAGATATCTCTAAATATGGCCGCCGGAGCGTGACGTGCGCCACACCACTCACAGATTAAGCGCATGCTGCCGCTTCCGATGATTAAAAGCAAATTATCCTTGTTCTCTCTTTTATGTTTCGGCGTGTGAGCCGTGGGCCCGTTTATGTTTATTAACTCAACCTGATTTTGAGGTACTCGAGCTACTTGTATATTGGGTGGTTCTGCGAAAAATACTTTTTCATTTTGTTAGAGTAATTCTTTCTCTACAGTTTGTTTCCAAATGTTACGTATACGTGCATACACACGTATAAAACATAATCTGCGAACAAATCTGAATAATACCTGTATATATTCGTATACAACATCGTTGTTTTGTTTACATGTAAATTCGCTGCATATTTACTGAGGCAGCCGCGCAAGGTTTACTTAACGAGAATAAAGTAGGTACATGAAACTATTGAAGAGTTTAATAATATTCATTGGGCCCGGGCAATTTTCCGGGCGAGCGACGACGCGTCTTTGATCAGCCGAGAAATAGTCAAATTGACGGGGAACTAACTATAGCTGAACTACTAACAACTACGCTACACTACCTCATTAACTTGTTCAAATATTTTTATCGCAATGCTTGAATTAATTGGATAAACTTTAGGTTTGGATTACTTGGTTCATACAGTTTTCTAAAGTTAAGCAATAATAATTTTAGATATTTATCTTTTTCGCTTTTAAAATTTAACTTTAGAACTTTATTGATTAGCAACCCCTTTTCTACAAGGGCCTTATATCAACTCATATACAATAACATTTAGTTACAACATTTGGCAAAGCGAGAGAGAGTCAGTCTAAAATTGTAACCGAAGATAATTCAATTTTACACCCCAAATAAGCGAACCACGACACGTGTAGTAGATAATCTGTTTGTCTGCGGGCAGCGCAGGGGCGGCTCTCGAAAGGGCAGGCAAGGGTTGTCGCGTCTTAGCGCTGCCTTTTGAGCATTATTTCCACCGTGTGTACGGGAAATTATGCATACCACAACGATCACAATAGACTTCGCTGTTGGAGTGAACACTAATTTCGACGAGCTTGTTCAGTGAAATTAATTTATATTTTGGAAATTCCAATACACCTACTGGTTTTACAAGAGGTTTATAGGATGTATATGATCTTATATTTCGATTCAAAATGTTGTTTAGATGGGGTAGCTACTAATATCTACGAGAAAATCTATAAGTTATCGAAATCCATAGCTAAAAAGATTTGGGAGCGTAAAAGGGACATATATTGGTTTGTTTTTATCCGGCGTACCTCTCAAAATCGGTAATGCGAGTTGACGGGCAGTCAACTATGTTTTCCAAAAGGATGACCAGAGCTCCCAAACCCGCGACGCATGCTTTTACGAAGTATTTTTTGCTATATTAAATTTATTGCGTGGCTTCGCAAGTTCTCGATCCCGACAATTGGTATGACGTAAGGGGACTTTTTCCTTTTTACCTAACTTGGGAAACCCCACAAGGAAGAGGTTCTCGTTTCAAAGCGTATATTTTACCAGCCAAAAATAGCTTGAAATTTGTTAATGCTCGCCTGTTCTAAGAAGTTTGGCTTTTATGTTTTAAATGCTACAAATTTTAAATTAAAACAAAGTTAAGACCCTACTTTCAACTGTCAGTATGAAGCGCAAAATGAAGTATGTACTTTATAGTGTTGTTTAGTCACTATCTATACCATGTATTATTTATGTTTGTGGCAAGATATCAAACACTTACCTTTGATGGTGCGTAGCAATTGGCTCTCGATGTCACTTCAGTCGTCGAGGTAGCGTCAAGAGCACTTCATCCAGCTGTTCACTACTAATCCCAATGATTTAGAGGTACTTCTGAACAACGTAATAAATGTTAATGTCTGTCCGAGCTTCATTGGAGATACGTGGTCGGTGGGAACTAATAGTGTGGTCTCCGTCTGTCTGTGTTGATTGGAAAACGAATGATGTTGCGGAATTTTACCTTATTTTCACGGTTAGATACATATTCACATAACAATGATTTAATCGGTGTAGATTTCGAAAGTACTTAGTGCAGTTCACTTTAGTTTTTTTGGAATTTAGTTACATTTTTGCGTCAAGTCCACCATTTGAGCACCATGGCAAAGATTTTAAATAAAAAATGGTTGTAAACAAAATGTATCAGGCGTGTACTGTATGCGGATCACAAAGCGCGTATGCGCGAGCGCAGGTCACGGGTCGTGAGGACATTTCCGGCGCGACGCGCCCTTCCGCCGCCGCCCAAGCGTGACCGCGGCCTACTCCGCTATAATACACCATTGTCGTCCAATCAATGGAAACAAACAATGTGACTATCTGTTTTATGGCTGCACATGAAACGATGAACGTCCACGTATGCTTGACAACGGCGTAATGTACCTAGGATGGCGACATTGCTCTGATTTCAGAGCGTCCAATTTTACAAGCGGTAAATGGTTAACAAAATCAAAACAAAGTAACGGGCATTTGTAGGTGCTATGAGACACTAAAGGGTCGTAGAATGATAGGTTCTTGTGAATTAAATAAATAACCATGTAATAAAAACTTAGTAGATGTCACTTTTTATTCATTAACAAGCACCTGGTACGTTTAAATAGTACTCTTCATGTGTGCAGTCTTAATAATTGGTCTTAAATGATTTTGCATTAAATGCTGTTTATTACAAGGTCCGCAGTGTAAACCAATTAGTAGGCACGGCAAAGGCTTTTATGATGCAATTAATGCATACAGGTAAGTGTCGTAAAAACAAAGGGGTATTAATTTTACAGTGACATGATAATGGAGCGCGGCCACCTGAGCTGAGGATTTAAAAACATTTTAAAATAAAACGCTACAAACTTATTTATTGAGGGCATTCCATCAAAACTACTGGAGCAATTTACTAATTAACGAAAACAGGCAATTGAATTCCTAATGTAACAATGTACAAGCGTATGAACTGTGTTTCTTTTTTCAGAATAAGTTTATGTAGGTAAGTATGTGTCAGTTTGTCGCTCTGAAAAGTAAGCTCAATCTTATTTTTATACAGTGGCGCCATATGATTACCATCTAGGGCTCTATTTTTGAATCACTTGCGTCAAAATTGCTAGACTAATTGATTAATGGCCGATTTTCAAATTGAAACAATTTAATTCCACACATGAGTAATAAAAAATATATCTCGATTTTGTAAGTATTCACACACACACACACCATATCCAAGTGATTCAAAAATAGAGCCCCTGTTTTTTTAGTACTTGGTCTGGTCACAAACTTATTTTTACAGAGTGAACCGTCATCAACTACCGGCATGGTAATCGTCTTTCTACTAACATAAAAAAAAACTGTGGAAGCACTAACAAAAAAATACAGTTTTTCCTAATATAATTCTAACATGTCCAATGTCCATTTTATAGACAAGTTACGGTTAGAACAATGGCATTCGTTTCGGACGCAATTTATCGAAATTGAGTTCCGCATAGAGAATAAAAGGCAAAAGGTTATTGAAGCATTGAAAATACATCGTACCGTTCATGTGTTCAAATTTTGTCAATACAACGCGGTGGGCATTCAGTGAAGATCGGAAACAATTAGACAACTGTGGCAGTACGGGCAGCCGAGCGCAGATCCGCACTGAGATACCCTGCCCTACTGCTTTACTTGTGGATATTTTTCCGTACACACGAAAACCAACCCATAACCTCACTTAACCAATTCTCAATTTTATTTCGATAGCACTAGACTCGTAACTTGCTTGCACTGTTTTAGGTAGTGTATTTATTACTCTGTGTACTCCGCTTCATGTGGATTTTATACTCCATATAACTATTAGCTTTTCGGATCACTGCCTGAATGCAAATATAAATTTAATAAAGCAACGTGTTTGCACTTTTTGTAGCGCTCTCAGTCGAGTACTTTTAGTTTTAGGCAGCTACGGTATTCCAGCCGATCAACAGTTTGTCAACAATGCGGGGCTTACCAATGGCAATATAGAGAGTACCTGTGCTTATTATGTTGATATGCATAGACCACGACCATGTGTAAAGAGTTTTTATTCATAATTCAATCAATCGTTAAATATAATGAAATTAACTACTTTAACGACCTGTACCGTTACCATGAGTTTACTCGATAGCGACGACGGTTTTACTCGCTAGCGACGTCGTAACTTTTTATATGGAAAATTTTAGTTCTGTCAGTGACCGCTAGAGGCGCTGTGCAATTTTCCATAGTCTTTTTTTACGTCGTCGCTACCGAGTATAACCGTTCGCTATCGAGTAAATTCATGGTAGCGGCACTGTGGCACAATGTCGTAATAAACTATATTCTATACTTCATATGAAATGACGGCCCATATTTGAATTGTTCGTTGGTGCTTATTTGTCGATGATAAAACAGTCCTTAATTTTTTTATGGTATGAGTGTCGTGATGGTAGTAGCTCGTAAAGTGTAAAAGGGACCGTTCAAGTATTACGTAAGCAGATTTATGACAATTATTTACCCCCTCCTCCCCCTTGTCAGCAAAAGTAAGCAAAGCTCTTACTCCCCCCTCCCCTGCTTACGTAAACGCTGTACCTAATAAAAAAAATGTGTGCGTGTACTAGTGTACACACGTAAGAAGTGAAACTACTTTATGGCCTTATTTTTGGAAAAATTATCTACATGCAACTTTCCACAAATTGATTAAATAAAGTTAAATTAGATAAAGTTTAAACAAAAGGATTTTATAATCATATGCATGAATACAAATAATACAATTATTTCACTTTACCTTTTTGCTACTAAGATTATTACAGCATGAGAAAGTGAAAGTACTCTTCGTCTGAACCAACCGTGGTAGGGGCAAGAAAAAGATGGCGCGTAACGGAAAAATGTGACGCGTAACCGAAAAATGTGACCGTAATTTTTTTTCCAACGCCGATAAAGAAGTTTCACTTCAATAATGAATAAGCAAAAATTAAGCAAAGCTACCGCAAAAACCTTCTTTAATTTTACCAGCTACTACACGAGCGAAGCAAGTGATGTCAAATACCGCATACCAATGGTTTAAGATTGATTTATAACGGCGAGTATAAATTTAAGCGTAACTAAAACGTCAAAAACCATACGCGAGCGAAGCGAGCCCGAAAATTTCTTTAAACTTTACTAAAAATCTGTTAACTTTGTAACTTTTCCGTTACCAGCAGTAATATTATCATTCAAATGTTTGATGGAGTATATTTGAGGACAGATTACAGGATCTTAACGTATTCATAATTTATAAGTAGCCCCGAAAATGGGTATAGTTTTCAAACAACGACAATGTGTGGGTTGCCAATATGAAAAAAATACTACTGCCGGTCTGCTGACGTAATCACCATCCCGACCCCCCGACCCCCTATGTCATCAAAAATAAGCAAAGCAAAGACCCCCCCGCCCCCCTATAGTGCTTACGTAATACTTGAACGGCCCCAAAGTGGCAGTGGTCTTTAACTTATTTACTCACTTACAAGTGAGTTTCATTCACTTACAAGTGAGTTTCACTTCTGAAACGATCCCATCGTTTCAGAAGTGAAAACACGTTATTGCTGCAAACTTATTTATTTTTCAAACTGACACCACACACACTGTTCTTATTTTATTTTCACATTGAGTACTTTAAATATAAATGCTAACTTTAAATATAAATGCTAGATAGCTATTCAATATCGCATCGGACAGAATAACAGTATATTTTAAGACCACCGCTCTGAGCGAAGATTCCGAACAGAATGCCCGCGCTGCCTGCCATTGTAACTCACCGGGCCGCTGCAATCTCCACTCGGTGGCGAAGTGGGGTGCGGCGGCCGTGACGTCGAGTACTACGCGAGTCAACCGAGTTTCCGTATTAATAAATATTCGATACTGATAAAATTATTAACATTTTTTCATGCATAGTTGATTAAATGATAAAATAGGGTGTATTTAGAAATATAATATTATAATTGCTTACAGCTCGGCCATCCTGCTCAAAGCGAGACCCTTCGCTTTCATCGAAACTTCTTATACTGAATATTTAATATTAGGTTTACACGTTTAGTACTAGACATTTTATCTTATATACTGAACATAACTATGTATGAGTTTTTACTTAAACATGAGTTTTAATAAATCATATTTAGTTATAATAAATCAGCATAATTTAATTTTTCTTTAAAATTAAATGGCAATGTCCGAGATAATTATTATCATTATACATATTTAATTTTATTTATATGCTTATTTATTTTGCTCATTTACACCCATACTTGGTACTTCTGATTTAACAATCATCATATTCCTTACATAAATTATAATATTACCTACTTAGAGATTTCTACATTCTAGGTAAAAAAAAGGTTACATGATATTCTTATTGTATCTATGAACTATCACTATTTTCATTTGCATCATTATCATCATCGTCAATCTCCATATCCCTATTAAAGCTCATCCATGGTTGTATTTTATCTAAAGCTACAACATTTTCGTAACGTTTGCCTTGTTTTTGCGTAAGAGGGGTGTCTTCTATAAGAAACCTATCGTTCGGGAGCACTTTTACTATGCGGTACGGACCTTGGTATTTATTAACTAACTTTTGCGATTGACCAGACCACCTTCCAAATACTGTGTCTCTACTTTCCTACTTTTTTTAAATCGTTGAGCGTCTTTAGTTTGTTGTTCTTTGATTTTATGACTTGCTTTTTCGCGAATATCTATTATTTCATCGGGGTTAGCAACACGAGTCGTATCATTAATGACATCACTTAGGATTCCCTGGGATCGACTCGTGATATTAAAACCAAAAAGTAGCTCGGATGGAGTTTTTTGTGTTGTCTTATTTGTCATCTATACTAATATTATAAAGCTGAAGAGTTTGTTTGTTTGTTTGTTTGAACGCGCTAATCTCAAAAACTACTGGCCCGATTTGAAAAATTATTTTTACGTTGGATAGTCCATTTATCGAGGAAGGCTTTAGGCTATATAACATAAAGATACGACTCATAAGACCACAGCAGAAATGAAAAATGTTGCGAAAACGGGAGAAAGATATACCTTTTGGGAGCTTCCGCTGCATACGCTGCGGAAACCGCTTAAGTTACACAAAAATCATGTATGACAGGATTGTTCAGCATTAATAGTTCTATAATAAAGTCCGCAACAGCATATGTCTATCTTTTATGGTTGACTTACTATAACCTTTTTTAGGTAAATAAATTTGTAAAAAAATAATGCATTATTTTTAGAGGTGTATTATACACACAGGTATTTATTCTTTACGAGCATTTCATTTAGAACCAAGTTGCCCTTTATATCATTTGATTTCAATAAATATCTTAGGAGCTATCACAGTTTTAACATAACTCCGCACCAAAATATTGTTCGCAGCTTAAGTACAACGTGCGCATGCGCTAATCTATACTAATATTATAAAGCTGAAGAGTTTGTTTGTTTGTTTGTTTGTTTGTTTGTTTGAACGCGCTAATCTCAGAAACTACTAGCCCGATTTGAAAAATCTTTTTTACGTTGAATAGTCCATTTATCGAGGAAGGCTTTAGGCTATATAACATAAAGATACAACTCATAAGACCACAGCAGCAATGAAAAATGTTGTGAAAACGGGAGAAAGATATTCCTTTTGAGAGCTTCCGCTGCGTACGCTGCGAAAACCGCTTAAGTTACACAAAAAACATGTATGACAGGATTGTTCAGCATTAAGAGTTCTATAATAAAGTCCGCAACAGCATATGTCTATCTGTTATGGTTGACTTACTACAACCTTTTTTATGTTAATAAATTTGTAAAAAAATAATGCATCATTTTTAGAGGTGTATTATACACACAGGTATTTATACTTATCAAAATAAATACATTCATCATCACGAGCATTTCATTTAGAACAAAGTTGCCCTTTATATCATTTGATTCCAATAAATATCTTAGGAGCTATCACAGTTTTAACATCACAACGTGCGCTTGCGCTAATTATATTATAAAGCTGAAGAGTTTGTTGGTTTGAACGCGCTTATCTCAGGAACTGCTGAACCGATTTGAAAAAATATTTCTGTGTTAGATAGCTTATTTATTGAGTAAGGCTTTAGGATATAAAACATAACGCTGCGACGGGAGGGGAGGGAGCAAACTCAAAACGCGCGGACGAAGTCGCGGGGGACCGCTAGTATATTATAAAGCTGAAGAGTTTGTTTGTTTGAACGCGCTTATCTCAGGAACTGCTGGACCGATTTGAAAAAATATTTTTGTGTTGGATAGCTTATTTATCGAGAAAGGCTTTAGGATACAAAACATGACGCTGCGACGGGAGAGGAGAGGGAGCAAACTCAAAACGCGCGGACGAAGTCGCGGGGGACCGCTAGTTGTGTTTAAACCTACTTGTATATCTGCAATGTGTTCGTCCCATTCCTTACTGTTACTACCGTGAGATGAGGTTGACAGAGCGTCGAGAATAGTTCTATTATACCTCTCAACCTGCCCATTGGCACGAGATGTTGCGACAGCGTTTTCAATGTGTCTTATACCATACAAGGTGACAAAGTCTTTAAACGTTTTACTAGTAAAACTTGTCCCTTTATCAGTTATAAGACGAGCTGGTACACCAAAGTAGCTAATGTGTTCTTTTAGGACTTTTATAGTTGTCAAAGATTTGGTGTTCCTAACTGGGGTTATATTGATATACTTGGTGAAGCCGTCTATAATTACCAATAAATAACAGTTTCCCTTTTTACTTTTGATAAATGGACCAAGATTGTCTGCGTGGAGGGTATGAAAAGGGATACTGACTTTCTCCATGGGGTGGAGTTCGCCTTCCCGTTTACCACCAGGGGCTTTATGATGAGCACACTCGAGACATGATGCAACATTTTTTTTTATGAAGCCTCGCATCTTTGCAAACCAATAATGCTTTTTTATTCGTTCAAGCGTTTTATCGAAGCCACAATGTCCAACATCATCGTGGTTTCGTTTAACTATCTGCCACCGCACTCCTTTGGGCACTAACCATTTAAGCTAGTCTCCGACTAAACGGTAGACGCGGTCATTTTTGAGCTTGTAATTAGTGCAATAATCTTTTACCTGCTCAGAGTTCGGATTACTGAGTACTTCCTTTATACGCTTAACTTCTTCGTCAGCGCTTTGTACGGTACTAAGCCAATCCTGACCTAGTTCCTGTACTGCGAAAGAGTCTAAAACGTGACAATCTGGTTGGGTTTGTTCTACAGGATTACGACTCAGGGCATCTACATGAGTCATGCGTGATCCGGGCCTGTATTCTATCGAGCAGTCATACTCCTGTAGCTGAACCCACCAACGAGCAACTCGCGGAATTATGTCTCGTTTCGTGAGAGTATACCTCAAGGCATTGCAATCGTTGAAGATTTTAAATGGGACACCGATCATGAAAATATAAACGCGAAAACGATTCAAAGATGCGATTACGGCCAAAGTCTCTAATTCGTAAGAGTGCAGTTAACGCTCATCGGGTGTAGTCTTACAGCTGAAGTAAGAAACAGGCTGAAAAATACCACTATCGTTGGACTGCAGTAGGATCCCAGCTAGACCGTCTTTGCTGGCATCTGTATGCAATTGGGTATCAGCCTTTGGGTTGTACAGAGACTGAAGCGGGCGCTGTGTCAACATTTTTTTTAATTTCGTTGAAAGCCTGTTCATGAGAGCTATTCCAGGTCCACATTACATCCTTCTTCAATAAATCTGTAAGTGGTGAAGTGATTCTGCTATAGTTTTTGATAAAGCGTCGAATGAAACTAGAAAGGCCTAAAAATTGACGAAGCTCATGTTGATTACGTGGCGCAGGAAATTTATATACCGCTTCCGTTTACCTAGACCCTGGTCGGATGCCTTCAGCACTGACTTCGAACCCGAGAAAGTCAAGCTTGGATTGAAAGAAATTGCATTTACTCAGTTTTAGTGTTAGTCCTCCGTTCTGTAAAAGTTTAAGTACCTCCTCTAGCCTTTGTAAGCCTTCTGAAATTTTTTTGGAGGGAATGAGGATATCGTCCATATAGACAATAGCGTATTTAATTTTTGCTTCCTGTTATATTTTGTTTATTGTTTTATGAAAAACCGACGGTGCATTTACCAATCCAAAAGGCATGCGGTTATATTCAAATTGCCCATCGGGCGTTACAAATGCGGTTTTATGTCGAGATTCTTCAGAAATGGGTATCTGATAATATCCTGAGGCCAAGTCGAGGGATGTGAAGAGTGTATTGCCGGATAACCCATCCAATTGGTCCTCGACACGGGGAAGCGGGTAGTGATCCTTTTTTGTTTTTCTATTCAATGCCCTGTAGTCAACACATAGTCGTTTTTCTCCAGTTCTCTTTTGAACTAGCACAATTGGGCTCGCATAAGGGGAGCATGATTCCCTGGCTGTACCTGAATCGAGCATTTCGTCGACCATGTTTCTAACGAAGGCACGTTCAGACTGGGAAAGCCCGTACGGTCGATAGACAATGGGCTGTGTATCTTCTAACTCTATAACCATCTCAGTTACGTTCGTATATCCTAGGTCCTTAAGGCTTTGAGAAAAGCGATCACCGTACTGCGAAAGTAACTTCTGGAGTTGAAGTCTTTCATCTTTAGTTAACGACTCCCCACATTTTATATCGTCTAAATTGGTCTCATTCAGTTGAAGACTAAGTTTCAAGAGATCCGAAACCGTTGGTATCGTTTCTATATGGGGCGCGAGTCAGGAGAAAATCTTCATTGAAAGTTTTGGGGCTAGCCGAGGCATTGTATATTAACAGAGTACTTTTACCGTCTTTAATTACATACTGTCCGGGATGCAAATGATATTTTTTACCCTCAGGACCTCGTAGCGAACCATAAACTAATATGTGGCCAGTTTCTTGCGAATCTGACTTTACTTGAACAGGAATTGTTAGTTTACTGGGTATTTTTACTTCTTTAACAAGTTTTAGGGGTATTTTAAAATTTATTATCTTCTGAAATATAAGTTCCGATGGCGTCTTGGTGATAATCAGATCTGGCTTTTCTGTAAATGAATGTCCTAATAAGATTGGTTGGTTCACTACATAGTCTTCAACAACGTAAATGTCTATAGTCTCGGTTATGTTTTGGACTTCTACCGTTCCTTTGGTTACCCCTACTGGGACGACCAAGTTACCTCCTATACCCTTCAACACCGGTAAGTTTTCAGAGACTACCAGCTTGAGCCCAAGTTCTTTCGCCTTACTAGCTTTTATCAGAGAACACTGACTAACTAAGTCCACGTGACATTTAACGACAGTATTGTCGACTTTTATATCGATTATGTATTTATCATTGGCGTCATCAACACTAATCTCGATGCTTATACTTGCTTTTCATTCTTATCTTTAACCTGACCCTGTTCCCTCTCCTAAGCTTTATGAGAGTTATACTTGAAACAATACTCTAATTGATGTCCAAGTTTGTCGCAATATGTACATTTACCAGCTGTTAATACCAGTTGTCGCATTTAAGGCTACGATGACCAATTTCACTGCAGTTAAAACATTTGATATTGTTCGGTACTCCGTCCCTACTCGTGCCAGGCCTTGCATTTGGAGCTTGTTGCCTATCATTTTGAAATCGAGAACTAGACTGATCCCTATCCCTGACGTATCCCACTTTCACAGTTCTGAAATATTTCAGCACCTGTTCTGGTTCCGTAAATTGTGCTGCTTGAGCACCTACTTTAACGGCCCTGTCCTCTACCCCATATAGAATGCAGTCAACTGCCTGCCTTCCGTGTATCTTACATCGGTTCAAAAGATTTACTTTGCTATAGTAATAGTGCTCCAGAGATTCCCCGTATCGTACTTTTTTATTTAGCATCTCGGTCAAGAGCTCAGCATAATCCTCGCGACAAGGGAAAGCTTCAATTAATTTCTTTTTCCATTCAGACCATGAATAAACCCCTGATACCACGATTTCGCAACCCCCGTTAATTTAGGCAAAGCGTAATGTATAATGTCTTTGTCTTCCCACCCGTAAATCTCCACGCACTCTTCAACTTTTGTAAGCCAAGTCAATATAGTTTGTTCTTTTGACATGGGATCAAATTCAGGAATAACATTGACCTGATTCAAAATTGATAGAAACTTGTCCAAGATGTCAGTATCATTTTGCCTACTCCTAGACCTAGAAATACGCGGGCGCTTACTTGAATGGATGTACCGGGGGTCTTCATCGTCGTCGGATGAAGAGCTGCGATTACTTCTTTTGGATCTAGCTGATTCACGTACTTGATTGCTGTCGCGTCTAAGTCTCAATACCGGTGAATTATCCGAATCGTCACCCCGGCCCGACGCTTTGGGCACTCCTGGGCGAGTAAGCAGACTATTTCGATCCGGTCCTCCTAGGCCAGAGCCTCGACCCTCACAATCGGGTACTCCTAGGCTTGCACCTCGACCGTCACGATCAGATGTAACGTTTAAGTCTGGACCTCGACCTGTTGTACCAGGTGCTCCTAGGTCATCCATATCATTTAGAAGCCTTCTCTCATGGCTGTCCCGCTCACGTTCCATCGCTGAAACTGACGTTAAAAAGCTTAGTAGTCCATTAACACTATACAGCGATCATGATCCTGCTATGTTTCCAGGTTATATAACTGTAAATCATACCAAATCGTAGCTTATTTATGTACTAGAATGCGACAGCATATGTCTATCTTTTATGGTT
This sequence comes from Pyrausta purpuralis, assembly GCA_963924145.1. NCBI lineage: Eukaryota > Metazoa > Arthropoda > Insecta > Lepidoptera > Crambidae > Pyrausta > Pyrausta purpuralis. The sequence goes on along the minus strand of OZ001645.1, from coordinate 16,056,299 downwards.
GACTTACTACAACCTTTTTTAGGTTAATAAATTTGTAAAAAAAATAATGCATTATTTTAAGTGGTGTATTATACACACAGGTATTTATTCTTATCAAAATAAATACATTCATCATCACGAGCATTTCATTTAAAACCAAGTTGCCTTTTATATCATTTGATTTCAATAAATATCTTAGGAGCTATCACAGTTTTAACATAACTCCGCACCAAAATAATGTTCGCAGCTTAAGTACAACGTGCGCTTGCGCTAATCTATACTAATATTATAAAGCTGAAGAGTTTGTTTGTTTGTTTGTTTGTTTGTTTGAACGCGCTAATCTCAAAAACTACTGGCCCGATTTGAAAAATTTTTTTTACGTTGGATAGTCCATTTATCGAGAAAGGCTTTAGGCTATATAACATAAAGATACGACTCATAAAACCACAGCAGCAATGAAAAATGTTGCGAAAACGGGAGAAAGATATTCCTTTTGAGAGCTTCCGCTGCATACGCTGCGGAAACCGCTTAAGTTACACAAAAATTATGTATGACAGGATTGTTCAGCATTAGAAGTTCTATAATAAAGTCTGCGACAGCATATGTCTATCTTTAATGCTTGACTTACTACAACCTTTTTTATGTTCATAAATTTGTAAAAAAATAATGCATTATTTTTAGAGGTGTATTATACACACAGGTATTTATTCTTATCAAAATAAATTCATTCATCATCACGAGCATTTCATTTAGAACCAAGTTGCCCTTTATATCATTTGATTTCAATGAATATCTTAGGAGCTATCACAGTTATAACATAACTCCGCACCAAAATAATGTTCGCAGCTTAAGTACAACGTGCGCTTGCGCTAATCTATACTAATATTATAAAGCTGAAGAGTTTGTTTGTTTGTTTGTTTGTTTGTTTGTTTGTTTGTTTGAACGCGCTAATCTCAAAAACTACTGGCCCGATTTGAAAAATTATTTTTACGTTGGATAGTCCATTTATCGAGGAAGGCTTTAGGCTATATAACATAAAGATACAACTCATAAGACCACAGCAGAAATGAAAAATGTTGCGAAAACGGGAGAAAAATATTCCTTTTGAGAGCTTCCGCTGCATACGCTGCGGAAACCGCTTAAGATACACAAAAATCATGTATGACAGGATTGTTCAACATTAAGAGTTCTATAATAAAGTCCGCGACAGCATATGTCTATCTTTTATGGTTGACATATTACAACCTTTTTTATGTTAATAAATTTGTAAAAAAATAATGCATTATTTTTAGAGGTGTATTATACACACAGGTATTTATGTTTATCAAAATAAATACATTCATCATCACGAGCATTTCATTTAGAACCAAGTTGCTCTTTATATCATTTGATTTCAATAAATATCTTAGGAGCTATTACAGTTTTAACATAACTCCGCACCAAAATAATGTTCGCAGCTTAAGTACAACGTGCGCTTGCGCTAATATATTATAAATCTGAAGAGTTTGTTTGTTTGAACGCGATTATCTCAGGAACTGCTGGACCGATTTGAAAAAATATTTCTGTGTTGGAAAGCTTATTTATCGAGAAAGGCTTTAGGATATAAAACATGACGCTGCGACGGGAGGGGAGGGAGCAAACTCAAAACGCGCGGACGAAGTCGCGGGGGACCGCTAGTATATTATAAAGTTGAAGAGTTTTTTTGTTTGAACGCGCTTATCTCAGGAACTGCTGGACCGATTTGAAAAAATATTTCTGTGTTGGATAGCTTATTTATCGAGAAAGGCTTTAGGATATAAAACATGACGCTGCGACGGGAGGGGAGGGAGCAAACTCAAAACGCGCGGACGAAGTCGCGGGGGACCGCTAGTAACAGTATATTTTAAGACCACCGCTCTGAGCGAATGCCAGAAGCTGCCATTGTATTGTAACTCACCGGGCCGCTGCAATCCCCACTCGGTGGCGAGGTGGGGTGCGGCGGCCGTGACGTCGAGTACTACGCGAGTCAACCGAGTTTCCGTATTAATAAATATTCGATACTGATAAAATTATTAACATTTGTTCATGCATAGTTGATTAAATGATAAAATAGGGTGTATTTAGAAATATAGTATTATAATTGCTTACACAAGGGTACAGCGACCCAAAGTAAGTCTTGGCCTCCGATACCAGATCACGCCATGCCACTAGGTCTTGTGAAAGTTCTTGCCAGTCGCTAAGGCCGAGGTTGAGCAGGTCTTAAGCTACGACGTCTTTCCAGCGGTACCTAGGACGTCCATTCGGGCGTCTCCCGTTTGGTCGTCCTATGTACGCTCTTTTCACGGTATGATCCTCTTCCATTTCTTTCGTTGTGTTTAGAGTAAGTTTATTAATTAACAACCCACGGATGACTATTGTTATGCTTTTGTTTATGTGACCGCCGACGGACTGGGTGCAGCATGCTACAAGTATTTCAATTGCAGAGAAGTCAAATTGCAGAATTTCAGTTGTAACATAAAGCTTTTTTCCCTTAGTAATAGTTAATTTATCGTAACTGAACACCTGAGCTACTGTGTATAAAGCATATTTCTTTTAAAAACAGGTTAAATGACTGATACGTGTTTGATATCTTAGAATAATAATTTTATATCTAATCAATCAAACAATCAATTACCACAGTAGAAATGAGCACGGCTTGTATTTAAAAATGTGAGTCAGTAATTATCTTAAGATAAAATCAAATCAAATGAAATCACCACTCTAGCCAATATAATTGTTGGCACAGGAAAAATAGCAAAAAAGAAAAAAAACGTAAATAAACTTTTCTCATTTATTAAAAAAAGTGCCGATATCATCAACGTTAGATAAAACTTATTTGACTCAAATAAAATAACCGATTTTAATGTCATTTTCATAGATGATTGCTGAAAAATAGGTGATGTTTTCAAATTAGGCGTATTTTATTTATACCACAAATATTCTTTATCTGATGTTGGAAACATCTAAATTAAAAGCCTAAAATAACGCATTTGTTTTCTATTTAGGAGAAATAAATTCTTTTAGAGTCGGTGCATGATGTGTGTAGTCTACACACATGTTGGTGTAGGTTAGCTTGACGTTAGCGCTAGCTTTATTTAAAATTTTAATTCAGTTTTTGGCAATCTAATTTTTAGACATTATTTTCAACGAGATTTTTTTATTACTCATATCTCAAAAACTACTAGACCGACTTAGATGCAATTTACACTGTACCCTTAGTTGAACCATATCTGATAGAACCATAAAATTAATATTCCTATCGGAAAAGGACAAGTAAAAGCTGTCAAACGAAACCGATTTAAGATGTCAGTAACTAACATAAGTAAGTAACATTTGTAGCTTTAAATGAGATATTAACCTTTCAATCAGGTGATTAAAAAAAATGTTCCTAAGATAAACATATTAGTTTACTGCATGATAAACAGCCGACACAAAATATTGAACATGCAGCTCTAGTGTAAAACTAAATATTATTTCATTATATAAAATATTCGTATATACATTCCTTGTGTTATTCTGTCTTTACTTTTTACGTAAATTAACGTTTGTAGAATAGAATATCAAACTGCGTACTTTGAATTTGAAGCGCATTGGTAAATATAAGTCGTACATTAAGAGGCTTCGATTTGGACTAATTTCCCTGTTGAATGATTATTTGTTAGGTTATTCCGCTGTAATGAACAACAATCAATCACCGATCAAGTCACCATGTTTCAACAGAAATATTTCTTCAAAATATACACAATTTCACATAAATTTTCAGAAACTCAAATGAGATAAATTTTCAGCGAGCTTCTATAAGGCTTCCGAACTGACTGACAGCTGCTAAAAACGGTTCTGCTACTTCGCATCTCCCATCTCTTTTTATCACACAGTTTGCTGCTAGTGACATCTCGCTTTTGTCGTTCTATTCCAAAGGGATAATAATTTTATGGATAGAACTAAAAAACTGGCCAAGTGCGAGTCGGAATCGCGTACTGAGGGTTCCGTGCCGATGATTAAAAAAACGCTCAGTGTACGCTACTAAGTGGATTCACTGAATTAGGGAATCCACTTAGTAAAATACCACAATATTTTGTTGACAGCAAATATAACTTTGTTTTTCATAGTGTTTGTATGAAGTACAAAGTCATGTCTGCGGTTGTTGAAAATGTGTTATATCACAAAAACTTCTTGTTCGATCAACGGGATCGAACAAGAAACATATCAATTTTCATTGAAAGTATTTGTTAAGATCCACATTATATTATTTTTTTCAAAATTTACACTCGCTTAGTTTAGAAGTTAAATGGGGGGACGCCCATTTTACCATTTTGGAAGCGTCTAGCTATGAAACGTTAGACTTTAAAGAAAAAATGTTTTAAGAACCTCGATGTCATTTTAAAAGACCTACCCATAGACATAGGTGCATAGGTTTGACTAAAAAATTTTTTTTTGGTTTCAATTTTATGTATGGGAGCCCCCCCTTAAATGTCATCATATTTTATTGTTTGTTTAAGAATCGTTAAGCGATTAAGAGGATACATCTTCCCACCAAATTTCAACAGTGTGATGCTTATAGTTACAGAATAAAATGGCTGTGACATACGGACGGACTGACAGACAGACAGACTTAACGAAACTATAAGGGTTCCGTTTTTTGCCATTCGGCTACGGAACCCTAAAAAGGATCATTACATATAGGTCGAATCAGTTACCTCCTTTTTTGAAGTCGGTAAAAACAGCGTCGTAAGTAAAGTATACAACTATTTATTTTTGAGCTCAGTTTCACAAATACTGCACACAGCTTGATAGACTTGAGTTAGCAACCTGCATCTGAATTTAGGTGGTCTGCGCTCCTAACTAATTTGTATCTCAGCGAGCAAGCTAAGTGCGCCCAGCCGTCCTAGTACTTAACCTAATATTCGACGATTGCATTAGAGGCACCATTAATTACCCACCAGTCACTTGGTCAGTCGAGACGTCCTCTATTGATACGTGCTTTGTGACCTCGTACCTAAATGCCCCATCTATTGTAGCTATTGCACGTGCTGACACTGAAATTATGTAGTGAACTGAGGCATATTGCTTCTGTAATTACCACGGCATATCAATGTAAGCCGTATTATCCTCGAACGGAGACATCACCTACCATTAGATTGCGATCCCAAAGAGATTAAGGGTTAAAATTAAAATAAGTTATGCAATACTCTCATTTTAATAATTTTATTGGCTCAGTATAAAAAGGTTTTATAAAAAAATGCAATTTATATATTTATTTAAATAATAAGTACGAATTCCCTAATATAGATAAGATTACAAACAAAAACAAGCACACTATTTACAACTGGAGAAGAGCATCTAAACTGTTCGCAGTTTAAATTCGCTAATTATTTGCTATGGATTTCAATACTATATTAACACATTTATCTTCACATCACGCGTAATGCATACTCGCAGTAAGCGATAACATATAAGGTATACTGACATTATCGATTTAATACTACTTAGCAGATAATCCATTCTTAAGAAATTAAGACATCTAATGACTATTTGGGATAATAAAATATTTTTTACATAATTAATTTATATTTACAGGTAGCGTTAATGAACGCTGGTAAAAAAAAAATACTTGCATCACTAAACGTTGTGAAAACAGTACCATAAAAATACTAGTTTCATTTTATTTTTAACTTTGTACTACATTCAGTGCTCAGAGCCAGGTTTATACGCCGAATTCCATATATCAGCGAAACAAACGCTCGAGTGGAATCTATAGAACATGATCAGCGGCAGACTAATATGACCCAATATGGACCACAACACTTTACCGTAGAACTCGTATCGTTCGTCGAGACTGTCAGGGGATTTGTAGGAGAAGGTGTAGAAGAGCCACATGGCCACATTGGCGATGATGAGGAACATGAGGATTTCTCTGCCGGGTTTCAGCCGACGCAACTTCTTTGCGTTGCTGCAACGACGCAGGCCGTCCATTATAAGTGGCGTTTGCACGAGGACTTGTATCGCCTGTGAATGGTATCAGAGGATTGATAACAAGCCGATTATGTGTTATGGTGTATTTAAATATGATTTAGATCGGGCAGCTGGAAAATTTCATGACTTATACGTATGTTTGATTACTGGCGGTTTCCGCGACTTCGTCCGCGCGTTTTGAGTTTGCTCCCTTCCCTCCCGTTGCAGCGTTGCGTTTTCTATAGCCTAACTAAAGCTCATCAATAAATAAGGCAACCAACACAAAAATTCAAGTTCCTGAGATAAGCGCGTTCAAAAAAAGGAACAAAATAAACTCTTCAGCTTTATAATATTAGTATAGTTTTCCTGGAAGTTACATCTCTTCTAATTAACAATTCGTTTTTTATTGGTAACAAAACAAAATTTTCTTCGCTTGATATTTTTTTATCTTGATTAAATCTTATATATTAAACTCTCGTGTCACAGCTTGACCGATTATCATGAAATTTTGTAAGCATATTGAGTAGGTCTGAGAATCGGCCAACATCTATTTTTCATACCTATCATTTTTTTTTAAGTTACTCTGAGACCGCTTAAAATTTTTAAATTACGGGACTGGGCGGGAAGGGGCCGGGGCGAGATGACAATGGGGGCGAAACAAAGTTCGCTGGGTCCGCTAGTAATCTATAGTTATACAAATGAATACTTTTGTGTTCTAAAACTTACCATCGCAACAAAAGTCGCAATTTTCACAGGGTTGATAATGTTAATAGTCGCAATCAAGGAGAGCACCGTCTCCAGAGTGAAGGCAGGTAAACAGATGAAGAGGAGCACGTCATCTAAGAGCGAGATGGGGTGTTCGTTGATGTCCAATTTCCTCATTTGGTTGAACGCGATGACAGCTCCGAACAGCAGTATGACGTGCATGGCCAGCGTCGTGCAATCGTTAAGGAGGTAGCCGACGTGTGAAAGGTCCCTGTATAAATAATGTGTAATATTTTCTTTGCTAAAAAAAACAAGACAAACAAATGTTCAATTTTTAAATAAGGGTTGCCGAGCCGATATGCTACGACCATAGCATACAAGGCTTAACAATATCAACTGCATTCCTTATCGGTGGTTATTCTGTTGCTTATATACAACAACTTTTTGTATGGGACCAACATTGAAATCCCTCGATTATTCCGGCTGATCGGCACTCTAGTATGGGAAAGTGAAATCTTTTTTTAGATTTCGATGTTAGTCTCATACAAAAAGTTGGTATTTTTGAGGGTAAGAATTGGCCCCTAGAAGGAATGCAGTTAATTTTGTTAGGACCTTTAGCATGTTTTTGTTTACATTACATCCATTATGTATTATCCTAACCTGTAGGCAATGTATTATCCTAACTTGCCTCTAACTAAAAATGTAATTTTTAGCGTCATTACTGTAATATATGTAGGTAGTTTAGTAAGATATGTGTCTGAAAGCTGTATACGAGGGTCAAACTGAAAGTTCTTAGAACTGACCACTTATAAACAATATAATAAAAAAAATATTCTAAAATTTGAAAATAGAACTCTTTGCCAATATTACTGAGTATATATTTCATTCATTTGTCATTTGTTTTACGATTTGGCGGCAAATTGAAAATTGTCTGTGTCACGTCAACATGAATTTAACACGAGAAAATTTTCATGCAATGATTTTTTATGACTTTCGATGTCATTTAAGTCAACAAGAAAGTTATGATAGACTACGATTGGCCTTTCACGATGAAGCCCCATCTCGTGCGACTGTTTACAACTGGTTTAATGAGTTTAAACGTGGTCGCACTAATTTCACTGATGATGTACGTGAGGGACGGCCTTCTACGGCGACGACTGAAAATAACATCTGTGTTGTGCGGCGTATGATAGAGACTTACAAAAGAGTGACCTATCAGCAGATTTGGACAAGCTTAGGCATCGGTATGAGTCAAGTGCACAAAATCCTCTACGAACATTTAGCGGTCAGGAAGCTTTGCGCCCGGTGGATACCTCATAATTTGACTAAGGCTCAAAAACTCCATCGTGTGGATTGGCGCCGTAAAATGATTGAAAGATTTAACGGAGGTGACTCAAATTCTGTGTTCGACATACTAACAGGTGACGAAAGCTGGATTTACTGTTATGATCCTGAAACCAAAAGACAATCTGCTCAGTGGGTGTTTCCTTTCGAGGAGTTGCCAACTAAAATGAAGAGAGATCGAAGTGCGGGAAAAAAAATGGTGGCCTCGTTCTTTGGAAGGATAGGTCATTTCGCAACAATTGTGTTAGAGGATCAAAAAACAGTTTCTGCAGAATGGTACACTACCAATTGTTTGCCACTTGTCTTGGAAAAAGTTCGAGAGAAACGACCTCGCAGTAGGATCCTCCTTCACCACGACAACGCCTCGTCGCACACCGCCAAGCGAACGATCGACTATTTGGCGACATCAAACGTTGAATTACTGGGTCACCCGCCGTATAGCCCCGACCTCGCGCCTTGTGATTTTTATTTATTTCCAAAAATTAAAGAAAAACTTAAAGGAAAGCGGTTTATGAATGCTGAAGAAGCGGTGGCTGCGTATCGCGATGCCATTGAAGAGACCCTTAAGGACGAGTGGGCCAAGTGCTTTTCCCAGTGGTTCCATCGCATGCAGCGGTGTTTTGACGTCAATGGACAATATTTTGAAAAGATATAATAAAACTAATAACTGGCTAATGTAATCAGTTTTTTAACTGAAAGTTCTTAGAAAATAAGAACTTTCAGTTTGACCCTCGTATTGCATGTATGTACAAAAAGACAACGACGATATAACAAAAAAATGTTTTCTCACCCATCAGTGTCAAAGCTGCTGAAGATGTACCCGATGATGAGCATGCCAGCGACGAAGACCGTGAAGATGAGGCCGAGGAACAGCCCGCGGTTGGACGCGTGGCAGTCAGCGTGGATCACGATGTTGCTGGTGTAGTCGTTGTCCTCGTGGGCCGTCGGGATCCTGGAATACACATGTTTAATCACTAATGGGATCAAAACCCGCATGTTTGTGAGCTTTACAATACATCAGTTGTTTTATTTTGCACAAAGGCAGACATTTGGCCACAATTTCAGTATTCGTGATTGTAAAATGCTCCTCCCCTTTTGGGCAGCGGAATCGTTAAAGTTTGTTTTTCTTTGCTAGTTGAATATTGTAAGCAATCTTTACATTCCTTAATAACGAAATGGTTAATTTTAAAATAAGGAACTACAAACACGGATTCCATTTTTAAATCTGATTAACTTACATAAAATTCAAGTTTAACTATGTTCCCTAATATGTGTAATTCTTTTTATTTCAGTAAGGGCCGATTTTATCAAAGTCAGATCAGACTGAATAAGCATAAAACGACTGATTTTAAAATGTTATTTAAATTATCGCCAAGAATTAGGTGATGTTAAATAAGGCGTATTGTATTTGATTCTGAATATTTGTTATCTGAATTTGGTAAAATCGACCCAAATGCTATAACATTATCTGTCAGTACAACCAGTAGGTGAGTTTAATGACCATCCTTGACTGTATCTATAAAAAAAAAACTAAACATAAGTGCATAGACATACTTGCAAATAGTAGCGGAATCGTCGATAGAACTGGCGGAGTCTACGGATCCAACGGTCGCGTCTTCGTTCACGCAGTGGCCAACGTTGCTCCAAATGATGTAGTAGATTGCCACTGGAATAGAATTACCAGTCTTTGATTCAAGAGTTTATATTATGTAATGACATAGATGTCATGACAAAGTTTCATGGTGTGCATACAAAGGTAAATTGACAAATCTCCGCGAAAAACATCTGTAAATTGTGTTTTAATAAATTTTGTAGTATTTGCGTAAACTTCAGAAACAACTACAATTTTACAATTCTAAAGCGTAAACATAATAAGATGTAAAGTATTATTTATATTATTTAGAGTTAGCAAACGTGAAGTCATCTCAAACATCTTAACGAATATTTTGATAACGGTCTAATAGAAAGTTTTGTTTAGTTGATCTGATTTTAAGTATAATATTGTAAAGCGTCGCTATTTTGAATTTGGAATTGAGCCCTAAAATTAAGAGTGTCTCTACTTACCTATAAGAATATTGAATTCCACACTAAAGGGATACAGATACGGCGAGAAGTTGCTCTGTATGCTGGTCAGGGCGGTCGAGCCTTGGCAGTGTTGGTTGTAAAGTCCACTGATATCGATGAACCACGGAGTCGGACTCAAACCTTCTTGGACGATGTACTTTTTGTCTGATAACATGAAAAAATATATTAAAAAGGCGATGATCGGTCAGGATGCAAAAGAAATAATGAAGCTTAGTTTTTTTTTGAAAAACACAAAATAAAAAACATAGATTTTTTTATCAGCACTGAGCTATGGCAGTTTTAAACTTCACTATGTGATCGATAAACTTCGTAAGTCGATGAAATCAATGATATCGCAAAATATTTAATTAACAAGAAAAATGGATGATGGAGTAATTTATGAGATAAATATTACATATCCAATGATGAAGTGGTGTTTTGTCTTGATACTAGATATTAATTTGCTACACAAAGATTTGGTGATAATTAAACCTACACCTAAACAAAATCATGCAATCATCACAGTGATAATAGTAATCAACTGCAACGTCATACAACTGCGTACTTCAAAGAGTTTAAAAAACCAGCCAAGTGCGAGTAGGACTCGCGCACTGAGGGTTCCGTGCCATCTTTAACTGAATACGGGAATCCACTTACTTCTACTTAGTAAAATACCACAATATTTTGTTGACTGCAAATATAACTTTGTTTTTCATAGTGTTTGTATGAAGTACAAAGTTATGTTTGCGGTTGTTGAAAACATGCTATATTTCAAAAACTACTCGTTCGATCTCGTCCAAACCAATTTTCGTTGAAAGCATTTGCTAAGATCTATATTACATATTTTTTTCAAAATTTACACTTTCTTGGTTTAGAAGTTAGATGGGAGGGACGCCCATTTTACCACTTTGAAAGCGGATAGCTATGAAACGTTAGACTTTAAAAGAAAATGGTTTTAGAAACCTCAATATCATTTTAAAAGACCTATCCATAGACACGCATAGGTTTTACTAAAAAAAATTTTTTTGGTTTTAGTTTCATGTATGGGAGCCCCCTCCCTTAAATTACATTATTTTTTATTTTTTGTATGAGAATCGGTAAGCGGTTAACAGGATACATCTTCCCACCAAATTTCAACAGTGTAATGCTTATAGTTACAGAATAAAATGGCTGTGACATACGGACGGACAGACAGACAGACAGACAGACTTAACGAAACTAGAAGGGTTCTGTTTTTTGCCATTCGGCTACGGAACCCTAAAAATGGTGATATGGTGATGTTGAAAAGTAGGTAAAAATATAAAAAAATACTTACACCCTTCTATGTCCCCGTAAGTGGTGTTGGCGTAGAGTGTGAGTGCTAGTACGATTTCACGCACTATTGCCGAAATCCAGAAGCACAGACTGCTGCTGATGATGTGCATCAGAGCCAAGTGAGCTAGACCCTGTGACAATGAAATAGTTTAATTTAGTTGAGCTGTTATACCGAAGGTTTTGACCAAACACTTTGAAAAAAATATAAACAAAATATTGTGTCTGGAAGAAAAACAAAAGTTATTACAAATAGCTCCCCTATACCGTACAATCAGAAAGTTATCTTCAACTATAGAATTGTATCTTCCAGTTCCAGTTACGTTTTTTTGTGTATCTTCTTACACTATATAGGGTGGCCAAAACAGTGACGTCCGAAATATTATTTTGGAAGCCTTACATCCAGGACTATCCAAATATACACTAGGTATGTTAGCCGAATTTTCTTAGTTTACGAGATATTATTTTTTTCGCTAACTTTTGGAATTCTCTTACAATTATTCCTCCACTTTTTATGATGTTTTAATGGTGATAGCCCAGGATGTGAAGCATCCAAAAATCATTTTTGGACGTCACTGTTTTGGCCACCCCGTATATAACATACCTGAGCCTTCAATATGATGACATTAGAGTACTTGAAGATGAAGTAAAGCTGCACGAAACAGTACAACGGAGCTAGGACATCTACAATCATTTGTAGGACGTTGACACATTCGTCGTTTTCCACACTCTCGTCAATTAGCTGACCGATCTGAACGGCGAGGAGCAAGACGGAGTGGATTAAGTGGCCCAGCGCGAAACCTGATTAAAAGAATGAAGAGAGAAAAATATAAATTACCCTTGCGAAATGCAACAGTAACTAAAAACGAATTAAACCCTGCAACCGGTTTGAAAATGTCATTTACATAAATGATTGCTGATTGTATTTTGATTTTTATTTTTATGATTGTATTAATTAATATATATACGAATATATGTACTTATGTTTAATATAATATATTATTAATTACATAATTTGTCTTAATTTAGTTGTCTGGAAGAGATAGCTTAAAGCGATAAGACCGCCTAAATTGTACATTTGTTAGAAATGAATTTGTTATTAATCTTTCTGGTGTGCATGAAGAGTTATCTTATCTTAAATAGGTGTCGTTTTAAAGTTATGCGTTTTGTATTATATTTGACGAATATTCTTTATCCGACGTTGGTAAAATAGACTCTCACTCGGATAAGTCATATTTGACGTTGTTAAAATCGTCACTAGACCATTTATAACCAGTAAATAATAACGGTTTTATTTATTCTAACGAATGAAAAACTTATACTTTTCTTATAGTATAAAATTATTGGAACAAGCAAAGTATCACAATACTATATGTCCAGGTAGTACTTGAAATTGATATTTACGATCGTTTTAAGATTTCAAACGAAGCTAGGATAAAATTAAATGATTATGGATTCTTAACGTGAATAACTTAAATTCTGGGTGTAAGATTTTAACATTTCATGAGCAGTTTTACGATTACTTGAACAGAGCATTTTATTATTACCAGGTCAAATCATTATTTACAGTTTCGCAGGTCACAACCCAATGCCAGTACAAACATTCATTCTTACCTGCAGCCCCCAATTTAAGGTAAAAACTCCCAGAATGCCGACCATGGCTAAAACAGTAGTCATGTGTTAAGGGAATCAGCACAGGAGGAGGTATTCCTGGATTTCGGTCGAGTGTTCTGTCTCCTTCCATAGCATTCATGGCGTATTCAACCTAAAATACAACGCAAAAGGTAAATATTGATTTTTTGGCATTATCTATACTAATACAGCTGAAGAGTTTGTTTGTTTGTTTGAACGAGCGAATCTCAGGAAACTACTACACTGATTTAAAAAAAAAATTACGGATAGCTTATGTATTTAGGAAGGCTCAAGGGTATAAAAATATCACGCTGCGACGAGAGTGGAGGGAGCAAACTCAAAATGTGCGAACAAAGTCTGCGGGTATTATTAGCCTGTAAACATTCCAATACTGGGCAAAAGCTTCATCTCAAGCATGAGGTGGAATGAGCCATACTCCACTAGATTAGTGAAGGGGTATTTGCAAGGCAAATGACCAATTTTGCTGTCAAATGTTATTAATCTTTCTGTCTTATGTCAAACGCGATTAAAGTTAATTATCTACGTTATGTAAAGCAATGCTATGTCGATAAATAAATAAGTATTTTTACACAAGGTGTTCGAAACCTACCTCTTGCTTCCTAAAGTATTCCGCCACATTTTCGTCATGCTGTGATTTCGTTTTCTGGTTTTTGAGTGCAATGATCTTATACCGGTTTATGTCGATTAATAAATAAATGTGATAAAATAACCCTGTCACACAGAGTATTATTGAGAAAATCTGAAAAGAAATAAACGAAATACATTATAATTATAAAAGCCATACGATAATTTTATTGTTGTAGATTAGATAATGACCTATGCCAAGTAATGAAGCATGAACTCACCAGGGCGATATCGGGGTCAACGATGGGGCTGCCGATATAAATGATTAATCCGAGGGTAACTAATATTGTTGCGTAAATGCAGCCTATTACTAGAGTGAGATATTTTCTGTAACAATATACAAAGATTTTATTAGAATTTAAATTGATTCTATTATCTTATAATCGAACGACGTAATTTACTACTATATTTCAATATTATGATTAATTTGTATCTAAGCCAGTTTCCCAAATTTTTTTGGTCTAGCGCCCACTTTTAAAAAAAAACATAACGCTTCCCATTTTTAGGGTTCCGTAGCCGAATGGCAAAAAACGGAACCCTTATAGTTTTGTCAAGTCTGTCTGTCTGTCTGTCTGTCTGTCCGTCCGTATGTCACAGCCATTTTATTCTGTAACTATAAGCATCATACTGTTGAAATTTAGTAGGAAGATGTATCATATTAACCGCTTTACGATTCTCATACAAAAAAATACAAAATATGACATTTAAGGGGGGCTCCCATACATGAAACTAAAACAAAAAAAAACAATTTGTCAAACCTATACGTGTGGGGTGGGGTGTCTATAGATAAGTCTTTTAAAATGACACCGAGGTTCCTAAAACCATTTTTTTCTAAAGTCTAACGTTTCATAGCTAGACGCTTCCAAAGTGGTAAAATGGGCGTGCCCCCGATCTAACTTCTAAACTAAGCTAGTGTAAATTTTGAAAAAAATATATTATGTAGATCTTAACAAATACTTCGGAATCGAAAGAGAAGTTTTGAGATATAGCACATTTTCAACAACCGCAAACACAACTTTGTACTTTATACAAACAGTATGAAAAACAAAGTTATATTTGCTGTCCATAAAATATTGTGGATTTTACTAAGTGGAAGTAAGTGGATTCCCAAATTCAGTTAAAGTTGGCACGGAACCCTCAGTGCGCGAGTCCGACTCGCACTTGGACGGTTTTTTTACTTTAAAAGCCGCATAGCATTTAGCCTAAGCTGGAGTCAGCTTATAGTGAAGCTCAAAATCACACAACAAGCGATGGAGATCGCGATCCATCGCTCGTTGTGTGATTTTCGCTTCATGCTGGGTGTTTCTCTATGGGATCGAATCATAAATGAGGAGATACGTAGAAGAACTAAGGTAACGGACATAGCCCTCAGAATCAGTAAGCTCAAGTGGCAATGAGCAGGGCACATAGCGTGAAGAACTGATGACCGTTGGGGCAGGAAAGTTCTAGATTGGAGACCCTTCGACCAAAGACTTAGTATAGGACGACCACCAACAAGATAGACAGATGACCTTATAAAGGTCGCGGGATCAAACTGGATGCAGATCGCTAGTGATCGGTCGCTGAAGAAATTCAGCAGTGAGATAAAAGAAGAAACGCTGGTTGTCCAACCAAGAACGTGATAAACGTTTCAACTAAGTTTTCAATCCAAGAGTTTGATAAAAGTTCATGAGCGAGTGAAACGAGCACGTAAAACCAAAAAAAAACGGCTTGACGACGCTTATTAAACTAAGGTCTATGGTATTTAAACCACATCGGAGCCCTCCAATTTTTCTTAGCCCCTCACCTAGGCCTCCAGAGCCCACAAGGGGGTGCTATCGCCCACTTTAGGAAATATTGATCTAAGCTATCAGCAAGCACTCCTAGGATTTTCATTCATCCCCAACGGAAACGTTGGTATTCAAGCCGAAATTTCTTCGGGTGAAACATAATATAAATACAAATCGGATTTGGATCGGAACGTACAAAGTACACGCGAGAAAACATATTATCGCATATGCGAAACCGCTCCATTTTATTAGTAGCGGTATCCTTGTTACGTAATAATTAGTCAATTAAATTCAACTTGTAAAAAGCACATGTGTCAGACTGGAATTCAAAGCCTGTGTCTTAAGCAAAATAAAATAAGTAATATTTAGTTACGTACTTGGTAAGCTTCTTATTTTCCTCAGGGCTGGTGGGCGGCGGCGCGTGCGTCTCTATCGAGCGAAGGGACTGCGCGTCCATTGTTGTGACGGAGCGCTTACGCGGAGTGCCCACTCCACGCAAGTCGTTGTTTGACGCAAATATGCGGTAACTATCTATTTGGAGGAAGCAAAGTAAATCAATGGAAGCGCTAGATAATCGCAAAAATAAGGGGATATGATAAACATTTTTTTAATGTTGATATATAAATAAGTAAGTATTCGGTATTTTCATGACTGGTAAAATATTTTAGAATGCATAAAGTATACTTACTAAGTGATTTTGCGTCTCCATTCCGTAACGTGCCGTTACTGTACGGCAGTGGACTGTTCGTTCCACGTTCACCTGAGAAAAAACAATTTATACATTATGTAATTCGTAATTGACGTAGTCGTAGGTCCTGTATAAGTAAGGTATCATTTATGTAATCATCATCATCAATGGTAATCATTTAAAGCAACAGTACACAGTACTTTAATTATTATTATTATTTATTACTTAAATTAACATCATTACATGTGCCCACCCTGCAGGATACAGCAAAATAAAACCTGTAGCCAGGTACACCTAGTTGTTATTAATTGAAAATAAGCGTATTGACGTTATTTGTTATTCTGTAACAATGAAAGTATTACCTGTAGGCGTGTTCGCGCCAGATTCGTCTCCCCTGGTGCTTAATAAAAGCCTCGGTATCTGGTCCTGTAAATAAAGCAATACGGTTATGACATCGCACACACGCACTCGCATATTTCCATTCCGAGCGGACAAAAAAGTGGCCGATGTAAATATCGAAAGCCGTACAAAATCGGATTAATAACTTCATTAGTCGCTTGTTTCTCTCGATCGACACCACCCTGTATTTCACTATAATCCCATTACGGCGTTCCGCGCTCCTCTGCTGCCAGTTTCGGAAAACTGCAAAGCAAAAAATCCAACAAACGCCCGACCACTTAGTATTGTTGCGGAAAATTCACAATTTGTAATTTTTTAAAGCTTTACAAAATAGAATCGCCAATCGAATTTCGCCCATTATGTCAGAGTCCTAATGCCGTTTTCTGTGCAGAGGATTAATGTTTTCAAGTGCCTAATTGTTAGGTGCTACCTTGCTTTTTAACCAGCTTCTAAAAGAAGGACGTCGTGTTTGTTTGTTTTACCTACCTGTTATTATAACTATTGCAGGAAAATAGTTACATTGAGAAAATGATAATAGGTACTTATATACAAATAATACAGTCATAGCGTTTTCTTCTCAATAACAAATACTTTCCACTAATTTTCTAGGACAAAATACCTTTTGTTAGGAAAATGCATTTTTTATCAATACAAGTGTTGTGCATACAATATCTTTACATCAATAAAAAAACAATTCAATGTTAAAATCAATCATGTGGCGCGTGATTAAAAATCGGATTAGCATTGTTTTATCGCTGACGTAGCTGGCGTTCCGATAAATTAACACTGCGATTGTAAGGTGGCGAGTTACGAGAGTACGACAGAACTGGTGGGATGAAAAATAAATAAATAAAGAGATTGAATTTTCATTAGGCGAGGCGTTGGTGCGGCACGGTTCGTCCGCAGGTATTTACAGGCCCTCGGCGCGGCCCACCGGGCTCAAAAGGTTTACAGTTGGCTGCGCAAGAGTGACCCGCCTCACAAACACTCGCCGCTCGACTCTATGGAACTGTACCTTTTACAAAGCTTTTATATTTTTTTTTTGCAGGATATACTAAATCTGCTATCCGGCTTTTTTTTAAGCGGTTTTACATCAATTATTTTATAGAAATTGGATTAGAATTTACTGTTTTCGAAATAAACTGTATTGTTGTTCAACGATGAAACATGAATGTATTGTTATTTTAAGAAAAAAATATTCATTGTAGGGTTAATAGAAATTTTCTAGTCCCCGAATTCAAAATTATAACACAACTCCAGTTTCGATCCGTGTTAATTACAGTAATTCATAAAAGTAATTTATTTATGCAAAAATACTAGAATGGGGCCATTTTACACGTCTCAATATAAACCCTACCACAGCTTCAGAACAATTGTGGGCTAGTGCTGATAAGAAGCAACGCAACAAACTCAGTCTCTTCGTCAATACCTCTTTTCAAAAGTTGACAATGTTTGTGGTGATCATGCAAGTCCATAAACTACTATATTTTAAATAATTATCTACTTACTTTATTACACCCTTTCGTCATTAGAGTTATTCAATGACAGTTTTAAATTTATTAACCGATTTTACAATGTGTTCTGGTAGTTTGTGTTTTATGTTGTTGTTATTAATCAACCGGTAAGTTGACAATGTGTTTTGACAGTAGTTAAGATATTTAAAATAAGTGCACAAATTAGGTAATGCGAACGAAATATAAGAAATAACATGCACAGGGCGTCTAAGCTTGTTTTTTTCTTTCGTTGCCATGGAATTAATGGATGCCTCCTTCGGCAATCTTCGCGGATTGAATTGTTCATTATTATCATTCATCTTTACCTTCGATTTGTCATTATATAAATTAATTACTACGCAGTCAAAAAGCAATACTTGCTAGGGTCGAATAATAAAACAGTTAATAAGTTCAACTCCACGAAATTAACTTAATTTAAGAAACACTTGCAATATAGATATTTATCAAATGTTTGTTAAAGTCGTATCCATACTATTCTCTCGGGAAAAATCATTACAACCCAGTGCGCCCATATATACGAATTCATTCTTTTAACTACGAACGAAGCTTAAAATAACTTTGAAAACTACCAACAACGAAAATGCCCTGTTAGTATAATTTAAAATTATATTCGAAACTATTTACAAACCTTATAATTATCATTGGCACGGTATGAAATAGGTCTAAAGTTGATTAAGCTCATTATTTATATTTGGATATGACTTGATTTATTTTTTATTAATATGAGAACTATACCTTATATATCAGCTACTTATAGGTCGACCGCAAAACTGAGAGATCTCTGGCGTCAATTTTGTCGCCTTAATTTTCATTTCCCTGTCAATTAATGTACTCCGTATCATCCTTATAAATAAAATTATCTGTTTTTCACCTAAAAGAAAATCATTTCATTCATAATACTAAAATCAATTCCTTTGACGGCTACTCAGGCAGATGGACGTTTTTAAAATTGCTCCGTACAAGTTGAATTCATAAGTGTGGTTTAAAGATGAAATCAGTATTGATTGAATATGGATGTTGTGAACAAAACTCTTTTCTACATGTGAGTGTGAAAATATATACAATTTAAACAGTGTTATCCCTAAAATATGACCATTTCCCGATCGACAGTGCGGTAGTTAGTGCGAGTGACTCGAATTTTATTGTTCTGTGCGGTCAGTTTGCTTACTACGCAGGAGAGAACTGTTATTCGGTTATCTATTGGTATACAACTTAAGAAACACTGTAAAATATTCACGCAATGACGTATATACCTCGACAGCCTCGAGGCATAATCTTTTGCGCTTACGCATCACAGAACACGCGCAAAGGACCTGGTTCGATCCTTGCTGAGCGCGCGTCTTTTTGTGGGAAAGTATACGCTGTGCTGTGCTTTACATTGTATAACAGTGATAAAGTAAAAAGCTTGATCCTTCGTGTATGTACATTTTCTTTCATCATGGTGTTTGGATCTTGGATAAATTAATTGACTTTAATTATTTCACGTACTATACTCACTATTAAAAAGTTTAGTTGTTTTGTTCATGAGATTTTATTAGTCTATAAAAATATTTTCAATTACACTTTTAATTAAATTTTATTTGTTTTGACTTTTTTACACTTACACTTTTATGTTTTTGTTAATTGTCCCTTTAGTTAAGTTAACAAAAGAATGTGCAATAAAATTTGTTTGGATTCAATCATATTGGACTAATTGTATTAATGTTTTAAAATTTATTATTATTTTATAATTCTGAAATTTGTGATGGATTATTCATAATTAATATTTTTGTTTGAATTGTTTTTATAGATATTTTTTCTTTTTAATATAGTGAAATGAAAATGTTAATTGTTTTTTAGTAACTGATTTAAATATTTCAGAATGTAAATGAAATGGTCTTTTGAATGGATTTTTAAACAATTTTTATGATTTATTAATGATATTTGAATTGCTTTATATTTTCTGATTTTATGTTTTTATTAGGCCATATTTTTGTTTTTAAATGTTAATATTTCAAATGTTTTTTTTTTATAAGTCGTACTTTTTTAAAGGGTTCTACCGACGTTTTTAGTATTGTATTTGTTAACCTTCTCTCTTAATCTTATTTGTTTTAATAAAAATTGTATTCATAATGATTAGTCCTCAAAAAGTTAGTTGTCCCTACTGCCCAGGGTTGTCTCGGCTGTATGTTCAGTCGAGGGGTCTCAACATTTACATAAGTAGGGTACACAGAGATGTGGCATCTCACAATCGCGTTGCAATGAACTCACAAAATCGTATAGGTGTAGATAGTCAGGTGGCCTCTGTTACAAATACAGAAAATGTCCAGTCAGCGTCTCAATCTGTCACAAGTTTTGATGATTTACCTGCTCTAAAAGCAAATGTTAGGGTTTTAGGACATATTCCTAAGGGGGCCAGGAGTCTCGCAGCCGGTAAATTGTGTACAGTCATTGAGGATTGTTTGCGAACAAACAGTAAGGGGGATTGGTTTAGATTGTTGTCTTTCTCCTATTCGGCGCTGAGGGTGCCAGATACAAGAGAGGGTAAATCATTGACTTCTAAAGTTAAAATAAATATTGATGTGGGTAATTTATCCTTCTATGAAGAAAGTCGTGCGAAAAAACCTTCTTCACTTTATCGTGCTATTGAGGCCAAGGTTTGTGATGGTGATCTAAGAGGTGCAGTGCGATTGCTTATGTCAGATTGTTCAATCGCGCCTACGAATGAAAGCACATTAAGATCTTTAATGGATAAACATCCAGCGCCATCGAGACCGCTGTTTTTACCACCCGAACCGAGCATCACCAGCCCTTTTTTGTCAGTGACTACAAGGGAGGTGGCTGATGCAATTTCATCTTTTTATAATGGTTCAGCTGCTGGTCTTGATGGTTTGCGTCCTCAGCACTTGAAAGAGCTGATTTCGTCGTCTGCAGGAAACAACGGGCCTCGATTGTTAGAGTGCATTACCAACCTATGTAATTTTTTGCTAAGAGGTTTACTCAATTTAGAAGTCAGACCTTACATATATGGGGCTTCTTTGTGCGCCCTTTCCAAAAAGGATGGTGGTCTGCGGCCTATAGCAGTTGGTAGTATTTTTCGCCGCCTTATTGCCAAGCTTTGTTGTAGATCAGTGAGGGATAAAATGTCCCTATATCTACAACCAAATCAGGTTGGATTCGGGACGGCACTAGGTTGCGAAGCGGCCATTCATTCAACTCGGTCTTTTGTCATGAGTCATGCGGCGACAAATAAAATAATTGTCAAAATTGATATCAAAAATGCTTTTAATAGTGTGGAGAGGGATGTTATTCTCTGCGAAGTCCTTGAGCAAGCCCCATCGCTTTATCCATTCGTTTATCAATTCTATGCTTCCCCAAGTAATCTCTTTTTTTCAGATAGTATTATACAATCACAGGTTGGAGCTCAGCAAGGTGATCCTTTAGGGCCATTATTATTCTGTTTGGCTATCCAAAAAATAGTTTCACGCTTAAATTCACCGCTGAATGTCTGGTACCTAGATGATGGTATTTTAGGAGGAAGTCCAGAAGTAGTCTTGGAGGATTTAAAAGTTCTAGTGCCAGCCTTAAAAGCAGTAGGTTTGGAAATAAATCCAACAAAATGTGAAGTTTTCGGATGTGGTGGCCCAGTTGCTGGTATTGAGGAGTTTGAAGATCTGTTGCCTGGTATTATACAGATTGATAAGTCGTCGCTTAATTTGTTAGGTGCTCCTTTATTTCCCGAGGGTGTCAGCTCGGTGTTGCAACTAAAAAGGCAGGCACTTCTGGCAGCACAGGAACATTTAGAGCATTTATCTGGGCACGTTTCTCTCGTTTTATTGCGGCATTGTTTGGCACTTCCACGCATGGTTTACGTTTTGAGAACATCTCCAACCTGGCTTTTTGAGCGAGAATTGGAGGTGATAGATGAGACGCTTAAATCAACGTTAGAATCAGTACTTAATGTTAGTTTAGATGAGGTTCAATGGTGTCAGGCATCCTTGCCGGTTCGTCATGGGGGTCTTGGAGTACGTCGGGTTCAAGATATAGGTCTGGTGGCCTTTTTGGCCTCGGCATACGGGTCGGCGGATCTTGTTGCTCGTATTTTGTCAACCGATGGCAACACTGTTCGCTTACCTTTTGTGTCTGAGGCCTTGCAGAAGTGCTATGTCCGACAAACGAACGCCCCAAAATTCTTATTGGTCAGAGAGAATGGGATGACATCCTCTGTAAGCGCTCCTATTTGCGCTTGTTGGATGGTGTCTCGGGTTCCGATTTAGCGCGTTTAAAGGCAGTCGTCAAGCCTGAATCCGGTGCTTGGCTACATGCTTATCCTTCTCCACACTTAGGAACACTGCTTGACAATGAATCTTTAAGGATAGCAGTGGCCCTAAGACTTGGAGGCAAGGTGTGTGAAGAGCATCTTTGTATTTGGGGTGTTATGGTGCATGAAGATGGACACCATGGATTAAGTTGCCAAAAATGTGCGGGTCGCATTCCGAGGCACCATTCAATTAACGAGATCATTCGTCGGGCCATGGTGTCGGTCAACGTCCCATGTGTATTGGAGCCACCAGGTCTTTCTCGTACGGATGGCAAGAGGCCAGACGGTCTTACGTTGATTCCGTGGCGGAGGGGTCGTTGCCTCTTATGGGATGCTACTTGTGTTAGCACGTTTGCTGCGTCTCATTTGAGGCAGACGGCGAGTTCGGCAGGCTCAGCGGCAGAAAACGCTGCCAAGTTGAAGCACGCCAAGTACTCGGCCCTGGAGTCGATGTACGACTTCATTCCAGTAGCTGTCGAAACGGCTGGACCGTGGGGTGTTGAGGCCCGCACTCTTTTTAGAGAATTAGGTCGAAGATTGAGAGAGAAGGGGAATGATCCTCGCTCTGGTTCCTGGTTGATTCAGCAGGTCTCCATTGCCATACAACGCGGCAATGCAGCGAGCATAATGGGGACCTTTGGATCGACTAGGTTACGGGGTGGGTCTTAACGTAGGTACCTACTTAATTATTTTTTTTGTTTAAGGTTTTTGTTGACAATGCTTGTTGCTGAATATTTTATTTTTGACGTTACATGTGTTAAATATTTTTTTAATGTAATTAAATTTGTATCTCTATTGTACTGCGACAATTTAAAATAAATATAATTTGGATTATTGTCAGTAGAAGATTCTTATGAAAGAAAAAAAAAATCAAGTACATAAATTGGAAGGAGTAAACGACAAAAGTGACGTCAGAAACATCTGTTTCGCGGTTTTTGAAGTAGCGTTGTGTGTCTGACAACGACTTTTCTGGCGTTGTGGTTGCGATGTCGTTGCAATGTTGTCGGTATCATGGAGTCGGACACGATTTCAAAATGTGTTACGATGCCTGATCTCCTGGTGTGGTCGGTGTACGTGTGGATAGGCCTTTAGAGTAATAAAAACCTTATAGCTAGTGTTAGGTATGATGACATTTACACGATAAATATCATATGATTATGATTACTTATTGATACTATAGTCATCATATTTTCTGATCGAAAGCAGTATTTTTCAGCCGCAAGTATGACTACAACGACAAAAATGAGATCTCGTGATTTTAGACATTTTATTTAGTTAGATACAAATCATTATTTGCATGCGTCAGCAAACACGAATACTTAATAATACACGAATATTTTTTATTCGTCATATAAGTTTGAATTAGGTCTGAAAAACATGAAGAAAAAGTGTTAGTATAGGTAAACTTCTGGTAAATTATTGCATGACAAATAAATCACCTATCAAGGATCTCTTTCTTTAAATCAAAGTTTGAATAATACCTACTATAACTGAAAAAAAAAACATATATACTTAGGTGGGCAAATATCGAATACTATAAACAAACATATATTCATATCTCTTTTCATACTACTTTTGCTTCTTTAAGTCGTAATCAATCCCTTAAGCTTAAGCTAATTTTTAATCCGATGTACAAAATAAATCTGAAAAGTATTGAAATATTTAAAAATTCACCTACGTTATCGACTGTTTTATCTATGAACGATAAGAAAAATCCTAATCTTAATTAATTAAATCTAGAGGTTTGACGTTGCACTCATTAAATGTTTTGATTTACAAAGTAACGCAGCAATTGGATTAACTTTTCGATATTTAACTACCGTTTAACGAAACTGATTTTAAGTACTTAATTATTCTATTTAAGTAAAAATTTACATAACTTTTGATAAGATCAATAATAAAAGAAGTAGGTTTTTAAAAAAAGGAACTGAAACTCATCTATATCGAGCTCCCTACTGATTCTGTTCAGCAAGCATGTACCATTTTCTCTGTATTAAGTAAGATGACAATCAATTGATATTGGTTGGATTCAAAAAATCTTTATTATAATAAACACTTGATTGTAATAAATCATTATTTAAGACAAAACAATTCATTACAATCAATTTACACAAAACTTTAACCCATTTTATATTACTTGAACAGAGGCAAGTGACGGAATTTTACTGTTCAGTGCGACATCTTCTTTTAGGCGAAGGCGAAAATCAGAACTAACGCTGTCATCTTCAAAGATAAAAAGCCACATCTAGTGTAGCCGAATCTCCCCAATCTTACTTCATGTTTTATTTTCTTTTATATTCTGAGTAAACTTTACTCCTTACATAATGTTATATTTTTTAATGATTTTTCTTGTTTGTACAATTGTTCTGCGTTTAAAATCAGTGGAACATAAATGCTTATACTGCTTTAAATTAGTTCCCTTCCTATTGACTTTGACATGGTTGTGTAAAAAAATATTCGTTTAAGAGAATCTAAACTCCTTAATTAATGGGAGTTTTTTGTATTGGCTATCCTGATTAAATGCTAGCGCCCGTGCCGGCCATAAAGTTATTTATCTGTATGATACTTTGTAAAATAATGTCAATTTTATGCCATTGGAACCAAACCCAAGAACTAAAACAATATACTTTGCAAAATATTAATACAGTCAGCTAAGTGCTAGTGAAGCCAGTCAGTCGATGAAGACGCTGAAACTTTAGTATCGTGTCAAAGTGTCAATTTGACATTTACGGCCTGTATTACAAGGGAACCCGTATTAATATTACAATATTAAAATTTCTTGTAAGCGTTAATAACCATAAAATTATTATCCCTTTGGAATAGAACGTCTAAAAGCAAGATGTCACTAGCAGCAAACTGTGTTATAAAAAGAGATGGGAGATACGAAGTAGCAGAACCATTTTTGGCAGATGTCAAACAGTTGACCGCCCCGCAGAAGCTCGCTGAAAATTACGTGCATTTGATTTTTTATATTTAAAGTGAAATTGTGTATATTTAGGAGAAATAATGCGTCTGAAACATGGTGACTTGATCGGTGATTGATTGTTATTCATTACAGCGGCATAACCCCAACAAAAAATCATTCAACAGGTAAATTAGTTCAAATCGAAGCCTCTTAATATACGACTTATATTTACCAATGCGCTTCAAATTTAAAGTACGCAGTTTGATTATTGTATTCTACAAACGTTAATTTACGTAAAAAATAAAGACATAATAACACAGGGAATGTATATTGGCGAATATTTTGTATAATGAAATAATATTTAGTTTTACACTAGAGTTACATGTTCAATATTTTGTGTCGACTGTTTATCATGCAGTAAACTACTATATTTAACTTAGGAACATTGTTATAAATCACCTGATCGAAAGGTTATCTCATTTAAAGCTACAAATGATACTTACTTAAGTTAGTTACTGACATCTTAAATCGGTTTCGTTTGACAGCTTTTACTTGTACTTCTATTCCGATAGGAATATTAATTTTATGTTAATAACTGTCCAATACGTCAAACGATATGACTGATGAAACGATTGAATTATTAATTAGTTAGTACTTATTTGTCGACGGTGAAGGGCCCTAGTATATCTTGAAAACGAATTATGTTAAACAATCATTATTAAGAATGATTATTAAAAGTGAAATTGTATCATACGCTGTTGACAAAGCAAGTCAGAACCCTGTTGTGAGCGGAAAGGGCTTTGTCCGACAAAATAAGTATAAACCGTCCGTTTTAAAATGACATTTACATAAAAGATTGCTGACAAACTAACAAATGGGCTACGTTTTCAAACTAGGAAAGTATTGTATTTTATTCGACGAATATTCTTTATCTGACACTGGAAAGCCTCAGTGGCTTATGAGGCTGCCTATACTATTGGTCTTGTAATATAAATAGAATGGATACAGTATCAACAAGGTCTAAAATTACAACTTATTGTTAATTTAATGAGTAATAGATATAACTCGACAAAAGAGATATCAGAGGGGATTTCCTTTATTGTGCTAGATGCAGAGTAAGATATGGAATACTATATTGTTTTGAAACTATTGCGAATACGAAATATATACGAAAAAATTGCAATTAGAATTTGCGATAATTCAGTTATGACTAAATGATAAATTAATGCCTCATACGAGTAATTTAGGAGGTTGGGAAATAATTAAACTAAATATCAAATCATAATAGGGTTACGTGTTTCAAAAATGTTACTGTGTGTTATGTTAATAAAATAAGAATACTTATTTTTTTGTTAATGATGCAGTATGAAGAATGATTGAATTGTGTGAGTATTTTAAAAAGTAAATAATTTTCTAATCGCGAGTGCTTTAGACTACTAGACTTCAAAAGGATCTTTTGTAGAATAAGCACTCATAAGCACTTGCGTGTGAAGTGAATAGGTCTTTATCGGCCATTGATTTGCCCCTCATGATGATAGTTTTATCTTTAATATTATATTATCATCCTCATGTGCCCTGCACAGATTCTCTACCCATATTGTACGTATGTATGTGATGACAAACTAATATCACTTATCAATGCGTCAGACAGTCAGTTCATGAAATGCTTTCTGGTTAAAAATAATTTTATTAGTCTTATTTATGACGATCGTAAAATGATAACAAGGCATTACTTTGTGTTAATATAACGTTTTCATGTCTAAATTCGTAGAATTACGTCAATGTTTTTGTTTACACTTTGACTGCCTTAAATACTACGAAGAATAACCCAGGAAACCGCAATTTTGACGCGTAATTTAATAAAAAATCGTTGAAATATATTTGCGCTACTATTGTTTAAAAAAACATGGACACTTGGGCCGGACTCGTCGGCACACAGCGTGCTGGTGGCCAAGCACTCGGGTCGAGTGCTATATATAAAATAATGTCATAAAAAAAGCCATCGCCGTAAACTCTCGGGCCCGAGTGGGCGGCACCGCTTGCATGGTTCTCACTAAATTGGGCCCAAGTGCCCGGCACTGAAAAACATTACAGTGACTCGCGACTTTACAATTTTCATAGTAAGTACTATCTACCTATTTTGCTACCTTGGTTCCACCTCATCGAGTGAATGACATTAAACTGTCAGCGTTGATAAGATATCTACTCTCAATAATAACTTTTTCCAATCGCCAGACATTTATTAGAGGATTAAATAAACGTGGCAGTACCTTACTTATGAACTCAATAAATAATTTAGGTAAAAATTGAGTATTTTAAAGAACTCATTGAACGAAACTTATTAGGATAGTCTCAAAACAATGATGTCTAGGCACTATTTATTGAAAACCATTTTCATATAAATCTCCTCTAAACATAAACACTAACCATGACACATAATCTTGAGTGATTAGGGCGATTATTCTTATTATCTTATCCGGTGGTAAATCCCATTGCTGAGCTTTTGTCATTTAGAACATAAATCACAGTCTGATTTACAATTAGCGAAAATGTAGCGCAATAAATAATGATAAAAAATAACTTTGCATATTTTCTTTTTGTAGGACATCTAAGATGGACAGACGACCTTGTAAAGATCGTGGGACCAAAATGGATGCAGACCGCTTAACTTTTGATAGGTCGCTGTGGAAAACTGTGAGGGAGGCCTATGTTTAGCAGTGGACGTCCTTCGGATGATAATGATCATGGTGTTGATATTTCTACTATTTCGCTTTTTAAGGGAGACTTTTAGGACCTGTTTCACGGTCGAAAAATAAGCACTAACCAACGAATAATTCAAATATGAAACGTCATTTCGTATGAAGTAGTGAACTTACTACTTACTTATATAGAGATTGTTAAACAGGCTGTTAACTAAAGGAACACAAGAAATGAAACATATCACCCGCATGACAAATTCGGTTATTGGGGCTATTCATAATCAGTTACCGATTTCCTATTTTTATTTGATTTCCTACATTTTAACGCTTCCAGTCTATTAATTAACAACTACAACTTCCTTGAAGATTAATTTAAATTTACGTGCGACGGAATTGAAAAACAGTTGATAAAATATTGTTTGTTCGAAATCGATTATTTTATTGATTACTTGTATACATAACAACAAAGAGGCGTCGGCGCTCTACTGAAGAGTTTTTAACGTAACTTTAAAACTTCTCTAATTTTCTTGACTGTCTATAGATGGAAACAAAAAAATAGAAATAGCAGACTAGGAAGTAGAAGTAAGTGGATTTTCTAATTCAGTTAAAGTTGGCACGGAACCCTCAGTGCGCGAGTCCGACTCGCACTTGGCCGGTTTTTTATGTATGCTAAGGGTTTGCTCTTATCTCTTGACTATACTAGATCAGGTATATACAGGGATGACGATAAAGCTCATCCAGTAAAAGCCTGTTCACTCTTTTTTGAAAATAACAGGGTTGCAGACTGTTAGTGACAGAGATGTGGGTCGATCTCTTCTGCTGTAGTCCTACAACATGATTAAATCCGTTTCGAAATCCAAGACACTTTCTATTGCGACTCCCTAGCCTCCACTGGTTGGGGTTTTCAATTCGTTCAACACTACTGGCTGTCTACTATAGAGAAGCTGCAGTGGTGCGAAGGAAAAGTATCTGTACGTATTAAAGGAGGACTATGGAAGTGTGCCTTACCACGCTATCTTCCGCGTAAGCAACGCTGCGCGGCGGTCGTCTCCTCGCCGCGCGCGCAGCCGTGGCGGTCACCAATCCCCCGGACACAGGCCCGGGCTGTGATACGGTGCGCCTGCGACTGAGCGTCTCTTCGGGTTCCGCCCCCCCATTGTTTAGTGATGTGTTTAGGACCTGTGTTTTAAAAAAATATATTTTATGACTATGTACAGGATGCCAAATTGACATGGCTTAGAGTGGTCACTTGCTATCTTTTCCTTCCTATTGTTTTCTTATGGTTTTCTTAAAATGTATCTGAAATTCGGCATTCTAATCATATTTTCGAAAACTATTGTGGATTTTCTACAAATTATTATTGTATAAAATTACGCATTTTTTAGCGGTTTTACTAATATTGTAAATTTACACAACATCTTTTTCTTTATTCTGACCTGTAACTTTATAAGGCTGTAAAAATAAAAACAAAAAACGACTGACCTCTGAGAACTGCATGAAAACTTCTTTAGTCTTACTACTTCTACTACTTTTTTGTGTTAATGCTAAAAATATGCCACATATCATGAAAACGTTGTTTAGTTACAGAGTATTTTTTCAGTAAATAACAGGATATGGACCTCGTAAAAAATGTGTATAGGAGACTTCTCTTATTTTTCATATGTTAGTGAAAACGATAACATACAGTAATATTATGAAGAAAAACCACAGCAGTATTTAATAAAAACATTATTCGAATTATATATTTATATGACGACCCGACTGGTGTAGTGGTCGAGAAATCGCCTACTACGCAGCGGGTGCGGGTTCGATCCCCGCACAATACAAACATTTGTGTGCATGAACATGTCTGTTTGTCTGGGTGTTTTCTATGTATATCATGTATGTATTTACAAACAAAAAGTATTTAAGTATTATATCCGTTGTCTGGCACCCATAACACAAGCTTTGAGTAGCTTACTTTGGGACTAGATGGCGATGTGTGGGAATGTCCAAAGGATATATATTATAAGGCAAGAAACGATAGCAAATAACCGCTACTATTATCCATTTTTATTTGCACACGATGTACCAAACAGCCTGTATAATACTATGTATGTCCATCACATTGCTAAAAAAACTGTTGAGGTCTACACTAAAGTGAGTGAAGCATTCACGTTGCAATTATAATGATCTATATTATGCAACTAGTCTTCTTGGCTATGTTAATTTGTTTTGAGGGAGTTTTTCAGGGCGAATTGCGATAGAAAAATATTAGGTACATATTCGAAGCTCTATAAATAATAATGTTTATGGACTAAAAGTGGTCTATGGTGGTATGTCTATTTACCACAATCACATCTGATGAAATATAAAATATAATATGTAAAGATAAGTGGGTAATACTTTTAGCGACAATGTAAAATTGGTGCTGTTATTAGGTACTACGATATTAAAAAAGACTCAAGGGCTAAATTTATTTGTCACTTAATAAATCTATGGTCCGTGTGAGTTATAAAATAAAAGAGCCGCATATTTCGGCCTGATTCCGAGAACCCTCTGAAGAATTCGCTATGAACCTGCGAATATAAAGAAACGTGTAATTAAGTAATGCGATATCGTATGTTTCTTCGCGGGATGTATGTTTTCGCGTGTTTTTATATTTAAATTCGTGACTGTTTGTCATACCTTTTAAAAACTATTATTTCTCTTCTAAATTACTTTAAACTGATTATTTTATTTTCCGTGTTAAATTCTTTCACCGCATGCTGATTGAATGTATTGGTCAAATTTATAATGTTAATAACACAATACTATATTAATCAAACGAATGAGCATTCCATTTGAAAAAAAAAGAGATTTTATCGTGACAGTAATTATCAAGCTGCTCGCCTAAGCCTAATCAAAACAAGCAATTTATTGGGGATCTAATATTGATTTATCACTACTAAGCATATTATATCAAAGTACACACCCCAGGGTCATTCTCCTTATTGTGAAACACGTCTTCATCTTCGTTAAACTTCTGAAGCGAGGTTTCCGAGTGAAACTTTTTGTCTCCTAACTTTTTTCTGTTGATTATTTCATCTAACATTTCTTTCCTGTCAATGTTTGGGTCCGCCATTGTGAGCTAATTAATTTGAGCACACACACAATAAAATTAAATTGATGTTTAAATTAGCACTATTAAATTCATTTTAACTGCCGATTTAATTGAGTATGACTGGCAACCGTGCGGCATCTAGTTTGATACTCAATTATATTTGCGCGATTCAGATCGCAAATGAATAAAAATTGTTTGTTATCATATCAGATGTAATCAGTATAATTATCAAGAACTTCCTTCTGTGCACAAAATATATGTATACAGACAGGGTGACAAAAAGGTATCGTACATAGTGGGACAAGTTTTTAATAAATTAATTAAGTGACAACATACTACTTCACACCAATTGCTATTTCAGATTACAATTGGTAGAGTAAACAAGTATTTTTATTTATTTATTATTATTTTACTCTAATTTTTTTATACCATTTCGCGTATAAAAAGCATGGAAATCTTCTTTCAAAAAATTATCGGAAAGGGTTGAGGACTGTCTGTCTGTAAGTTTTATCAGCTTGAATAACTTTACCTGATAGTAATGAAACTTTAAATGTGACGTAACTAATAAAGATTCTATATTCAAGTAATAGTCTTGAGCATTATCTGGGTCCTCCTCTTTTTTTTCGACCATGTAGATTGTTGGCATGTATATCCAAGATATCAACCAAATGCCCTCGTTTAAATGTGAAGACTGTAAATAATATAGGTAAAGCACCTATTATTCCTAATCTGTAGTGTTCTGCTGTAAGTTTGCTAAGTTATGATATCAGATGGACAAAATTTCGTCTAGTGAGTGACGGTTTTATACTCATCAGTTTTCTACCAGTAATTTATTTAGCGAATCTTTTGCGAAATATTTCCTGACGTCCGTATGATTAATGAACGGACAGAAGTACTTACCCAGCGATTTCCTCGGAAGTGTTTAAGTGGTTATTGAGCTCATTGTCATATTCTTGTAACTGCTAAAGTTTCTATATTGTGAGAGTTTTCTATTTCGTGGATAAGGTATGGAAATAGATATGTCAAATAAATATGGCATTCATTTAGAGCTTAATAAGTATTTAATAAAAAATATTACATAAAATAAAACATTCTACACATCTCGTTAGTCTATAAAATGAAATTTCTACACAAAATAGATTATGTAATCAATTCTGTAAATTATTATGTCAGGTTACAATAATATCTAAGTTGAAAAAAACTACCTATTCTTATACTAATTCTACAATAATATTTTTAAATAACTTACGATTAGAAACAAAACATATTTTAGATCGGTCGAGTAGTTTCTGAGATAAGCGCGTTCAAACACACAAACAAACTCTTCAGCTTTATAATATCAGTATAGAAGGTTGTAACTCTGCTGTGTGTACCAAATTTAAAAAAAGAGGGTTTCTTATGCTGAATAATCATACTGAATAACTTACGCTTGACCAGGTATCAAGACTCAAGACAGTGACGACATCAGTGTGCAGAACCAGGTTTATACGCCGCATTCCAGATATCAGCAAAGCAGACACTCGAGTGGAATCGGTAGAACATGATAAGCGGCAGAGTGATGTGGCCTGTTATTGACCAGACTATTTTACCGTAGAACTCATATCTTTCATCGAGGCTGTCGGGAGATTTGTAGGAGAATGTGTAGAAGAGCCACATGCCCACGTTGGCGATGATGAGGAACATAAGAACTTGCCGACCTGGCTTGTGCCGACGGAGTTTCCTGGCGTTGCTACACCGGCGGAGTCCATCCATGATCAGTGGAGTCTGGACGAGGACTTGCAAGGCCTGAAAATAAATTAAACTGTTTACTTACCCAAACCTAGATCAATAGTTCTAAGAAATGTAGATCAGAACACAATGGCGCACGGCTAAAAAGTGCGTTATTAGTGTTATCGCATCGTATTAAGACGATGCTTATGCTTGACTGACATAACATGATCAGAAAGCAAGCATTTTAGTAAGATAATGACAATAATAATAAAAAAATGTTTTTTTTAGACACTGAGCCATTTGTTGGATACAAAGACACTAAGCCATTTGTTAGACACATTATTCGTGTAAGCATATTTATAAAAATCAATTTGTTTTCTTGTTTATTGGTTCCGTTTTTTTTATTAAATGCAAGGATTGATTTGATACACAGGTTAACATACCATTGCAATATAAGCGGCAATCTTGACTGGGTTGATAATCGCAAACGTTGCCACCAAAGTGAGTATGATTTCCATGATAAACGCAGGTAGGCAAATGAACAACAGCACATCATCCAGCAGTGATATAGGGTGTTCGTTGATGTCCAATTTCCTCATCTGGTTGAATGCGATGACAGCAGCGAACAGCAGTACAACGTGCATACCCAGCATTGTACAGTCATTTAAAAGATAACCAACCCTTAGGAAATCTCTGTAAATAAAAAAACATAACTTAAATGACAGTCGTTAAACTGTTACCAAACTGAGATAATGTAAGAAATATATACAGTATATTGCGAAACATGGATCTACAAATTGTGACATTGGATTTATTTTAATAAAGATACATAATAGATATTATGTGCACCGATTAAATACTCGTGGTATTGTCAGACAGTGCCTACATTGACGTAGTTTTATTAGAGTAAAAACATAACAATACCTATGGCACATCCTAATGAAATAATTTTAGATTTCTAAGTAAACGATCTATCCGCAATTGAAAAGGTGCGTATCCATTTGAGGCAGACTCGGGGCGAGGCAGCCGCTCGACCTGAGGCACGCTGCGCCATTAAGCAAATTGTTGCAACGTGCCGAGCCATAATTATGTTAGCGTTTTTTTTGGCGCGCTCAATCAAAGAAGCTTCAGACCGAGCTGTGCACTGGACGGAGACGGGCGCTTTAGGTCGCATTACACTGGATTCGGATTAAGGTGTAAAAATTCAAATTCAAATATTGTTTATTCAATTTAGGACACAATATGCCACTTATGTGTGGCGACATGTCTCACCTTGATCCGCCACATCCTCGAGTCTATGCCTTGGAGTGAGCAGCCTCAGTTTGCTTCAAATCAATGCTGCTCTAATGAAATGCACCTTAAGAACAGCGATGTCAATTAAAAAAAAACTTAATTATGATACCTAGTGTAACGTTTATTAAAGAAAACATACTCGTTAGAAGAAACGCTGCTAAACACGTATCCAATGATGAGATTCCCTATGACGAACACCATAAACAAGAGGCCAAGGAACAGGCCGCGGCTGGACGCGTGGCAGTCAGCTCGGATCACGATGTTACTGGTAAAGTCATTGTCGTCGTCTGGAGTTGGTAGCCTACAGGTAGAAAAAAATTGACTATTAAAACCATAATTCAGAAATGTATAATATAAGAGTTGAAGGTCAATTTTATTAGTAAATAGAAGTGTTAAAATTCATAAATATCAATTTAATATTCTTTTCACTTTTTAGTTTAATAGGGCTTAGTAGCGTGGAGGGCGGTAGTAGAGCTGCGAGAGACAGAAAATTGAAAAGCAGCCGAGAGCTCTGTCTTGCCTTTGACTTGCTAAAGTCCGTATTTCTTTATTAGTTGTATATTGTAAACAATCTTTCTTTTACTTCTAAAATAATTTCAGTGAATAAAATAAATTAACTTTTTGATTTATAACATCTCAGAATTCAAAGATGTAGAACCTATGTATGTTGCAAGTTTTGTTGTTATCTTATTTTAAAATGGATTATTTCCCTAAAAAAGAAATTTTAATTCTTTACAATATTCGACAAGCAAGAATAAAACGGACTTCACGTGTGATCAGCATTTGATAACCGATGCAAATTGAGTCAAGAGAGATTTTTTTTAACCTATTTTCCTAAGGTTCGATCAGGGCATTGATATTTAAACTACACAGTCTGGCCATAAATACTGTTACAATTAAAAATAAGAAAGATATTACATTTGAATTTGGAATCTATAATTTTTATACGATTGCTTATTTTGGCGACATTACATTTTATAATAATTTGCGATATTAAAATGGAGTGGGATGATAAAGAGAACCGAATCGCTGTGATTTATAAAACTCTCCATAGGCTTGGTATTAGTCAAATGTTTGTGTACCGGGCTATCTATAGGTACAATGAGACCTCCTCTGTTTGTGACAGAAAAAGATCTGGCCGTCCATGTAGTGTTTGTATAAAAAAAAGGTGGTCAAAGCAGTAAGGGAAAGAATTCGCCGAAATCCTGTCCGAAAGCAAAATATTTTATCTCGGGAGATGAAGATAGCACCCAGAACCATGTCGCATATTATAAAAGATGACTTAGGACTTTCAGCCTATAAGAGACGCACTGGTAATTTTTTATGTGATAATTTAAAAAAGAATAGGGTGGTGAAATCGAAAAAACACACAGAAAAAAAATGTTTTGCGGATGAGAATATCTTCACAATTGAGCAACATTTTAACAAACAAAATGACCGTTAGCAGTGAAGAATTTTCCCATGGAAAGAGTGCGTACTTCTATTGATAACTGGCCTCAACGTTTAAAGGACTGTATTGCAGCCATTGGAGACCACTTCAAATAAGCTTTTTATATTTTAAATAGTTTTATATTTAGGTATAAAACTAACACACTGTAAAAGTAATAAATATTATTTGCATTTTTTTTTTCTTTGTGACAATATTTATGGCAAGACTAGGTGTATGTGTAGAATATATTATATTGTATAGGCGATACATATACAGGTAGAACAATTATTGTGGACATCTTATAGTTAGGGAGGCTAATAGGGGAATTTTCGGTAATACTCGAGCGTGGCAGTTTAAGATATGAGAGATACCTTGGACCTAATAGAACAACCTTGTAAAGTATTTAGCTCTATATGTAGTGACGCGCGCCTAGGATAGACGATCAGATTAGTAAAAAAAAATCGATAGTCTGTAATACTCGAGCGCGTCAGATTAAGATATTGGAGGTTGATTTTAGTGTTTTAAGACTAAATTTAACTAATCTGACGATAAGTCCTTGACGCCGCCGAGTTATAGGGTCGCGAACTTGTAAAAAAAAAACGTTAATCCGGCATTCTCGAGCGCGATTTTTTTTATTTTTATTTTGAAGAATATAATCTAAAACGTACTAAAAATACAAAATCTGCCGGTTTCCGCATGACCAGGAGTGTGGAGGAGCCATTTCGTCTTCCGAAAAACGGGTTGCTGCATATAAGTCGCGAACGATACATTTTACAAAAAAAAAGTTTAAATAAACAAAAAGGTAATTTTATTTTACACAAAAAAGGTCTCTTTACATTTTTGTCTAAAGTTAAAACTTTTTGACTTGAAGCTTCATAAAAACTCAAACTCCCGGTTTGTTGAGTATATCTTGAAAACTGAGGGTGTTAAAAAAATGATATGAAATAACGATGATTAAATTATGTTACTTTAATCTCAAAAAAAAATTTTTTTTCTAAAGCTTCTCGACAATTTTCGTCGACTTGGAAAAGGTTACGCGTATCTGTATACAAAAGTATTATTAACATGTACAGTTTCATGTATGTATATTATTCAATAGCCTGTTGATCCTCAAATTGTTTTTTGGACGTACCGTCAGCAAAACGAAGTGAAGAATAATTAAAAAGAAAGAAGAAAGGAAAAAACAAGAAACCAAAAAACCTTTCCGGTCAGATTAAGAGAACCCACCAACATTTTTGTCAGATTAAAAAAATATGCTTTCAGGATACCGAGATGAACCTCCCCTATGAAAATCTGACGCGCTCGAGTATTTCAAAATAACTATTTTTTTTTTGCATTTTCAAAAATTCATCATAACTTATGGTCACGCCAAAATCGTCAGTTTTTTTTAAGGGAGCTTCCTTGGGGCCTACTTAACACCCCTTCCAAAAATCAGACGCGCTCGAG
This sequence comes from Pyrausta purpuralis, assembly GCA_963924145.1. Taxonomy (NCBI): domain Eukaryota; kingdom Metazoa; phylum Arthropoda; class Insecta; order Lepidoptera; family Crambidae; genus Pyrausta; species Pyrausta purpuralis. The sequence goes on along the minus strand of OZ001645.1, from coordinate 16,019,415 downwards.
TAATTTATTTTTTTTTGCATTTTTGACTACTTTATATGCCTACCCCCACCACGCAAACCGGCAGATTAGTATACCGTTGTTATCAGAGGCACTTGGGGCATACGTAGTATGAATATCTGACGCGCTCGAGAATGCCCAAGTAACTGTTTTTTTTTTACATTTTTGAAAAACCGTACACGCCAAACCCACCGCTAAAATGGTTTTTACCATACGAGCTTTTCTTTTCGAAATTATTTTATCTTTCGATTTTGATAGGTCTCGACGGCGCCGTTGAATTACGCCATTTAGCTACCTCGCCTCCCTAACTATTATGCAGTTGAGTAAATACCAACAAATTTGCAAGAAAAATGGCTGAAGTTCAGATCGCATGTATTTACTTGCATATAGTTGCATCTTGAGAGTTGCCGAAGTTTTCAGAACCCTTAATCGTATCTTCGTTCTCACAGTGACCAACATTGCTCCAAATAATGTAGTAAATTGCCACTGTAATTCATATTAATTATCAATCTCAAAACCTCTAATATAATAATGTAATAAACATCTGTAAGACATACTTCCATTTGTTACATGTCATACAACTTTTACATAGTTACATTCAAGCGTATATATCTGAAGAAAAATATGTCTCTAACACAAATATTGAAGTTTCTAAGTAGTACTGACCTACAAGTATATTAAATTCTACGTTAAACGGGTATAAATACGGAGAGAAGCTACTATGTATGCTGTTTAGGGCTGAGGACCCCTGGCAATGTCTGTCATACAGTCCACTTATATCAATCCATTGCGCATTTACATCTTTGCCAGCATGAGTATCTGAAACATAAAATTAAAGATGATGACATTGACACCAATAAAGTTAACACATTTATCGCGCTGTTATCCTGTATTAGCTTTCACAAAAAAACAGTAAGTACCTACATTATAAGCAAGCATTGATATCACATATGGGCGGAGGTAAGAGAGAAGAATATAAGACCACCAGAATTACTACTGATACAAAAGTAGTACCACATGAACATCTAAAATTGCGATTAACAAAGCTAAAACATCAACAAATATAGGTAACTAGCAAACCCGGCGAACTCCGTTTCGCCACTAGATGGCTTCGTTTTATGTAACATTTTGTTTGGTTATTAAAAGAAGAAGTTTATTTTTATTTAAATTTTCTTTGCTATAAACCTCACGGAGCCCGAGACCTTTCCAACGAATGCAAAACCGTGAAAATCGGTTCGTGCGTGCTGGAGTTATAGCGGCAGGAAGGAAAACCCGACTTATTTTTATATAGGTAAATAAGTATACTGACCATTTGGATCTTTGTTCCCATATTTTTTGTGAGCGTAGAGTGTGAGCGCGAGAATAATTTCACGCACTATAGCTGACAACCAAAAGCACAAACTGCTACAGATTATGTGAATTAAGCCCAAATGTGCTAAGCCCTGCAATAAACATTCAACATTCAAACTTCATTCCTACAAAAACATTAAGCTCCTCTCCCTCAATTTCTTTTCATTGCTTAAGTTAGGTCTGATTTTACCAATGTCGGATAAGGAATATTTGTCGAATAAAATACAATACGCTTAAATTGAAAACGGCACCTATTTGTCAGCAATCATTTATGTAAATTACATTTTAAAATCGGTAGTTTCATCTCGTTGATGATATACTATGGGAATAATAAAGGTTTATTTGCACTTAGCCACCAACACTTGCCTTGCCAATGTAAATTATTGATTTTACAAGTGCTCTCTTTAACGTGTGAGCTGTGTCACCATCTCATCAATGTTGCGAGATTACTCTTTTAATAATATGAAGGTTGTATTCGCTTTGTGTGAAGGAAGTAGTCGGGGTACCCAAATTAATGACAAAGATCGCAGTGAACACAATAAAAATCGACCTTTGAGATTACCGTTATTTAACAGAATAAATTGATAATACAATATTTCATTCAAATAACTTTGATTTAATTACTTTTCGTAATGATTTCCAGTTATTTGTAATTTCAACATCCGCCAATTATTTGAGGCGACGTCGTCGTGCACGGTTCTAATATCGATAAAGTAATAATACTATGGAAAATTAAAAGAAGCTCGAAGATTTTTATTGCTCGAATATGCTTACCTGAGCTTTCAATATGATGACGTTGGAATATTTAAATATGAAGTAGAGCTGCACGAAGCTGTATATGGGCGACAGTGAATCAGCAATAATGTGTAAGAAGCTGACGCACTGTTCGTTATCGACGTTATCATCCGTCAGCTGACTGTATTGAACGGCGAGTAGCAGCACTGAGTGAATGAGGTGGCCCAGGGCAAAAGCTGAAATATTTTACAATCAAATTTATTTTGATATTATGATTATTATTTTTATTTTCGCAGGTGTTTGGCCAAATAGAACTTCTCTGAAACGGCTAATCGATTTCCGGTGACGTTTTTGTGCTAGATCTGAGACGTAGCCATTTTTGAACCGACTCACTATTTGTTAATTTATATGACAGCATAATGTCTGTCAGGTCAGCTAATGACTAAATATGTGAATGCTAGAATAAGACATGGAACATTTAATGAATAGCAGGTGAAAAGTCATATGAATTCACACATGCATTTATTATATAGTCTGCTGCAAATTGCACTCTACGAAATCGTAGGTTTTACGCATTTCATTTCATTAACTTATGAAATGTAGTGGGCGAAGTCCTTGAGCGCGAGCAAACGAGTAAGAATGATTATACCCTATGCGGACGTAAGTTACGACGTACGACAGCAGTTAATATGTGATTTTTAATCTCAATGTCGTAAATTTGAGATCATCATGTATCATGAGTAAGAAGCGCATTAATTGCTTACAATGAAATACATATGAAATTCGTTATTCCCATGCTCGCAATGACATCATCTCGCGTCGCATTTGGCAATGCGAATAAATCATTGCCTATGAAATTTCACATGTGATTTCATATAAGAAAAACATCATTTCATGAAATGGTTAAGAATAAACAGTAGCAATCATTTCCATGCTAGGTAAGTATGTGAGAAAATGTGTAAGAATTAAGTAGAGTATCCTGCATGCTTGTGAAAAGTTGATTTAGCATGAATAGCAGGTCACAGGAGAGGCATAGGCAAATAAATAAAAGAAATAAATAGTAATATACTACTTATTTAAATAACGTAAGTCATACCTGCTGCTCCCAGTTTAAGAAAAAAGCTACCAGAGTGTCGACCCTGGCTGAAGCAATAATCGTGCTTCAAGGGTGCCAACACAACAGGAGGAACACTTGTAGTCCGACCTTCGCCATTCTGAAACGTTACATATCTGAAATATTCACAATACTATAAGCTAATTACAGTATTTTTTATCTCTTCGGATCAAAGTTGCAACAGATTGAGTCTTGTACTAGCAGGGATTGGTTTTTATAAATTGCACTTGTAAAATAACTGTGTCAGGCAAGAAATTAAACAACCTTAGTCATACCTAAACCAATCGGTTACCGTCACAGCCTTAGCAAGCCTGTTGAATGGATGGACAAATAGACACCAATTACATACATTGCTCTGATCCCAAAGTAAGTAGCCAATGCACTTGTGTTATGGAAATCAGACACAACGGTGGTACCACAACACCCAGACCCGAGACAATATAGAAAAGATCGTTTTCTACATTGACCCGACCGGAAATCGAACCCGAAACCTCACGAGATGGCGACGCTTGAAAGCAGCGTGCTAGCCACTCCACCACGGAGGTCGTCATGTTGCTAGTGCTTTCTATAATGCGTATACTCGCCTTTACTTATCGCCATATCAAGTATATGATTTTGTACGCAACCAAAATAAATTTTGTGATCAGTTCTTAAATTTCTTACCTCTTCATTTCTGAAATAATCTGCTGCCACATTTTCATCATACCGCGCTTTGATCCTTTGGTTTGCTATTGCAACTCTTTTGTATCGGCTTATATCGATGAATAAATAAATATGGTATGCTAATCCTATGCAATACAGTATTATTGAGAAAACCTAAAAAAATGGCATCAGTTTTTATTCAACGGACTGGAACATTTTTCAAATATTGATGAAATTATAAAAACTTACTATAGCTATTCTTGGTTCAACAGCAGGGCTGCCTATGTAAATCATAAACCCAAGTGTCACTATTAATGATGCGTATATCCATCCTAAGATACGAATGAGGTATAGTCTGTAATGAAATAATAAAGTAACGTGAGGCAAACTAACAAGTAACGTCTGTACACTTTTTCAGAACGGCAACTGCTGTTTATTTAAGTTATACCACTAGGTCAAAAGAAAACTACAGCCCGATAAGGATTGAAGGAAGAATTCAGAACAGTCTTGAGCCCCATCGTGAAAACCAACTACTTGAGTAGAAAGTTTAGCATCGATCTGCCTTCACGTATGGCAACAGTGATTCAAAGTATAATACGAGTATTAAATAACATAATATAAAAAAAATATGATACATTACGCTGTGAGCTTCTTATTGTCTTTAGGGCTTGTGGGCGGCGGAGCTAGTGTGTCTAAAGATTGCAGCGACTGCGCATCCAGTGCGCTTGGGCGTATGCGCAGTCCAGCTGAAGAATATTTGCCGCTATCTGTAATAAAGAATAGATTATTCATTTTGAACCCGGTAGGCAAGCTAATAAACATATAACAAACAAGGATGTAAGAATGATTGGCATGTTCATGTTCAAGTCAGGAATCACTGGTGTCATCTTAATATTTGAGTGTATATAGCCCCTTCCGAGAGACGCGTCATGGCCGCATGCAGCGATGCAATAACGGAAACATTGTCACTATTGACTCATGCATCACGTGTGACGCATGACGACCTTTAGTTAGATCGTATCTTGTGCCTGCGCTTTCACCCCATACAAGGAGATACAACAAGTCTGACTTAAGTCTTAGCCTGCTGCCTGACTCTTGCCTGATTGAGGATCTAATGACTGTGTGCAAACGAAGAAGCAACTTACGTCACAAGTTACTAGGCTGAATAAATATGGTTGCTTTCTTTCACACGTTGCATTGATTTGATAACGTTTTATGTTACTATAAAGATTACAGATCATTGGATGAATCTGGTTTGAAGTTAAACAAAACACATGATACTTTACCTAGAGGCGTGTTTGGATCAGGTTCGTCCTCCCTGGAGTTCATTATTAGCATTCTTAACTGTTCCTGTAACAACAATAGTTCTATTTAGTCAAGAAATTTAGAGAATACAAAAACTCAGCAAAAGAAAAAAGACAAAGAAGAGCCTACGAAAGTTAAATTCGAAACTTGTCGATGTCAAATTCTCAATATTATATATTTAATAACACGACTAAACTTTTCTACAGAATGTGGTTTTACTTACAGGGCTAATATCTTCATCATCACTGCCGACGCTAGAAATCCGTTTTCCAAAGCCGTCAGTATTGACTATCGCTAGGTGCTCGGGTACAGCCTCAGGGGCCGTGAGTGGCCGCCCTGCCATCTCTTCGGTACCAGGGTTATTTATTCCCTGCAATCATATTAATCATCATACAAAATGTACTATAGAAATGCCTATACACACTTGTTTACAAAAGCTATATACCTGAAACAAATTATGGAATATCAATTGTAAATGTACTTACATATTCATTTACCAAATCACTATCCGAGTGTGGTGGAGTACCCATAATAAAGACTTAGAAGAGATTTCGCCCTACCCTAAACACTGAATGGAAGATTTTTATATGGAAGTCATTGGTTAATGTTTTAAATTCCGACAAGTCAACTTCTTCATTGACTACCAAAAACTGTGTCAAATATAAAACACACTTACTAGAATATCAGTCAATATTATCTTTAAAAATGTTTCAACGCATCTCTAGATAAGATATAACATAGACAATGAGTCACTATTGGTTGAGCAATTTGCTCAGTACTTCTTTGAGCTCGAGTGAGAACTGTGATACTGGAATGGCTAACTCCTGTGCTGAGGAGGAGGCGCTTCTGTCTTTGACATAGTCGGAAGGCACAACGAACAGCTGTTTCTTGTCTCCGGGGCTTCCAACATCATCTAAACATGGTGGCATCGGTAGGTGTGGCCGCTTTTGCAGCCACTTGTGGAATGCCTTTGTAGACCTGGACAAATATATAAAAAATACAGTTTATATTATTCGTTTCTATTATCATGTCATCATCAATATATTCGATGTTATTTTAAATCCAATTAGAAATATTCTGAGATTTTGGAGAACGAAATGCCTGAAATTACGTATTTGGGTGTGGAGAAAATTAAAAGAATTTTCATTATTTGCTGACGTATGAATTAGATATTGATAAAGATATAACGATATGATTGATAACGTTAACGGACGTATGTAAAGTGATGGTGGTTTTTCAATTTAAATATTTATAGCACATAATAAAATAGTTAATTCGTAACGCATTGTCTATCTAAAATCTTCTATTATATTTGAATGTAGATTGATGTTAATTAGGTACAACAGGTAAGGTAAGGAAGGTTAATTTTCAACAAAAATGTGTAACCTGATGAGCTGGTACACAATGTAAAAAATATTTATTGTTGGCTATGGCTGCATAAACCGGTACTTACGTCAAATGCTGTATATCATTCCACACGCAGGCCATGGACTTCAGATCTTCTGGTATCTTGACGCAGTGCCACGTCTGCTTGGTGTTGTTCTTAGGCGGGATGTGCTTCATCTTGTGGGGAAGGCTAGTGCTGAACGCCTTCACGTGTGCTGGACTCGTCTCCGCATGAATGTCCGCTGCAATCTGCCGCTTTAGCACACGCGGACATGAGGCCTGGAAACATAATTGAAGATTGAAGAGGTTGCTGGTTCAAGTCCCACCCGTGCGCAAATTTTTGGTTTCTTATTTCATATTTATGAATGAAAATAACTTACTCTAGGTACTCCAACGTAGTTAGCAATGCTTTGCAAAACACAAGGCAGTATTTTAGGATCTAAAACAAGACCGCGAGACGCATGCTCATCGAACCAAACCTAAAAACAATAAAATGTAACGTTATCTGTTATGTTTGCTTAGTATGAAATAAAATAAATTATAAAATGTATTTACCTGGAACAGATCTTCAATATCTTCTGGACGTTTGATTTCACTTTTGAATTCCACATTTCCTAAATCAACCCACCAGTCATAAAATTCTTTCGATATCTGTAAACAGCAATGCTGTTGTAAATAATTGAAATTTCGTTACAAATCCAGTTGTGCAACCAGGCGCTATGGAATAACATGATAGTTGTCTCTTTTTAGCAGTGGATGTCTAACTGATAATGATAACGTTAATAAGTTGAGCAAAGTACCTGCTTTGTCATAATTTCAGCTCTCTTGCTAAACTCGTCTGATGCAGACACTTCAAACACCTTCTGCTTGTATTTAGACTTCCATTTTATCATGTCTGTCTCAGATTTATTGCAATATAACATATCAAAATGAGGATTCTTGTAACGTTTCATGTGTACTGATGGACGGCTGGAACATGAAATATAAAATGTTTCCCTTAATTATACAGACACACACGTCTACTTTCGCCTTTCGACCTAACAAAATCGCTTGCACACATGAAATAATGTGTCATCTCAAATAAAAACCGTCCCTTTTTGCTTGTCGACTTTTGTAAACAATCATGACATTCCTTTTTACAGAAATAATTCATTTAAAAATACGATAAACACAAAAATCACCAGATATTTTTAAATCAGATGGTAAATAAATTTTATTCACTGATATTATTTTTAAATTAAAAAAAAAATTTCGACTAGCAAAGAAAACGGACTTTTAGAATTGGTAAGAAGGCGGTGACGTCAATGGAATTTCTTTAACGGGTTAATGGATTCATAGAAATTTGAATGTAAACTTATGACTTAGTTTGATTAACTGTAAGGCGTGAGAAAAACCCGCAAGGAAATTTTGACATGTAACAGCTCGTGAAATACAGACGAAATGTCGGGCAGTGAGATGCTACTCACTACATTCCGGCACACCTACTCATATTTTTATTTCGTGTTTAGTCTCGTCATGTCTAATACTCATAATACATTGCAACGTGAAAGTTTATAATCTTATACCGGGTATCTATCATAACCATCTCTCTGCATGACCTAAAGGTTTGACTGGCAGAGAATGCTTTTAGCATTAAGTCCACCTTTGTACACTATGATTTGTGCAATAAAGTCTTTAAATAAAATATTAAAACACAGAATTTTTTGATATCGAATTTCATTTCACAGAAAACTATTCAATGAATGTTAATATCTATTTTTCTTGATTAATCGAATAGTTAATAATCGTCGTTTCATAACATCGAATAACAGTTCACCAAAAAAAATTTTCGCAACTTTTTTGTTAGGCAGAATAACGATATATCAAACTAATGTTTCATAGAATTATTAAGTTATCGATATAACCTTTCATAAAAATTTGTTTCAATGTGTAACGGTTCCCATTTTTTTTCCTCAAATAAATTTTAATGCAAGTAAGCACATGCATGCATACGCATGCAAGGAAGAAGGCAAGTGCATACAATACAGCGGGCGGTGGCTGCTTTCCCTCCGCGCCTCCGGCTTTTGAATTACACTCTACTTCGGGCAAACTAGTACCACGGCGAGGAGACTACGGCGAGTCGGGATTAACGCAGTTTTTTTATTAGATCAATATTTATTACATATTTATATCAGTTATGCTTTAAATTGTCTATTAATAAAGTATGCAATACAATATTAGTAACAAATTCGTTTGAAAATACGGAATTCAGTGAAGTAAAATTCGATGTTTCAAGAATTCTGCATATTGAAACTTACGTGGAAATATAATTATGGGTAACAAAAAAAAGCTAACGTTACTTCGATAAAATACGTAATTTATGAAAAGAAGTAACGATGAAGTAAGATTGTAGATAATAAGCATTCGACCAAATGAAATTGTGATGTAACAAGATTCTAGAATTTGTGGAATATTATTTTGAAACATCTGCGAATCGTTTTAGGGGGAATGTAAATCGATGAATAAAATTGCGATTAAGTGATGGGTTCCCTCTTATACCAGTAAGTAGTAATAATTAATAACATAACCAAAATAACCCCCTGGCGATGGTAATTCAATATCATTAAAGTAACACGGTACCAAATTTGGAACCGATAGGACATATTCGAATTGCGTATCGATGAGAAGGTAGTCAGATCCCCTCAATCGTCAAATCCCCTCGATCTTCAAATGGCATATAAGGTCATTAATTCCTTACCTTTGTCTTTAGATATCATTAAAGTTACAGTACCAAATTTCGAGTCGATCGGAGAACTAAAAACTAGAAAGAAGCTGATGATCTTCAACCGACTGATCAGAATTTCATGAAACATGGCTAAAAACACTCGAGATAAAATTGTCCGTGACATAATAAATCAAACTAAACGCAAACTGGTTCATCCGTTTGGGCGCTACGATACCACAGTCACAAACACATTACAAAGACAGACACGTTAAAATTATACCGCCCCTCACCTTATGCTTCTGGGGTTAAAAAGATAAACTACGAAGTTGTTAAGAACACTTACGTCACTCTCCTACTAACGGCGTATACAACAATATCATCATTAGAAAACGCCTCCGAAAATCCTGACGAGGACGATGGCACTCTCATCTTGCTTGAAAAGCTTTTTTGCATCGTCCTGCTCATGACGAATCTAGAAAAAGACTTCGGGAAACCATGGATTGATTTTGATCTGGATTTGGCGATAGATTTAGATCGAGAGCCCTTGAGTTCTTCCGTTTCGGCTACAGATGACACGCTCCATAATTCTGACTGCTCTTCTTCGCCTATCTGTTCCTCCTCCAATATGTCAAAGTCACTCATAGAATATGTGGGTCGAGATTGAACCTATGAAAATAATAGTATTATCAGTAATAGTACAAGGTAAACCTTTTTTATATATAAATCTAGCTTCTTTGCCCTCGCATAAATCGAATTGTTCGTACAATACAGATTTTCAGACTGACACTGTTTTTGTTACGATTGTAATATATGTATTGCGGGGGAAATAATTCGGGTATTCAATAAAAAACATTTTCGCACAATTAAAAATAAAGCTGACAATTTTATTAAAACAAATTAAAAGAAACATTTATAAACCCGAAAGCAAGAAAAATATATCGCCCTTCCACTAATTGATACGACGATGATATACTCGTACATCTGTTGTTTTTGTATGAAGTGTTCTCATATAATCAATCAGCTTGACGAAAATACACTGGACGGCAAATAAACCACCCACTACCTTAGAACTCTGATTCAATTTTTCTCAAAAAGTAATTAAACATACAACCAACCAAGTTATAACCTACAGAAAGTGCACTTTATATTTGTTTTAGTTTTGTTTATCGTTGGTGGATCATCAAATGAAACATAAAAATTAAGCCAGCACACAATGAAAAAATATTTAAAAAAAAACTAGTATTCAGTATTACCTCCTCTTGCTCGGATAACTGCCAGCATCCTCGAATTGACCTCAAGGGCCTGACCATGAAATCTTGAGGGATTGCGTTCCACTCCTCTTCAATTGCGATTTGCAGCTTATAAAGGCTTGTTGGAGCAGGTAAATAAATAAAATAAAATGTACCCCTAGCCGATTTCGACTACGGTGGCCAGTCACAACGACTAACCGACTGCGCGGGACATATTATACTCGTAGTGCACAAGTGTGTGCGCAAACACAGGTACACTCTCTATTCCTTTCACTCGATTTACGTGCTTTTCCGAGGCACGGGGATGGAACACCGCCAACTTCCAAACTGCGGGCTATCCTAAGAATTTCTGAACAGAAAAACTAAGGTATATATTTTTGGACCTCTGGCGCAGCCGTCGCTTTAAAGTGCGACCCTCTTACCGCTGCGCCGCCGAGGCAGTTTAATGTTGGAGCAGGTACCCAGTCTCGAACCCAACGTTACAGCTCATCCCATAAGTGTTCTATCGGATTCAAGTACGAGCTTTTAGCTGGCCAGTCCATCGTACAAATAACGACGTCGCGCAGGTACTGGGTTACCGTGTGCAATATAAGATCGTGCGTTACCATTCATGGCTTTCCCGATATTTCCTGCGTAAGGTACCACATGTTTTGCGAGAATTTCAGTAATGAAGCGTTGGGACATAATCTACGTGTGCGGCCCCTTGGTTCGATAAAAGTTAACGCTGTATATGAGGTTAACGAGTTGCCGATCCAGACCATTACAGATACCACCATAAGCAACAGTGTCCTTCATGCAACACTGAGAATAACGTTCTTCATGGTGGCAATAAACTGTCTGATATCGATCACTTCCATGTACACTCTCCCTGATCTCATTACTAAGAGTGCATTAGCCCTATACTCTTAAGCAAATTCAAGTCGTGCTCTGCGTTGGGCTACCGTCAATTTTGGGCCTGTTGCAGCTCGTTTTGGAGTCAGGATTCTTTCACCATGTCTCCTTCTTCGGTATCTGAACTTATGACCACTTGGCGATCGTCATGCAGAAGTTTTCTTTGGACTTGAACGGCGTTCAGGCGATCATTTCGTTAAACAGTAAGTTGGATATAACGATCATCTGTTGCTGATATAGCCGTTGGTCTGCCCGTACCTGGTCGATGATCGAATACGCTAGTCTCTAGGTGTTGTCTGTAAAGCCGTTGTACTGATGATCAAATCAAATCAAATCAAATCTTTATTTTGCTAGTGTTGCAAAAGTTCTTAAAATAATAATCATGTAGGTACTTAAGACTAAGTATCCGCTAAGGTATTGCAAATAGTATTACATACTACGTAACCACAAAACTTGATTTGATTATTTATAAGTAGAATGTTTTTAGGGACCCTGTCTTGGTGGCGAGCCTAGGTGTCAGGTGTTAGGTAATCATTTATTGAGTAGTTTAATTTTCATGTAATAAAAATATTTTTAGGGATTTAAAAATATTTGGAAATTGGTTACATTTTTAGGCTTCCGTAGCCAATTTTGTCTAATGTCATCCATTTCGTCCAGTTTCGTCTAGTCTGTCCGTCTGTCTGTCCGTTTGTCACAGCCACTTTATTCTGTTACTACAAGCATTACAGTGTAAAAATTTGGTAGGAAGATGAATCCTATAAAACGCTTTACGATTTTTATATAAAAAATATTGATATTTCCCATGCATGAAACTAAAACAGAAAAAAAGTCAAACCTATGCGTGTAAGTTGTCTATGAATTCGTCTTTTAAAACTCATCGAGGTTCTTAAAACCATTTTCTTTTAAAGTCTAAAGTTTGATAGATAGACGCTTCCACGCTTAGCTAGTGTAAATTTTGAAATAAAATATATAATGTCGATCTTAACAAATAATTACAAAAATTGGTTTAGACTGGATCAAACAAGTAGTTTTTGAGATATAGCACATTTTCAACAACAACGATAAGGAGCTCTACTATGTAGCTAAAAAGATGGCGAAACAAGCAGTTGCTCAAGCTAAAGCCGCCGCAAACCAACGCATCTATGACAACCTAGAGAGAGCCGACCATGAATACGAAATTTATAAAATAGCAAAAAGGCGACTTGTCGCCTCCCAAGATTTTAAAAATAATAAATATATAAGGGACGATAAAAATAATCTTTTACTAACGAATGCAGAAATCAATAGCAGATGGCACTCTTACTTTAACACATTACTTAATGAGGAGTTCCCAAGCCAGGATTTCTTGCCTCTACCACCTATAGAAGGGCCTATAAATGTTATTACGCCCACCGAGACCAAATCTGCTATCAATAAAATGAAGAATAATAAGTCCCCCGGCCCAGACGGTGTTCCGGCGCAACTCTGGAAGATGCTTGGTGATGTTGGAGTAGCCTGGCTCAACTACCTCTTTAATGAGGTTATTAAATCACAAAGGATTCCTGACTCCTGGAGGCACAGTTTTTTAACTCCAATCTATAAAAATAAAGGAGACGTTCAATCTTGCTCTAACTACAGGGGTATAACACTTACTTCACATACCTTAAAAATATGGGAACAAGTTCTAAAGCTTCAACTTTCCAATATCACCAAAGTAACAGCAAATCAGTTTGGCTTCTCCAAGGGAAAAGGAACCACCGACGCTATACAAACACTGAGGATATTAACTGAAAAGTATAGAGCGCAAAAGAAGAACCTGTTTATGGTTTTCCTTGACCTGGAAAAGGCTTTCGACAGGGTACCGCGTCGACTCGTCTGGCAAGCGTTGAGAAGTCAAAATGTGCCTGAATTCTATATAAAACTTCTGCAGGACATGTATACCGATGTTTGTACCTCAGTCCGCAGCCCAGCAGGGACTAGTCACCCTATCCCCGTAAAAGTAGGAGTTCAGCAGGGATCAAGCCCTCAGCCCTCTTATATTCATCATCGTGCTGGACTATCTTACACGAAGTGTACAAGATGAGTTACCATGGAGTCTCCTGTACGCTGATGACATCGTTCTAGTTGCGGAATCATTAGAAGAACTCCAGCTAACTCTAAACAAATGGCAGCATGTACTGGAAAGCAACGGACTTAAGATCAGTCGAACGAAGTCTGAGTACATGAAATTTATATTTGGCCGACCTTGCGAGTCAACATTATATATAGACCAGGTCCCTTTATCCCAAATTAGTAAGTTTAAATATTTGGGCTCAATTATCGACGAGACCGCCAACTGTGACGCCGACGTAACAAATAGAATAAATTCCGGCTGGGTGAAGTGGCGATCGCTGTCAGGCGTACTCTGCGACCGTAGGATGCCTGTCAAAACCAAGGGTAAGGCTTTTTTATTGTATTTATCAACGATTTACCTAACCGGCTTTCGTCACAGGCTCTCTTGTATGCCGATGACTTGAAGATCTTTACGAAAGTCGATGATGTCAGTCAGTGTTTGGCACTCCAAAGAGATTTGAACGTTGTGGTCGAATGGTGTTCAGTCAATAAAATGTCCCTAAACGTTGATAAGTGCTGTGCTGTTTCTTTCACTGCTAAAAAAATCAAACTTACTTACACATACAACATTCAAGATAAACCATTATGCAGAAAGGAAACAGTTAGAGATTTGGGGGTCCTACTTGATGAGCAACTAACCTTTCGTCCGCATTATGATCAAATCATGAAAAAGGGAAACAGGTTACTTGGTTTCATCATGAGAACCACTAAAGATTTTAAAAAACCTAAGAGTGCTCTTTGCCTTTTCTATAGCTTTGTCAGAAGCATTTTGGAGTATTGCTGTCCAATTTGGTCGCCTTTCTACATAAAACATGCAGATAACCTGGAGAGGATTCAGAGGAGATGCTTGCGATATTTATCCCGTAAATACCACTACGGTCGCTCCCTTAATAACTATGGCGAGCGACTAACTAAATTCGACGTCTTGCCCCTTAAAACTCGACGAAAAAGATACGACCTTCTGTACCTTCATAAAATTCTCCACTCTACAGTCGATACTCCAGGTCTTCTCTCGGCTCTCAACGTTAATATTCGTCATAGATCTCGCAATCCCAACATATTTGACATACAGGTGTACAGGAATAACACGTCGTATTACAACCCAATAGTCAGAATGTGCCGTACGTATAACGAGCTGTCCCGCAGTAGCAAAGACATAGATATTTTCGATAGTAACTTCTCTCATTATAAAAAAGCCATATCCAACACTCTTAAGGCAGAAGTGTTCTCGCTGTAACAAGGAAATGCAACAATTTTAAGTTAATTCACTTTAATTTTTTCTTCCTTTTTTGTAAATTTATTTTTTAACACGTATAAGATTTAATGTCCTAGTAGCATACATTAGCAGTTACCAAACATGTTGTGTATACTATTTATGGGCTACGGTCCAGTCTTTTTTGTGTATTGTAATAATTATAGTATGTGATGACTGTATCCTGTCTGTATACCGAATATAAATAAATAAATAAATAAATACAAATCCTGTGTAAGACCCGCCCTGTTCTATGGTGCAGAGTGCTGGACATCCAAGCGGAGCCATGAATGCAACCTTCATGCCGCCGAGATGAAGATGCTCCGATGGGCTGGTGGTGTCACAAAGCTGGATAGAATCAGAAACGAGCACGTCCGGGGGAGTTTTAAAGTCAGACCTATAGCAGAGAAACTCCTGGAAAGCCAGCTTCGTTGGTACGGCCACGTTATGCGTCGTGAGGAGGATCACCCCGTTATAAAATCCCTTAAAATTGACATAGGAAAACAACCCCGAGGACGCCCAAAAGCTACTTGGTGGAGAAACCTTGAAACTCGAGCTAAACTAGTCCCAGCTAGTATAAGTGACAGAGCTGAATGGCGCAAACATATTCAGAGGGCCGACCCCAAATGAAATGGGAAAGGGCACGGAGAAAGAAGAGAGCACATTTTCAACAACCGCAAATAAAACTTTGTTCTCCGTACAAACACTATGAAAAACAAAGTTAAATTTGCTGTCAACAAAATATTGTGGTATGTTAGCTAAGTTGAAGTAAGTTATTCAGACTAAACTTTTACTTATTCAGTTAAAATTGGCACGGAACCCTCAGGGCGCGAGTCCGACTCGCACTTGGCTGGTTTTTATATATGCGTTTATTAAATATTTTTACTGCCATATAGTACGGACTGGAGTTTATCATTTTATTCTAGATTGTGGTAGGTACAGTCTATTTTTATGTCTGGTATATGTTATGTGTCTCTCTAACTTTTAGATTTTTTTTCATGTTTTTGAAAGTAAAAATAATGCATATATCGTAGATACGAGTATATAAAGATGGAAGTGTCAGAAAAATATTTACTTTGTAAAACGGCTTACAAGACTGTGTGTTGTCTATTTTGGCTATTATCAATACTATTTTTTTGCATATTAAAAAGGTCTTCCATATTTGTTCTAACATTACCACATAGCATAATGTCATATTTGAGTTGTGAGTACGCAAAAGCATAGTAAGCTGTAAGGCCTCTGCCTCGAATTTTGCGGGGAGCGGGGCGGGATTGACAGCGGCGCGGGAGCGGCAGGATTTTATGTGTAAAATCAAATAGACCGGTTCTCGGAAATAGCAGCGCTACAGCGGCCGTCGAGCGCCGCCGCCGCTGCTGCCCCGCTGCCCGCAAAATTCTAAGCTGAGGCCTCATAGCTGCTTCTTGGTTTGTGCTATTCTAATAAGCTCTGCTGATTCGAAGTCTCCGAGGGACCTTAGGCTGCGATTGCCTGCTTAAAGTAGAGCTACAGCAGCTTAAGCTTCCCGACGTGTCATATCCATTGTCGACCAAATAAATTAGCAAAAATATACGCGTCTGAAGTAAAGGATGAACAACAACTAAATAAATCATAAGAACTCAAGTCGAAACGGAGCAAATCTTTTGTTTCGTGATTGTTGCTTTATTATTATCCGATTTAACAGTACCTTAGTATCAAGTTGTCGTCATTTTAATTAACATGAAACGATTTTTTTGTAGATCTAAATTTGATAATTGTAAATTTAATACTTTATAAGATATTCGAAACTGAGTTCCGGGGTAGCTGGTGGCCCGGTTTATTTGCCGTCCAGTGTGATTTCAAAGTGTTGAAATGTCAATTTTAGTCATACACTGAAGTAAGCGCGGATGAATCAAGTTACTCAAGTATTTAGCTACGGATAATATTCCTGCTAAAGCTGAGTCATAGACAAACGAAACTATTGCGTTATGATCATTAAGCACGTGTAGCTGGTATTCCATTTTAATTAATTAATTAACGTGGATGTAAATGACTTGTATTTTTATTAGGGGTGATAAACCTCCTCATCAGCACTGGAAGAAACTCGCGGGATTGTCTGCTATTGTTTTCCCGTAAAACAGAACATACTTTCACACTTATTGAGATACGCGTGTAGGCGTTATTTTGCAATGCTTATAGCTTTTTAGTTTTGACGATTTTTTTCATAGTCACAAATCAATATACGACCCGTCTGGTGTAGTGGTCGAGAAATCGCCTACTACGCAGCGGGTGCGGGTTCGATCCCCGCACAATACGAACATTTGTGTGCATGAACATGTCTGTTTGTATTGGTCTGGGTGTTTTCTATGTATATCATGTATGTATTTACAAAAAAAAGAAGTATTTAAGTATTATATCCGTTGTCTGGCACCCATAACACAAGCTTTGAGTAGCTTACTTTGGGGCTAGATGGCGATGTGTGGAAATGTCCAAAGGATAATTATTTATTATTTATTTTATTTAATATAGCTGATCGTACCTGTGAGACAGAGTTGGTTTTATAATATAGCTCGGACGGTTCAAGCGATTCCATATCCAGTTGGGGCTCATATTTCGTTGCCTCGAAAGGAAGGTTGAATATCTTCGCGATTCGCTGGAAGATGACCGGGCCCACCAAATCGCGGACGGTGTCACACTGCGACTCCCAGAACTGAAATATTGAATTATTATTAATCTAAGCCAGATGTGTTTCGCGGTCCAGTCAATAGAACACTATCAGTGAGACAAATCATTTTTAGATTCGATTATGAACGATTAGAAGGAATGCCGACGGTTAAAGAAAAAACCGGCAAAAGCAAAGATGGATGGACTATGTAAATCATGATAAGGTTTTGAAAGGTGTGGATAATTCAGTGTCAAGGAATAGGATTGAAAGAGAAAAAATATACTGCGTCCGAGGTCAACAAGAAGCAGGGCCAGAAAAAGATAATACTTTTACAATACATACTTTCACTAATTATACTTTTCTTATGTATGGAGTCATACGCGTCTAATAAAATTACAAAAAAAAAACTACTTGTGGTTATCTGCAATTATAAATTATTGTTAATTGATTACTTTGTACGAAAAACATTGGGTAAATTTTGGTGATTTATATATCACTAAATTTGGCAAATGATAACGTCTTAGCGATCATCATAAGCAAATCAACTTTAAGTGATATCTTGCGCAGAGAATTGCTGAATTATGAAAAATCCCTCGTGGCAGGTGATACTGAAGTTCACTTGGCAGAAGCGCTATGAAGTATTTTATCCCTGCTGTCCGTAAGCCTATGAATAGCAGTGAACGTTCTTTGGCTGATGATAATGATGATCCACTCCTTATCTAGTTTTACCTGTTCATCTTTGTAAGATAGCTCCAGATCTTGGACCACTTTCTTCCAATGTACCTTGACCGAAGCCTCATTCTGCTCGTACCGGGAGGGAGTAATAACCCTTATTTTCTTTGGCTTGTCCCATTTCTTAACAAGCGGCTTTGTTCGGCAAGGCATGTTAACAAATAGTTAAAATATTTAAAAAAACGTATGCTTCATATAAAAAGAAGATGATAGATGATGATTCCTGTCAATTTATGTCTTCAGAAAAGTCAATCAAGAAGTATTAAAATATGTCAAGAAAACGGAATATTCTAGGTATAGTTCCACCAATTTATCTAAAGAAGGACAGAATGGCGCCACGATCGAAAAGGGTTGCCATTTTCACTAAAATAAACACTTCTGGCCTTTTTATACTCGCTGTAACTACATGATGTATACATTAAAAACAAGTGGAGTTAACGGCGGTTGGCATTCTTTACTATTATAACGTAAGGGCTTAAAGAAAATCTATGTGGGCTATTTATACTGTTTGCCTTCTTGCTGGTTCTCACCAATGAACAATATGTAGTTCATAAAAATGATATTTTAATATCAAATTAGCGTACAGGTGTTTGGTAAAAATAAATAAGGTACAACCATTGCACTAACTTATCTGAAGAATGGCCAAAAGTCGAACAACAGACGTCACATTAAAAACGTCATCGTTACTTTCGGCACAAGTCAGTTCTACCATTATCGATGTTCATTTATTTTTATATTTATATCATCATTATAGATTATATTATTCACAAAAAAATACAAGGTGTTGTTTTGGTCAATGACATCCAACTCAGGGATGATAATATGAGTTATGCTTATTCTAAAAAAAATGTTTTCTTTAAATTCTGAGCAAGTTTTATACAAGAAAACCTCTTCACAACATTCAAAAAAATTACAAAACGAATGGGAAAACTCGCACCCTAGCGCGTAGCTAGCGTTTATCTATGAAATACTACGCCGTAGCTAGTAAGCTACGAAGAGGCTACCTGGTATTGGTAGTTTTAAATCGATCGCTGTACCGCATAAAAATAAATGATTTTTGAGTTTTATCTTTTGTACAGCCACCCCTGAATCGCTCGTCGCTGACCAAAACAACGACCTGTAACGAGTACAAAAATCACTATCGCAACAGGCAACTGGGACCAACGCCGTGATAAAGATCATCCCGGCGTTGATCCCAGTTGCCTGCGATGACGTCCGGGGTCAAGGAAAATGGCCCTCATTTCAATTAGCTAATTCTACGTTTGGTTGTGCTATAAAGTTCAATAAACACCTGATTTTAATTTATCTTTACAGGTAGTTACAGTGAGTATTAAAACAAATCTTTTTTTTTAAATTGCGTCAGACAGATAACACACCAATTGTCGAGGTTTCGTTCTAAAGAATATTATTCTGTGTGCTACGCATACCAAGACAACGATTATTACGAGGGTATATCCCATAAAACAAATATACAGTCATATTACTTATGACTTAGGAACAAATGTTCGTGCTTATCGCACTAACATTTGCCCCTTGCAGGATTCGAACCCGCCGCGGCTGGTGTTATAGTCAGGAGCGCTTGCTTGCCGTTACACCAAACGCGTCATCTAAAAAGCCAGTAGTGTTTATTTTTGTGAAATATGGGAGCCCTTTTCGATCAAGGCGCCACTCTGTCAGTCTTCAGATAAATTCGTGGCACTATATAACCTATAATTTTAGTGGTATATGAGCATTGAGTACTTTTTTATGAGAGACACAAACCAATTCAATTCAAATAGAGAGTTGTATTTAATTTTCTGTATTTTTTGTAACACAGAAA
Organism: Pyrausta purpuralis; assembly: GCA_963924145.1. Lineage (NCBI taxonomy): Eukaryota > Metazoa > Arthropoda > Insecta > Lepidoptera > Crambidae > Pyrausta > Pyrausta purpuralis. The sequence goes on along the minus strand of OZ001645.1, from coordinate 15,999,506 downwards.
TAATAATAATACCATCACAATACATAGTATAAAACAAAGCGTCTTCCCGCTTTCTGTATGTATGTATGTATGTATGTTTAAAACTGCCTCGGTGGCGCAGCGGTAGGAGGGTCCCACTTTAAAGCGACGGTTGCGCCAGAGGTCCTAGGTTCGATCCCCGGGTCGGGCCAAAAATATATACCTGAGTTTTTCTGTTCAGAAATTCTTACGGTAGCCTAGAGTTGGAAGTTGGCGGTGTTTCACCCCCGTGCCTCGGAAAGCACGTTAAACCGTTGGTCCTGCGCCTGAACTCTCTCCGGTCGTATCAGATTGCTGTCCCATCGGGCTATGAGAGTGAAAGGAGTAGGAAGTGCACCTGTGTTTGGTTTGCGCACACACTTATGCACTATAATATGTCCCGCGCAGTCGGTTGGTCGTTGTGACTGGCCACCGTAGTCGAAATCGGCTAGGGGGACTATTATTATTTATTATGTTTAAATCTTTAAAACTACGCAACGGATAATAATTAAAAAAACATCCTGTTGAACAACATGTTTAATACATCGCACCCGTGCGAAATCGGGGCGGGTCGCTTGTGTGTCATTAAAACTCTCTGTCCGTTAATTGAAGAGCCATCTATAAAATCACTAGGAAAACGACTCGTACGAAACACTGTTTTCAGGCCGGGAATAATTCACACTGCTACCGCCCTCTACCAGCGTTCTCCCAAACTACGTGCCTTCCACGGTTTCCACGTGCTTTCAACTCATGAAAATTGAAAAGCTGTGAAAGTTTTTCAGCGGAATTAATATGTTTTACGATAGATGTCGTCCAAAGTCTGAAATTTACGGGGTGTACTAACTAGCGTATGGAACTGACACTACAAACAAGTTTTGTGCTTCATGAATTGACAACATAGGCATCAAACTCATAGAACGGTATCATAATACGAAATTCAAATTTTAAGGAAAACGTCACCATCTTGTCGTATTTGAGACACATTTTTTGCTTTTCATAGCTTCTCTATACGTAGTAGTAACAACTTACTGTTGATGATCAATAATTTCATAATGTTCAGTATGTGCACAAAATATTAAGTATTCCTTTTATGTAACCGTCAATCCGTTTAAAGTGAAAATATTTTGACAATGTGTTTATATAATTAATTAAAGGTACTTTGTTTTCTGTAGTACATATTTAACTATGTAAAACACCACTGTGTGTTTTCTGCAAATAAATGAATATTGAATACAAAAGTTAACTAATATACCATCACAGTAACCCTATTGCCGAAGTGACAACTGCAGAATTTCTCGGAATTATATTAGATTCGAATCTGACATGGAAAAGACACATCGACACGTTATGTCAGAAGTTGAACAGGTTTACTTATGCGTTATACCGCCTAACCAAAATATCAAACCTAAAGACAGCTCTAACAGCGTATCATGGCTACGTATGCTCTGTTCTGCGATATGGCCTGATTGTGTGGGGAAATTCAAGAACATGGATCGTACATTTATTATTCAAAAGAAATGTATTAGATCCATGTGTGGTGCTAAACCAAAGGACTCCTGTAGGCCACTTTTAAACGTCTTGATATTTTGACATTACCTTGCATGTACGTTTTTGAAGTGCTCATTTTTGTAAGGAAGAACAAGGGTCTTTTTGAAACTAAATGTCAAACATTATCAACCCGATATCCAGGGCAACTCGTTAGACCCCAGTCCTCCACAACATGTTTTTCGCGAAATTGTTACGTAATGTCAATTAAATTATTTAACATGTTGCCGCACAAAATGAGAGACCAGCAGGGCGATTCAGAACCATTCGATAAGACATTCGGTTTGGGTTTGGGACAGATTTTTTAAATTTTCTATTCAGAACAACCCAATCCGTACAAAATTTTCCCAAACCCAAGACGGAACCGAAGATGACGTCACATCGTTCGATTACAGAGATTTTCATATACCGATCATTGTTTGACATTTCTTACGTCACAGTATTTTCTCTCTGGTGCCCGTTTTCTTTGAAAAATCGCTCAGAAATTAACATTCGGATGTGTTTTTACCCGTAAAGTGAGTATTTATTTGTATTCAATCTTCTAATTGGTCAATATATTATACAACCCTAGAGCTATGGCAGGACCTCCAGTACTTGCTTACATACAAATCAACGAAATAAAATGTGTATAAATAATCTTTCTTTTAAAACCTGTTGGACGCGGCAAAATTCATACCGTCACGTCCCTGTAAATTCTGCCATTGCCATTTCTATTTAAGTTTACAGGATATCATGGAAGGAGAAATAGTAAGACGTAGGCGCCGGCGACGGGAGCAGAATCCCCGCATGTGTATTTTGAAACATCTGCGGGACACTTTAAATCCTTTTAATTCGACGGTTGGTGTATTCACCAGAAAATACATATATAAATTAACTCAAGATATGGTTTTTTATCTTAAACCTCTGAAATAAAACAGTTTACGTCTTAAAGAAACAAAATATTTAAAGTTTAACCTAGGATAAGGCTATATTATCGTTGAACTACATAATTACTTTACCAAACTATTAGTTGACTCATTACCACTTATTTTCACAACTTTGTTTTCCCAATCCTAATCCTAACGTGGGTGTCGGAGCAATTCAGTATAACATTGGGTTTGGGTTTCGATTACAGGAACGGCTTCGGTTGTTTCATTTACGAAGCCTTTAAATAAAAAAATATTACATCATTTAATTAATATAATACGTACTATATATTCAATTTGTGTGTCCTATATTGCTACAATATATTTTGTGAGAACAATCTTCTTGATATGTGATTAAATAAGCTCAGAGTAAGGGTTAAAATAAAATTAAATAATTTTGTATATTTATATTTTAATGCCTACCTTATATGTAGGACTTATATGTAAATAAACTATATTTCAATAGAGAAAACTTAATTTCCAGAGTAGGTACTATATTTTTTGCCCGAATCAATAGCATTGTAATTTGACTTGATTGAGAGAAAGTAATCAATACAGAACCATAGGTACAATGTCTAAATTGAGATTACTTATTATCTTTATTTTTGTTATGAACCTATAGTATTTACGGAGGAAGAGGATGAGAGATGGTATTGTCAACTATTGGATCGCTGTACTTTGCTTGGTTATTTGGATTGTCGTTTAAACTCTTCAGCAAACAACATTCAAACTTCCTAGCATTTGTAGCATCGAAGTGAAGTGTGCTTACAATAATCTGCAGACCAGTGAAATACGATAGTTTTATAATATTTTATTATGAGTAACAAACATTGGATACTATTACTATGATGTATGTAAAAAAATCTTGTACAAAAGATAACTTGTTTAATTTTTATTAAGTAATTTTATCACCCATTATTTTCAAGGTTTCCAAAAAAAATTTTTGAACTTTCGACTCGATTTTCTTACGGTCTATGTTATGAACAATTAGAGCACAGCAAATGTCCTGAATGATAAGATATTCCCACTGGAACACACAGTTTCGTAGGAACTTGATTGTCCTGCAGAATGTTAATAAAATAACTGTACTGTCCACCGCGTCCTGTTGACAAAAACCTTTTACAAGTTATCCTGGCATCCTCTGTATTGCTAAAAGATGCTGTGTATTATAGAGATACACTTTTTTTTTGTATTTCGTCGATACGGATGTCGATGTTATTTTTCGTGTTTGGTAAATGCACTGCACCTATTTATGTTTGTAGCAACTCATTATATTCACATAGCAAAGAAATACACCTAGATAGGTCAATAATCATTTTTATCTGGATTTTCCGACATAAACGGGTGCTACAGGGCACCCGATTAACTTTGACAGAAAATACCGTGACGTTCGGCAACAAATGTCAGAAAAAAATGTTCTGAATAGCGTCGATAACTAAAACTACGCTGTAATCTCTGTAATCGAACGATAATGACGTCATCAATAAATAAAATTTTCATAATTATTAATTAAAACCATTTAGAATTGATTACTGGTCGCTCAAAGGGCCTATATTTAAAATGTTTGCTAAATTACTTATAATTGGGAAATATTTTTAGTTGCAGGCTCCATAAATGCAACAACTGAAACCGGTGTTGTAATCGAAATCGATTTCTATGTTGTTCTGAATTTCTCCGAAAACACATGTTGGGTTTGGGATTAGGAATCGTATGCCGAAGGTTGGGTTTGGAACCCAACGGTTCTGAATCGGCCTGCTGCCCTTGAGGTCTTTTAGGAACGTACTGCGCAAACTACTTTCAGAAAACTCCTTTTATTCTATAGAGGAGTTTACGAAATTTTGTTCTGATGGACACATTAAACGCCTATTTCCAAGGTAGACCACACAGCATTATTTATTAGGTTTAGGTATTATCTGTGACATATTTTTTTGTATAAAACATGTTAAAATTGTATTCATTTGACATCTACTTATTAATGTTTTTTATATCATAATTAATTATTGTAAAGATCTTTTTTTTGACATTCATAAATGACATTGTTAATTTAAGACGACGACTGCAAATATTTGCCTACCGAAACATCGGTAAAACACGCTGAACCCATTATTATTGTTTCTATCAATCTGTACCGTGTTTTAAGCAAATAAATTTCATTTCATTACATTATAGAAAGAAACTATCATTACTTTTCGGAAAATCGAGATTTTAATATTTTTATTTTCTGTAACAACTACATCATTTTTTTGAAACAGCATCGTGCCAATGTTAAAAGTTATCTACTTCATCGTCTTTTCGTCTCTTAGTCCAATTTTAAGTATAAATAAAACCTGAGTCACCAATTTACTCAAAAACTAGCGTAAATAAATTCAAAGTGTTTTCTATCACAAACAATGAATAAATGGTGCTAAATCAGTCATTCAAATATAACTACTTAAAACGAGTTGACCTTACACATTAAGTAAGTAATTACCTACTTAATATTTTTTTTTATCGAATATGCATAGAACACCATAAAAAATACTAAGTTTACGTATAGTATAGTTAAAATACTAGTATAAAAACAAGTCTTCTTGATAATTATTTTAATTTCTTAGAAATATTGTTATCTTACCCTTTTACATGATAGTTTTCTACTATTATTTGTATAGAAATTATAAATTTAGTCACGGCCATGTGTAATACCATAAAATGTATTTGATATTTAACTTATTAATAAAAAACGCCCCGTATACAGTTAAACATAAAAGCCAGGATTTAACTAAAATAATTTAATCATTAGCATTAACATTTCCTACACTTTTTCCAAGTTTTTCGGCTTCCTCAAAAGTGTCTGGCACTTTCAAGCCTCGCGTTTCGGGTTGAGTAAGTGTCAATAGACCCGAAATGATCGCCATGCCACCAAACATCATAGACGGAATCCCACTCCAATACACCATCAGCGGTGGCGTCAGTGGAGAAACCACGGAGCCAATGCGCCCTAACATAGAAGAAAAACCTAAAAACGAGTGCCGGTGTCTCGTAGGATACAACTCCGCCGTGTACAAATATACCGAAGTCATAACCAACCCAATAAAATATTTTCCTGTCAAAAACAAAAATAACGACAAACCAGTCATACTTTTAGGAGTGAAAGCGAATCCAACACAGCACAAGCCACAAAGCATATAGCCCAGAAACAGAGTGGTTCTTCTACCTATTTTATCCAAAATTAAAACAGCTGTCCAAAAACCTGGTATCTCTATTGCTGCCGTTGCTATATAGTTTAGGTACATATTGCCTGATAAACTGACAGAATTTATAGATAAGCCGTAATAAATAAATGTCGTTGTGATCCACATAACCGGTGTTGTACAGCATCTACGTAATATTACTGGAGATCTTATGACTCGCAAGAAAAGATTTTCTTCTTCATGTTTTGTGTTTTTGGCTGCTTCAATTTGCTTCGGGATAGCGGTCAAGAGATATTCCATAGCTGCTTCCGATATTATTTTACCATTTTGTCGCGCAGCACGATCCAACGTTTTTCTAGCTTCCTCTTTTTTACCCTTACTTAGTAACCACCGGGGACTCTCAGTAACGAGCCACCGATAAGACACAATAAGGAAAACGGGAGTAAATAAAACTAAACTTAAATGCCTCCATTCGTGTATAAGCAGTGCAAGAACACCCAGAATAACTTGTCCAAGAGCAAATAACGATGACATTGTAGCACTCGTTATTACACGAAATTTTGGTCCAACAAGTTCTGTAGCCAATATGTAGGCAGCACTGAATGCACCACCACCTATAGCGGTGTGCATAAACTGTAGGGCCGCATACATCGCGTAGTTTACAGAGAAAGACCGAATTACACCGACTAGTGCTATATTAAATGAGAAAAAAATAATAGAAGCTCGTCGACCGAAGTGGTCCGAGATTAATCCCGCGAGAGGAAGGGCTATCATTGCACCCATGCTATTGAGCATCCCCGACAAAGCTCTTAGCCATTCATTACATTCCAAATTAAAATCATAAACCACTGAATTTTTTCTTTCGTAAACGAATGTGTCGCAGTCTATTATGTTGCTTTTATTGAATAAAGCAGCAGTACAGAATTCGTTGTTGTCTAAAGCTTGGTCAGTTACATTTACGTAACGCGTGCAGTCATCGAATCCAGATGATGTAGTCGGTATCGCGTTGGAGATCCAATCAGGAGCATAATCTGGGTATGGTCCATCGCACTCTGGTATAGCACACCTGTGTGGAAGTCTTGCAGCAGTGAATATGTACTCTCCAGCCATAAATGCGGACACTGCCGCGGGAAGGAATAGCAGAAGAATATTTGTAACTTGAAACTTCCCAAACTGTCCTAATTCATTATTTAAAACCACTTCAAAGTCTGATTTTGATTCACTGTTGCTACTAGACACCATAATGAATTAATTATTCTGATTCTTGTTACTAATACACGAGCATTGTCTTTGCAGTAAAAACAATGTAATGATGAAATGTGTATTTGATCTGCGGATTTAAAAATATACCAGTGAAGTAGTTAGAAGTGTGTAAAAGTTATCTATTGTTTTACGACATCATCTGATGATAACAACAAGGTTCGTGTTGTAGGTAGCGATTTGATAACAAAACACATCTTCAGCTGTGTGACAAAGACAATTATTATTTAATGCCATTTGTTTGTTAAGCGGCGACCCATATGCAGTCTCATATAAGTAAAATTAAATTACTTCCAGCTTATTCCTATGTAAGTATAATCTACGTTTGAAATCTGTGAATAAACGCGTGCCAACGCACACATCTACTAACGTGCAGTAAAGTTTTTATTTAGAACTGACTGTATTTAGCCTTATCATCTCATTTGTCACACCAATGATTTGATAGCGACAAGATATGACGCACAATTATGATGATAATTTAAAAAACTAATTGTGCGTGTTTTATAATATGTATTGCTTTGAGAATATTTAAATAGACAAAGTCCTACCAAGTCGACTGTCTCACCGACATGTTGAAGCAAAGAGTAATATAAGATTTACGACAAGTGTGTATACCTACTCTGATTTTTAATTAGATAGACCAAAATGACATTTGGTGGGATGCCATTTTTTCGTATTATAAAAATAGTGATGTGCCTAAATATTCGACAAATTCAATTCTGATTCAATTATTGTTTTTAAATGATTATAGAATAATTAATTGGATATAGTTTGAATTCGGGGAACCCATCACTTAATCGCAATTTTCTTCATCGATTTTCATTCCCCATAAAACGATTCGCAGATGTTTCAAAATAATATTCAAAAAATTCTAGAATCTTGTTACATCACAATTTCATTTCGTCGAATGCTTATTATCTACAAACTTATTTCATCGTTACTTCTTTTCATAAATTACGTATTTTATCGAAGTTGCGTTAGCTTTCTATTTTGTTACCCATATTTTATTTCCACGTGAGTTTCAATATGCAGAATTCTTGAAACATCGAATTTTACTTCAGTTAATTCCGTATTTCCAAACGAATTTGTTACTAATATTATATAGCATACTTTATTAATAGACAATTTAAAGCATAACTGATATAAATGTTATAAATATTGATCTAATAAATAAACTGCGTTAATCCCGACTCGCCGTGGTCTCCTCGCCGTGATACTAGTCTGCCCGATACTAGAGTGTAATTCAAAAGCCGGAGGCGCGGAGGGAGAGCAGCCTCCGCCCGCTATAACGCCTTGTTATGCAAGGGTGACGAGGCTGCTATTCCCGCAGCGCCGGAGACGAGGAAATCCTAATGCATGCTGCTTGTTTGCATGCCTGCTTGCTTGCTGCATGCATGCCTGTATGCTTGCATGCATGCATTAATGCATGCCTGCTTGCTTACTTGCATGCATTAATGCATGCATGAATGCCTTCTTACTTGCATGCGTATGCATGCGCATGCCTTCTTACTTGCATGCGTATGCATGCATGTGCTTACTTGCATTAAAAGTTATTTGAGGAAAAAATATATGGGAACCGTTACACATTGAAACAAACTTTTATGAAAGGTTATATCGATAACTTAATATTTCTATGAAACATATATTGATATATCGTTATTCTGCTTTAGAAAACAGTTGCAAAACATTTTTTTGGTGAACTGTTATTCGATGTTATGAAACGTCGATTAGTAACTATTCGATTAATCAAGAAAAAAATATATTAACATTCATTGAATAGTTTTCTGTGAAATGAAATTCGATATCAAAAAAAACTGTGTTATGATAGATACCCTTGAACTTTTGTTGTGCAGAAAATTATTTGCATAAAATAAAAATAAAAGTAAAAACGGACTTCAAAACCAAAATGCACTAAAAAGTCTTAAATAAACTCTTCACCATTGAAAGGAAAGGAATCCGTTTTAGGCAAACAATTTCTTTTTGGAGTCGGTGCTGTGATAGTTGATGCTTGATGGTCAAAGTGATGGCACCGACTCCAAAAAGAAATTGTTTGCCTAAAACGGATTCCTTTCCTTTCAATGGTGAAGAGTTTATTTAAGACTTTTTAGTGCATTTTGGTTTTGAAGTCGGTTTTTACTTTTTTTTTAAGTTTATTTTATTTCTTCATTTTTAGTGATTACATAAGAGGGGGGGGGGAGTTGCACCTTATGATTCAATTTTTCAAGAAGCTACAAATTACCTATCATAAGTTTCGTCATTACAATAACTGAACTCCTAAGCGTTAAGGAGTTCCACCATCAGCTCAGCCCCACAAGATGTTGACTATCAGACGTTACAACATGTCAACATTAAGATTCTAGTAAAGAAATACTATACGTGCCTTTAAAATTTGAAGGTTTCCCTCGATTACACCAAGATTCCATCATCAGATCCCAAAATGGAAAAAATGGGACCAACTAGAAAGTACATCCTCTAAGTAAACGAAAAAAAATTTCGATTCGGTCGACAAACGACTGAGATATGAGGTAACATACATACAAAAAAAAATAATGATAAAAAAAAACATACAGTCGAATTGAAAACCTCCTCCTTTTTTGAAGTCGGTTAAAAATAGTTATGTATTACAAAAAAAATACCAAACAACTTTTATTTTAAGGTCATGTTACCTGCAAAATAAAATCATAATTTCTAGTGATTTTTAACTTTATAACTTATAACTAAAACTAACCCTTAACTAGCCTATCTTAACCTAACTCATTGAAATGTGAGGTGGTTCGCATTTCAATGCTCTACAAGGAAGCTTGGCGCAGGAACGGCGATCCGGGTAAGACGGTGCGATCAGGTCGCTTCACTTAATTCCCCACTTTACTTGCATTGTTTTCTTCAAAACCACAAATAATCATGACAATTCCACCACACAATCACAATAATTGACCCGAAAAAACCAATTACTAAAACGAAGAAATAAGGTCCATCCTTTCCTTTTCGTTTCCCGCGCGATACTCCATTTTATATTTTATTAGCGATAATGACAACTGTCATTTAGAACATTTTTTATATATACTAGTTTAACGTCTTCGGCTGTACGCCATACAGACAATTCTTCATTTTCATTTTTCTACACTTATAACTAAAACTTACACTTAAGTAACTTAACCTAACTCATTGAAATGCGAGGTGGTCCGCATTCCAATGCTCAACGAGGAAGCTAAGCGCAGGAACAACGATCCGGGTAAGACGGCGCGATTAGAACTCGCTTCACCATAATTCTCACTTTAAATTAATTGTTTTCTTCGAAAGCACTAATTATCATGAAAATTCCACCACACAAACACAATGATTGACCCGAAAAAAAACAATTTCTAAAATGCAGAAATATGATCCATCCTTGCCTTTGCGTTTCCCGCGTAAAACCCCTTCATTTAGAACTTAGCAGACAAAGTAAGCAGACATAGTTGAGCGTCCACCATTTTGATAGTAAGTATAAGTACGTCATTACAGCAGCTAAAAGCAGCGCGGCAGCAGCGGATGTCCACACATAAAATAGTAGCGGCGCCGCGGCTGCCATTTATGAATGAAATTATCAACAGTGCGACTGTCGCGGCACCGTCACCCTATTATAATTGCCTAAATATGAAAACGCTCTAATAGCATCTTTGCCTGTTTAGGCCCATTGCGTAGGTAATCAGTGTCTGTTTTAATTTTCAGCTCGCATACATCGAACATGCCCAGGCTGTTTAGATAGATAGGGGGGAGAGAAGATGGACTGATTTAAGACGACAGTAATTGTAGCATAATAATATATAGGTTTGCACTATAAATAACTATAAATTAAAAATCCAGACGGTATAAACTGATTGTGTAATTATCTTGTCACATCATGGTTTTAAAGTTTTTATATACTTAGATGCGTACACAACGATGACTGACCATGGCGATTGATATCTGATATAAAAATGGGTGTATACAGCGTCCGCAGCATGGAGCTTACTAAGCAATTAGCAGCGCGGGAAAATGAGATGGTAAGCTTATATTAGTAAATCAGCCAATTTATTTTTTATGACTAAGTTGACGGTTGTCATACAAGGCTGCGTCTGCGATTTGGGATGCATATGTCTATATCTTCGACTTAATTTTCAGCCAGCTCGGACAGGCGTCGTCGGATGTGGTCAATGGGCGCGGGCGCCTCATTGGGCGAGGCAAGTGGGGAGCCCAGCGCCTCGAAGGTGAGACGCGCCTCCAGCACCGCAGTGTCAAACATGCCCAAGCTGCTGAGGTACGGCGCGCGCCGGTGCTCGGGGTGGTCTATCATCCAACGGCAGTACTCTTTAACGCTCCTGTAAGAAGTATTCGAATTTTATTTGTTAGTGAGTTATGTGACATATTTTTAGGGAAGATTCATAGAAACAGTTAATATTACCAATAAGTTGATATCGATCAATGAAACAGTTCCCTGCGAAATAATGTTCCACAGAAAATGTGCTATATTCTATTACATAAAAGGCAATGAGAACTTTCATTATTGTTAATTCCACTTTAAAACTGAATATTGTAACCTGCCCTTGAATATTTTCGGGTGAACTATTGTTTGATATAGAGGTGAACGCGCTGCCAATGATCGGCGTTGCATTTGCCCTACCAGTGCTCGATCATCTCCTTTATTCGATATGAGTTGAACTATGTACGTACCGAAGGTTTGTAATTCCCTCCCACACGGTCTTCAATGTAACGAGATCCCTGGGCACATGGCGAGCGCATCGCCATAGGTTCTTGGTGTCGTTCCTAGGAGCCCGCCAGCGATCGCGGAGCGGGAGGCTGGTTCCGAAAGCAAAGACTCTATCAGGACGATGTTCGGCTCGGATATCCCTGGATATTTCCCGCTCTAGGGCTGCGTGCCGTCCTTTCTAAGAAGATAAAATAATGAAACTGAAATACGAGGTACAGGGTACGTAATGTGTAATTAGAGGGATTAAATATAGCTAGCAAACATTAAGGGGCTATTAAAATAAACTGCATTCCATCTTGGGGCTAATTCTGATGCTCAAATACAACTTTTTCCATGAGACCAACATTGTAATTCCAAAAAAAAAACTTTCTTAAACTAGAGTGCCGCTCAGCTGATGTTAATGTATGGAGAACTCCAAAAAAAATTGGAATTTCGATGTTGGTCCCATACAAAATGTTGTTGTATTTTAACAACATAATCACCACCATACCTTCTCGGCTCAGTTAATTTTGTTACATCATGTATAAACATACATAAAAACGAACGGATAACAGAAGTCATCTCTTGAAATAAATAGGTGCTGTATGCCATTATATATATATGGTTACAAGAGAAACGTCGCTGAAATGGGATATTTGAAGCTGCATATTCCAACTTTGTAACTGATCTTTGTGTTGTGTAATAAAGAGGTTATCTTATCTTCATACTCAGCTACCCTACCTCTGGATATCCTGAAGCGTTGGCTATTTTCTCATCAACACACGGCAATTCTTTAGCCACCACGCTAAGGCCCCGGGCAACATGAGTGTCAAATTCAATCTGAAATCAAAACGTTTCATCAAAAAGGCCGTTCTATATTCCAGCCTTACATAAATACTAAGTTATAAGATACAAAACATAACATACTTGAAAAAGCTCTTTGATAGCTTTTGGCGTAAATAATTGCGACTGCTGGTCGCCTCCCAACTCTTTCATGTATTTGCAAAACTCAGTCGCAATCTGAAACATTTTACAGTACTTTAAAGTGTGTTGTAATAGATTAAATTATAATAATTATTAATAAACCGCGGCTACAGTTGCAATTAACAGATTTTTTTTACACAAATTAAAGTAAAAGCAAACAAATAGTACATAGAGGCACTAGGACTCTCATTTTACGTTTCATTAATTAATCGGATCGCCCAGTCGATGGCTCGGCTGCACCATCAAACTTTACCCAAATTGTACTCGTAATAGTCAGATTTTTTATTGAACAGCGCGTTTTGACACTATATTTATAAACAAAAATAGTAGTACAACATAGATGGTGTAACCAAGCCGTACAACCTTCGCACTATATCATTTCTCACAACAGAAATTTATTATTGATTTCATTTATTTTGAGATAGTTTCATTGCCATTATAACAATTCAGAGTAAAAATTGAATTTACAGATGAGTCAGGCGTTTATAGACGACTTGAGAACCTCCGTTTTCCAAAATCCAAAAGGAGATTGTACCGAGTAAAATAAAGCATTCAATTTTTTTTGAAGTCGGTGCATGATGTGTTTATTTAATTTATTAAACTATTTTTATTTCATGATTATTGTTATATTTATATCTCAACAACACCTAAACGATACCTGAGTGAAATAAAAATAATTTCGCTTTGACTTCTTCTTTTCAAGAAATCCTCGGAAAAACATTCATACACTTGCGAAATTTTGCACAGGTGTTAGAAAGCCCCAATAGATCAACGTACTAAATTTGTATCTAATTCTGACGATATCGCATATATACAGGTCGAATTGAATACCTCTTTTTTTAAAGTCGGTAAAAACTTTGTATTTACGAATGAATGGGGCTTCGTGACTGACCCTTTCGGTGAGGTCATCGGCCTTCCTGATGAGGCTCTTTTCGTCTTCGCGCTCTGGCTGCAGGTAGCGCGTCGCCCACGTCACTTGCTCTCGCTCCGGTTTGTTAAGTAGCTCTTGGTGTATGTTTACTTCTTCTTCTTCTTCGTCACTGAAAAATATTAGTTATTGCGTTTTTATAGCTATAATTTGTTGATTTCGCTTATATAAATCTAAATAAATAAATTAAATGTATTTAATCATTTGGACACCTATCACATACATTGCTTTCAATCCAAAGTAAGTAGCCAGTGAACTTGTATATAAATCAGACACAACAGGGTACCACACAACCCAAATCCGAGACAATATAGAACACCGACCCACATACATTGACCCGACCGACAGTCGAACCCGGTACCTCGGAGTGGTGGGACGTCTTGAAAACCAGTGTGCTTAGCCACTACACCATGGAGGTCGTCGAATGAAAATATGGAACCCAACATGAATTTTAAATTCTGCATTGTGCCTCATATACACAAGTGATTTTGATTCTGGTGTAGCGACATCTATGAGCAACCACTGTCACTACATTTCAACGCAACACGCTGACTCGGCTCGACGCGATTATACGCGACGGACCTTGGTACCCGGCCATGACACCCGGTCGGTAGGAAGCGCTTCCCTTTTGCCTTCCTAACCCTGTTGCGCCAAATTGGTGACCCCGACGTGATACCATCCATACCCGTGGAGCCACACCGTCGTTGTCAGCGTTTGCCTCCTCCTCACCACCAGCCAGCAGAATCCAGCAAGCAGCATCCAGCCAGCAGTCTCCTCCAAGCCAGTTCCAGCCTCAAGGACACCACCGCAGACCGCACCGGTTCTTCCTGGTTCCTCGGCAACCTCACCAGCTCATCATCCCGACTCACCGTGGAATTCGAGCTTCATCCTCACGCATCGTGGACATCTCGCATGTACATCCCGACTCACCGTGGACATCACGCATGCTCATCCAGACTTATCGTGAGGACATCGCGCATCTCATCCCGACTCGCTGTGGACATCGCGCATCTCGACGCACCGTGGACATCAAGTATGCCCATCCCGACTCACCGTGGACATCGCGCATGCACATCCCGGCTCATCGTCGAACACTGGCACTTGCAAGCTCACTACGCACAGTCTGCTGAGCTTAACCTCCCTGGCTCAATCAACCTCCGGTTCTTCGGAGGGGAGTGATGTAGCGACATCTATGAGCAACCACTGTCACTACATTTCAACGCAACACGCTGACTCGGCTCGACGCGACTAGATGGCGCTATAGTCGAAGTATGGAAACTGTACCGCGATATTAAAGATTTAGAGCGAACTAACTACATATGAATAAACCAAGACGGTGACCATCGGACCTTGGTCCCCGGCCATAACACCCGGTCGGTAGGAAGCGCTTCCCTTTGCCTTCCTAACCCTGTTGCGCCAAACTGGTTTCACACAAAAAGATCTGTATCGTTACCATGTGTTTACGGCGGATTTACTCGCTAGTGACGACGTAAAGAAGTCTATGGAAAATTGCACAGCGCCTCTAGTGGTCGCTTGCAGAACTAAAATTATCCCATACACTTTTTACGTCGTCGCTAGCGAGTAAAACGTCGTAAACTCATGGTAACGGTACTAAGGTAGTTCATCCTGCGACAATACCTACTCGTCGACAACACATTAACTAGACTGCAAGTAAACACTTACTATCGTATTATGTATGCTGTCTGTATATTTACCTAGCAAAGAAATCGACATCCGTGTCTGAGTCCATTTCTCTATCAATGTAGAGGCTCTTCCTGGTCGATAGCATGGGTTCCTTGATAGTTCTCCTCACCATTTTTTCTAAAAGCAAAAGTGAACTCTAACATACATTTACTTAAACCAAAAAAATCTGTAACCATTCAACCAAATTAAGTTATCTTAACGAAAACACATTCCAAATTTAAGTAAATAAAAGTAAATAAGCATTACCTTTAGCTCTACCATCTTCATCTTTCTGATACTGAACAATCGGGATGTTAAGAGTCTTGCATACTTTATGGTAAATGTGCGGAGGTAACACCTTAGCAATACGCTTGCTTTCTTCAATCTGATACAATGAACAAATGTTTCAACAAAACAATAGACTACACAGTCATAAAACTGTACCACGATTATTTAACTTACGGCCTCAGAAGAAATTCCGTCAATCTGATCGAATATTTTCCTCCAGTATTTTTTGTTGGAATTTATGGTTTCGAACATTCCATACTTAGATGAAGGGACCACCATAATTTTGCGTGGCGGCTTTGAAGGCTTTTTCTTATAAAGACGAGAACCACGCGTGTCCATTCTGTATTGTTTTGATGTCCGCACACCGATTGTGCCGAGCAGAAAGAAAACTAATACTGTTTATAAAGTAAAACACGGGAGCTATGGTTACGTAGACGTAGTGATGAATAGAAACGACAACTATCGAATGATTATGGCGACACATTCCTCCAGTACAAATACAAATTTTGTATTTTCGCTATTTATTGGTTGGTAGAGATTTCCTTTAAGTTTAAAGCCAGCCATGTGCACAATAAACAGTTAGTGTTTTAAATAAGAAGAGCCCGTTTTACCATCGATAAATAAGCACTATCTAACGAATAAGTAATGGGCAGATAACATTTTTTATAAGGACATTTAATTAGAACGTAAAGAAGATGACACACTGGTTACGGTCTGCAGTCCGGTCCCCACTTAATTGCCCGCATGCGGAGAATATTATACGGACTGGACCGCAGACCGCAACTATTGTACCAAATGCTTAAATTAATTAATACATGCGCTAGTTAATTGCTATCATTCGAAACAGAAAGTTTTATTATTATTTTTAAAACAAACTGAATACATACGTATTTGTAGACTTTCTATCAGTCCATTGAACATAAATGCTAATTACTAATACTAGGAAGTACAACTAGTAAGGAGGCTCCTGTAATTTTTATATCTATGGGTTTTTAACGACGCACGCCGTTGCCATGGTAAAGACTGCAAGTCATAGCATAGCCAGCACAAAACGATACCTTTATGACTTATTGAAGTAAGAAAATGATAACTCTGTAGGGAGAACAAAGTAATACATACATAATCATTACAATCTAATGAAACATTAAAGTATTTCTTGAAAAAACTAAGTTTGTAGCTTGCATAATGAGATTTATTGTGTAATAAGTATCACAATTTAAATAGAGCTAGTAATTGATGTAGTATCACGTATTATTTCTGAAATGACCCCAGTTAATAGATAAGAAAAATAAATTGTGGTTTCTAAACATTAGCAAACATTGCTATATGCAGCACCGTAGGACACGTATGTAAAACATAAGTCAAAGAATGTAATTTTCATATTATTTAATATAATACTAGCGGACCCAGCAAACTTTGCTTCGCCCCTAGCACCGTCCCGCCCCGGCGGCCCCTGTCTCGCCCAGCCTCGTAATTTTAAAAGTTAAGAAAAACACTTTAATTGATCAGTTATCGAGCAATGAAAAATGATCAAATTACTAAAATGGCTATAACAAATAGGGGTTAGTGATGAAAAAGTAAAAATGTAAGGTTTATGTATATTTTAATGCCATATTATAAAAAATAAAAACAAAAAATTTCGTCCAAAAATAAAAAAAATATATATTTAAAGGTGAACAACCCTTATCACTTAGGCGTATGAAAAATAGATAGAAGCTGATTCTCAGACCTACTGAATACGCATATAAATTTGGTAAGAATCGGTAAAGCCGTTTCGAAGGAGTACGGGCACGAACATTGTGACACGAGAATTTTATATCATCATCCTCTTGCCCTGTTCCCAGTTTATCTGGGGTCGGCGCAGTATGTTTCCTCTTCCACACTAATCTATCACCCGTCACTGAATCATCCACACCTTTCACACTCATGTCTTGTTTCACACAATCCATCCATTCTTTTTTGGTCGGCCTCTTCCCTTCCATCCATTAACATTCATACTCATCACTCTTCTAGTTACATGACTTTCTTCCCTCCTCATAACATGACCATACCAAGACAGACGATGTCCCACCATCTTTTCGGTTATCGGTGCCACTTTCAAACTTCCTCGTATATATTCATTTCTTATCTTGTCCATCCTTGTCACCCCACACATCCATCTTAACATTCTCATCTCCGCTACATGCATTCGCTTCTCATCAGTCTTCTTAGTAGCCCAGCATTCCGATCCATACATTAAGGCAGGTCTAATAATGGTTTTGTAAATTTTGCCCTTTAACCTTAAGGGCATCCGTGGATCGCATGTTGTTGCGGTAACCTGCCTCCATTTCATCCAGCCTGCGTTGATTCTGTGCCTGACGTCACGATCGATATTTCCGTCGTTCTGTACAAGAGACCCGAGGTAACGAAAATCGGAACAAACTGGTAAGGACAATCCATCAAGTTTTATAGGAAAAGAACTGCAGAGACCGCCAAAGTCGCAGAACAGATACTCTGTTTTGGTTCTGCTGACTTTAAGGCCAACATTCTCCAGTCTTTGTCGCCATTCCTCCAGTCTGTCCTGAACCTCCTGAGCCTCTTCAGCAACAAGTAAAATGTCGTCAGCGAATAGCATGCACCAAGGGGCCTCTTTCTGTATATCCGATGTCAGAGCATCCATTACTATAAGAAAAAGGTAAGGACTAATTTTATATATAAGACAAATTAGTGTTTAGTAGGTTAACAGTACCTGGATATGGGTATGATAAATTAGCAAAGCTTATCTTTCTCAAAGTTTTCCGTTTCCAAGGGTAGATAAAGTTGTCAGGTTGAGGTTTGATCAATACGCTCGTAAAAGAGGCATTCAACAAATTATTCAGTGTTTTTAATGTTTGGTTGTTTTTTTTTATTTCCAGGAAATTTTAGATAAATTGTGTTATTATTATGTAATATGATTAGTCATTTTTAAAAGATAAAGCTGCGTCATACAATTAAATAAATCCAGTCGAATTCGATAACGACTCTAGAGGTATAATATACCTTGTTGTAAGTTGCAAATATTTGTGATTTATTAAAGTATACCTTTGTCGTATTAAACAACATTCAAATTTTCTATAATATGAATATTATAATACTTGTCTGTGTCCAAAAAAAAAAAACAAAAAGGCGCTTATACTCTTCACAGTAAAGTAAGTTTATTCAGACGGTGCAGTTGTGTCAGATTTCACGGGAACCGACGCATAACACAATATTATGGAATAGCGAACCGTCAAGTTAGCATAACACTGTTTAACTTTGCCCTGTGATAACATACAGGCCACTGTAGGTGAGCGAGCGGGCAGAAATAGTCTCTTTTCTGCCCCCCGTAACCATAACCATATCCATAACCATTCGGTTATGGATTGGGTTAAGATTCGATAACTTTACATCTTAATAAAATTATAATTACGTGCAACTAATTTATTTTCTTCTTTAGATATATTTGTTACCGAACTGTCACATCGACATCCGATCGAACTACGGCATTAATTTTTAAAATGAATAAAAAATCTAGCCGAAACTTAAGCCGAATGGCTTATCGAATGTTCTGAATTGCTCTGCTGGTCTGATTGAGTCCTATATAAACTCCACTAGAGCTCTACATGTTCTCTTTATGTAATGAATAAAACAACTTTACCTTTGTAAATATTGAATCCCCATAAAACATCATTATAAACTATGGCCTTTGAATCCAACCTGACCTTAATTCTAACAAACATTGACATTTATAATATTAGTGAGATTTAACAGAAATTTTCACATTGCGCTGTTGATTGTTTGTCAGTCAGTTATGAAAATGGCATAGCATTCACACAAAATTAAATGACATACTTATGTGACCACAGTATCTTAAATATTTTTTTACGAAGAATCCCATATAACCTCCTGTAATACTAGGAAGAGTTTCCGTCAGGCAATTTTCATACAAAACTTTATTCATATTTACGACTTTCAGTTGTACATTAAATTAAAGGTAAAGGACATTTGATTAATACAGATTTTACATCTTAAAGTTTTAGGCGTTTATGATACCTGATATTTCGGTCGCTGAAGTCATTAATAAAGTAAAAAAATCTCGAAAATAATTGTACTCTAATAAGACTTCAAGAAATATGTTAATATATAAAACAAAAATTATAATAATGAAGCGTACATTGACGACTCCATAGTAGGTACCATAAATGCAGGTTGTAAAGATTTTAGAAGAGGTCGAAAGAATGAAAATCAAAACTAGTTTTACAATAATAAATTTAAGGAGTTTCCTTTTTTTAAAACGCGCTTATCTCATAAACTACGGGACCGATTAGAAAAAAATAAAGATATATTTTATCTGGGAATGCTAATAACTACAAGGTGACTTTGCTTGTACATTATGTATATATTTATTCCTTGATTTTTGAAACCTCTATGGCATTATAAAATACCAATGGAGAAATACATAATAGTAAAAAATATGATATAAAAACCGAGAATATTCTAAAGGCAGACGATATTTTAAAAGCAGAAAACGATAGCAAGTGACTCCTACTATAAGCCATTTTGGATTTCCACACCATGTACCAAACACTGTCTGTATATAATTATTAATGTAACGAATATTAAGTTATACAAATATGTATATAAGTAATTAATATACATAGTGGAAGATAGAGCTGTGGGCGTCGTTTTTAGGCAGAAAGGCTACAAAGTAATTTATCAAATTTAATTATTTTTATTGTTCACTTTGTTATGTCACCTTTTAACCTTTAAACGAACGACCCTCAAAGCACTACAACCCATAGACCCTGTATCATCTTTTGATAAATTAATTCCGATTTTACTCCTACCATTCATAACATCGTTACAACCTGTTTTTTTTTGGTACCTACTATGAATCCGTCAATGTATGCAACGTTATTCTGATATTTATTCATATCTCAAAAACTGTAGGTACATATTTCTTAAGGTTTTATTAGATCACAATTATTTTAGAGAATATGTGACCATATAAATTACTTGAACACACAAAAATATCTAAACACACTGTGTGGTCGTGCTAGAAAGGTACTTCCACAACTACATGAGTTCACTTTTTTTAATCAGGAGTATATTAAAGTATATTTATTTTAATGATAAAGTACCGATATGAAATCAAAAAAATTCACCGTGTTTGTGCTAGGTAGCATGACACCGCGTGGTTGCGTTCGATTTCCAAACTATCTGCTTGTCGCTGGATGATGGTGTAGGTGAATTACCGAATATCGCATAATGGATTTTAATACAATATTACGCCCCGTGAGCCAAGATGAGTCGTTTTAAGTCAACATTACATATATAATTTAACGTTTCGGAAAAGACAGCGTAAAAAAAATGCGTAATTATCATTAGTAAAATATTATTTATCATGACTTGTAAAAGCAAGGATGGGTAGTTAATATCATAAGAATTAAGTTCATGCATAAATTCATGTTGTTGAAATGATTTGATACAGCGCAGCGTAGCGTACCAATGCATATATCTGATTTATTTTGCTAAACATCAGTATATTGCCTGACAAAAAGCGTGAAAAGCAGAGTATTCACCTCGGACACAAAGGTGTTTTTGTCTTGGGCGAACTTAAATCCCTCGCTACACTTAGGATTTTTTATCAACTCCCTCGCTGACGCTCGGGAGTAAGCGCTTCGCTCGGGCCTCAGGTGCCCTATTTTTGAATTGCTTGAATATGGCGTGTGATTTTCTTTCGATACAAATTTTACTGACGTCGTCGAAGAGATTTAATAGACCATGTCCATGTCCCCAGGCCCTGCTACGCGTCTTTCGATCTAACTTCACTTAAGGTAAGTTCGTTTGATCATCCAATTAAATCTTGACGGGAGTAATTCAAAAATGGGGGCCCAGATCTACAATCATGAACCTTTATTCGTGATTCAAAGTGGCGCCCGGGCCGAAAGGCACATATTTACGCCCTGGGTGAATAATGTACTATTAAACATAAGGTATTTAATTAAATATCGCGAAGTTATTCGTAACAGTGTATTTTATCAATAAATACATAGTATCCACGTGGATACTATGTATTTATTGATAAAATACACTTTTCGTAAAATGTTCTTTAATTGGTTCTGAAGTTTACGTAAACTTCAGAACCAATTAAAGAACATTTTACGAAAATTCAAATACAATTTCTAACGTCAAGTTATTTCTACGATAAGCGTAGAAGAAGAAAGACGTATGTAGCTAGATCGCTATATAGAAGTCTTCGTGATAAATAAAGGCCAAGAACCGAAGCAGCGAGATCGCGATCACGTCTGCACCGTAGCTCATCCCTAATGAAACAGAATGAGCGGTAATTTCTTCCACCTACAATTGAATAAACCCAGCTATTTTTGTTTGACTTAATTTTTTTAAGAGGTATTGTGACATGTTACGGAATGTCGAGTCATGAATAAATAACATACATTAAAATTCAAGTACTAAACTATTATACTGCTAATTAACGCATGATAAAATATTATCTTTATAATAATATTGTCGAGAATTATTCGAGTTTTGAAAATGTTTTTGGAGGAAATTATTTCATTGTTTACAATTATGAAATTCAAAAAATTGGACTTTGTGGTATTGGATCATTATATTCAATCCCTGCAGGAGTAAGGTATATATTTATAAAATAACACGTCTTAATTCATTTGATACCAACAATAACAATGAATGAATGACATAATTGAGGGAAGACCCATTGTCAGCGGCTAGTCATCGAGTTTGTAGATAAGTTTGCATCCATTGTTTCCGAGAAATGTTGATGCTTTCCTTATGATTGCTTTATCTCAGTTATTCGATGTCACTCCATTACGGCAACTTGGCAAGATTAAGTTTAATTAGCTGAACATTGCCGTGTTTCTAGATTTATTCGAAAACTTTGGCGTGCGTATACTAATATAATTATAGGTAATTTGAAAGAACACTACATTGGTGGAAAGCTCTGAGTATGTCTGTCAGAGATAATGGCCTCTTACATCTTACAACCTATAGATGTTTTGGTCAGCGACGAGTGATTGTACACACAATACTGGTGGCAAAAAATATAAAAATATGTGTATTTTTTTAATGGAAAAAGCTCCCAAAATCATTTTTTTAATGCGATATAGCGAGCGAGTCCAAGCTACCAACGCCAGGTAGGTAGCCTCTTTGTAGTTTACTAGCTACGGTACAGTATTTCGTAGATAGGCGCTAGCTACGCGCGAGGGGGCGAGTTTCCCCATTCGATTTGAATTTGTTTAGAATGTTGTGAAGTTTTCTTTCATAAAACTTGCATATAATTTAGTTTTTTTTTTGTTAGAGTAAGCATAACTCATATTATCATCCCTGAGATGGATGTCACTGACCAAAACAACACCCTATATGATTCTCATTTATATTAGGACTTAGAAACGATATACATGCCTGTAGCTGGCACACCTTTATGACAGCTACTTGCACGTGCCGTCTACTTGTATTTGTAAGGACACGCTTACTGAAATGCCATGTAAGGAAGGTAACGCAGGGAACTCCGAAACTTACGCGTGTGAACATTAATAGTATGAATATAAGCATGCAAGGACGCAAATTGCTAAACTGGCATGCAAGCTACTGGTCCGGTTACAGGCATGTGTGTCGCGGCCTTTAAAGCAGCAATAGCACCTCAAAAATAAGTCAGAAAAGAAAACTCATTTATTTTATTTGACGTTTCATGACTATGCTTGATAATATCTAAGCCATAACTCGGGGTTAACACTAAATGCGCGGCGATTAACACCGCGGTGCCGTTGATTAAGGCGCGAGGAATGTCATAAGTCCCCGACGACACGGTGACGACTTAATAAGTTAACTTGTTACGGGACTTGTGTAAATTTACCTTAACGCCCGATGTACCCGCTCACACCCATCCCGACATTATTCTTAGCTAACGGTGTAATTTATACGATTGCGTAGTAAACGTAAAATTTGAGATAAGACTGAGTTAAGTGGATTTCTTGTTAGTGTCATACAACTATCGTAAGAGCGTACAGTGAAAGAACCTTTTTTTAAGCATACCTACATATATATATTATACATATATATAGGTTTAACCACAATCTCACCGGATGGTAAGTAATGAAAGAGCCTATGATGGATTATGTCTGACAAGCAACACCTGTTCACTCTCTTCTTAAAATTGACAAAATTAAAATGGATAGGAAACACATCTTATTAGTGCGTATTGCTGGTTGTCTACCGCGATGTAAGGGTGGAAATGTGGAAAGGGCTGGTGGAATCGAATCATGCAATTCTCTCGCACACTCTCCGGAATGCAGCCTGTAGAAGGCTGAAAGATACGCCACTTTACGTCTATCTTCTAGCTTAGTAACTTACGTCCAAAAAGTGCAGTGGTGTCAGCAATCTCCATACACGACCCGACCTGGCTTGGTAGAGTTGAAGAAACTGCTCCGGAGTGAGGTATCGCCTGACCTTAGAGAGGATGCCTAGCTTTTTCACTGCGGTTTAGGCCACAGTCTCGATGTACTGACCAAAATTTAGGTTTTATGACGGATGTATGCCCAGGTATTGTAAACTTTCTGCCACAGAGACTGGCACATTTCGGAAAGTGGGACCAAGATCGAAAATACTCTGCACGGTGAGAAAAAACACGCCTGTGTTTTGGTTGCGTTGAATATAACCAAAATGACTTCACCCCTATTATGTATAGCGGGTACAAGCAGGTTATTGATATGCATAAATTTAAACATTATTCTTTATTCGTATTTCATCGGCTAGTTTTATGTAGACTGAAATGAAATACGGTTTGAGCTACAAATATTTATTTAATTATCTGAAAAATAAGCAAACTTTTTGAAATTATAGAGTTTACTTGAAAATATGCAGTACCGTTACGATTAGGTTACGGCTGTTTTACTCGCTAGCAACGATGTAAATAAAATCTATGGAAAATTGCACAGCGCCCTAGCGGTTACTTGCAGAACTAAAATTTTCCATGCACTTTTTTATAGTAATACGGCGGTATTACTCATGGTAACGGTACAGGATGTAGGAGGATACTATCCCTCAATACTGAATAACGTAACGTAGGTACACTGTAAATCTGAAAAAGAGATTTAACCAAAATAAAATCAAATTAAATGACGTTATTGTAATAAACACACCTGATAATTTTTTTACTGACGTTTCACGTTTCCTGATGTTTATCTGTAAATTTAACATGTACTGCGATGTCGGAACTTGCGTAAACAAATACAGTATAGCAAACAAGAACAAATGAATAGAGTTTAGCGAGTAACCGCGAAGATACTGCGAGCAATTTGTGATCTTGGGGACCGGCTCTGCTCACACCTGGTTAAATTGGATGCCACGTCTACATCAACGTTTATTAAGCTGCACCACTATCTATTTTACTGGTAAGGTAATACTTGCAACGCGCTGCTATAAGTAACGATATACTTGGAGTTGGCTCTATCCGACCTGTTTAGTGCTCCTGCAAAGCTAGGCTGCTAGTGGCAAACAAAAATTATTACGAAGGTAATTTACGGTAAAGGGTACTCTTATTTATCAAATGCACAAGGTTTAACTGTGTTATAATAAACAAATCCTAGTATTAAGTTCTATGAATAATTAGTATTAAAAATAAACAATGGTTATGATTACAATGTATTATACTTTACATTTCTTTTTAATTTACTAAAGCATTATTGGTATGTAAAATAGTAAGTATTAATTAATTATGACAGATTAATGGATATCTAAATACATTTGATACAAAATATGGTATCAAAATAAAATATAAATAAGCTAATGTTTAATAAGGTAATGATAGTAGGAAAAAAAAGGTTGCTAAAGCTGAAAATCAAAGCTCTCATCTGTGAACATTTTCAGTAGTCTTGGATGCGTTTGCATCAAATTTCGCAAAGAAGTTCTCCTTTTCTCAAGTATGTCCTTCAATTCCTTACTCGGTGAACCTTTTACTGCACTAAATGATCGTTGTGCTCCCATACCTGTATTAGTATCAAAACAGGTGCAGCTGAAATCTTGAACATGCACGTCTTCTTGACTGGAGTACTGCGTCTCAACATTATGAAAAGGTTCCTTAGTAGGAGAAAATGGTAAATCAGCGGTAACGTATTTCTTAGGGTCGATCAACTCAGGTGGAGGTTCTGCCTTCTTAGGCTGACTAAGTATAGTAGTCACTCTCTTAAAGTTCTCTTCTGTAAAGTCTAAATACGAATTTATGTCTATACCCACTCTTTCTGCCCATTTCTGGCACTTTCTAGCCGGACAGTGGTGCAGTCGCTGTATATCGTCAATCAGCAGTGGTTCATCTATAGAAACAAGGTCGGTTGCAGAAACCTCAGGACAAGTAGGAGGCTTTTCAACCGGAGTTGAACTTGAATGTACAGACGGTGAAGTAGATAAGATGTCTTGGCATTTGCAACGACGTGATTCTAAAAACTCTTTAATATCTTCAAAATTATGGCATTTAGCGTAAAAATACTTTCTGGCGACCCTGAAAAATGGCATATCCACATCAGAGTGCAAAGTTTCTCTACTTCCGTATTTTGGCGGGGTCGGATCTTTTAAATCACCAACTATAACAAATGGTTCATCTTCGCAAACTGTTACTTCAGGCTTTGAGGCCTCAAATTGGAATAGGTTTTGCAATGTTTCTTCTTCCGTCAGAATCGAAGAATATTTCTGAGGATGTTTCTGTATTTCATTCATCTGCAAAACAATCATTTTCTCGAGCTCAAGCAGAAAAGTTGTTTGCTCTGGTAATAACTTTAAGCTGTAACTGATGAATTTGAGAAAGAGCGTCACAACTTTTTTTATTTTCTCTTCCCAATTTCTGTTTATCTGAGAAATGCGTACTTCATCGTTTTTGTATTCTTCCAGTACTTCTTTATTTTGCTTAATTTTTTCCATATTTTGTGCAATATCTGTTGTTTGGAAGGTTTCTAGAGTGAATTGTTTTATTTTACATTTTTTTCTTTCTGTGCACATTACGTACATCGTGCTGGTAATATTTTCGGCTTCGATTTGGCGATAAAATGATAATAAGGCATCATTTCTTTCGTGTAGCGCCTGATTAATATGCCTATTGCTTCTTTCTAGTTCACTGTCTAATAAAAGCTTGTAGTATCTCTTTATTTTATTGGTCTCACTAATATATCGTTGTTTCAAAACATTTTCAAGCACCGCTCGTTCTTTGGCAAGCTTTTCCTTTATTTCTTTATTTAAATCACTAATCATACTTGCACGGACGCTCACGAGTACGTCTTCTAATTGAGACCTCATATGTTCTTCTAATTCTTGCAATGTCTGTTCGTAAAAATCCGAAATTTCCTTGGACATAATTTTACTTTTATCTTCAAATATTTTATCATAGATTTTTTTTACTTTTTGTTCAACTATTTTTCTTTCCGTTGCTAGTACGTGTGACCATACTTGATCATTCTCTTTTAGCAACCTGCTTAACTTTTTTAAGAACCTAGTTCGCTCATTTGCTAGCACACCCTCACCAATAGCAAGAATGCCCTCATGAGTCTTACCTCTAGTGATTTTTGAGGTAAATGGGGGTTTAAGTTCAACTATTCCTATAAGTTGATCGCTAGGAGATGTCCATTCATCGTCATCACTCTCATTATACTCCTCAGACGGCTCTTTTTTGCTGTTGGACTCTGTTTGTGAGGTTTTATGGGATCCACAATACTCGTCGTCAAAATAGATTTCAGCATATGTGCTTGTTACTCGTTCTTCATGTCTAGTGTGAATATGTTCCATGTCTTAAAACAAATCACAATACGCTTTTTATAAAAAAATATTATGTAAAAATTAAATCTGAGCTACACATAAACAGAAAGTGACGGAATTGTATAATAAATTAAATATGGCGTTTAAAAATTATTAATTTGATGGCATCAGTCAAAAGCAAAGTCATAAATATCTATTTGGTCTGTGGTTATCTCTTTTTTTTCTTTAAACCTGCCAATGATACCCACAAAAAAATGTTATACATGTTTTTATGTTTTTTTTGGCAGGCGGCGAAAATCGGAATCAGCGTTAAAAACATTCCTAACCATTGGATATCTATAATAGACCAGAAATATCGGACGGTCGGGCCGACAGCACGGTATCTAAATTAAAAGAGCATTTGACCCGGTTAGCCAGAAGTTGCAGGTTTGAGTCCCGCCCGTGCTCAATTTTAGGTTTCATATTTCATCTTTGTGAATCTGCCTTTATTAAAAGGTGCCCGTCTTTACCTAGACATTGAAGGTAGACATGTAAAAGTAAAATTAAATTTTTACATTTCGAATTTAATTGTTATTTTATTTTTGATTTTGTTTATATATTATGTTGATGTATGATTTTTGTTTTAAAATAATTTTGCTGGACCTAAGCCCGGTCAAATGTATGTGTATAAAGTAGGTATGTGTGTATTATTATATTGTTTTTTTTTTAAGAGATGGATACTCCTATTTTCTTATTTTTTTATTGGATAAACGTTGGGACAATTGTTTGTTTTAAATCGTCAAAACAGCTGTGGTCTGAGTTCAAGACCAAAAAGTGCGAGCGAGAGCGAGAGAAAACTATCAAATGTGTGTTTGTTATAAAGGGACTTTTGTAATAGCAAAATGTGACCAAAATTCGGTGGAATTTTGAGATACAAACTATGTATGGGTTGTCGACGATTTTTTCGTCGACGAAACTAGAACGTAGAATTTCGTCTATCGACTAGTCGATCAACTAGTTGAATTCGACGACTAGTCGATCGCATTAACATATGAACTATCTAGACGAGCTAGACGACAGATCGACACGTTTACATTTAACGGGAGTCTAATCAACTGTTCTCACCAGCGCGTTTATTGTAATAATAACGTACCTATCGCGTCAGATTTAAAGTTCACTTTAGATTGTTTCGACGTATTCAATTACAGCAAACGACGAAGTGACGCAGCAATGCTTGTTTGTAATTATAACTTTCCTACTTACAGCCTCTGGTTTCAAGTTTTCTTATTTTTTTTTCAACATGTATTATTTAATCGCCTGCGTTAAAAAAACGACATCGAGTTGCGCGTTGATATGAACCTGTAGACTACTCGTTTATCAGTCTATGAATTCGACTAGTCGATCAGAGAACGATGGACCGTCTAATCGTTGATGTCACGTCGACGGTTGATTTAACTAGTCCGTCTATTAAACGCTCATGTCTAATACAAACTAATGCGCATAATTTTGTTAATCTTAAATGTTGTTAAATAGTAATTTTGTAAATAAAATAACAATAATTCCTTAAATTACCTTTAAAAGTAGTGGCGTATAAAATATATGTTTGGAATAAAAATATATTTACATGGGCATTTTGAAAAAATCGAAACACTCGTTTCCTTCTTCAAATCATTCTCGGTTTCGGAGAAGAAATGAAGTTGAAAAAAGAAATTGATGAAGCAACAAATCATTCTTGTCCTATTACACTTAGTGATAACACACACAGAATTGTTAATTTCCCTGCGTTTTCTCAGGTCACGCTTTCATCGGACAGACTTTAAGGGTATATGTATTATTTACTTTGTGGTTCTTCGTAATAGGTATTTTCTACATAGCTGTATATTAAGAAGTTTCATTTGTGTAAGGTTTTACATATGCATGAGCATAGACGTCAAATAGGAGGTACTTACTTATTTTTAACAAATACTGAAACACAAAAACTAAAATTTAACAAATACAAAAAGTTTTTATTTTTTTAAAACTAACACAAAAACTAAAATCACTATTAAATAATTGTCCGCTATCAACTACTTAAAACCATAAACAAGAACATCTTTCATTGAAATAGGGTGCGGCAGTAAAGTAAAACGGGTAGTTAATGAGTTTTCTGGCACTAACAAAATAACAGTTTGGTATTCAAACGGGCGAACGTGTCGACGGCCTACCTGTGATTAGCGCGGTGATGTAAAGGCGAGTGTTCCCGCCGGGCGATTTAATTAAATACTTCCTTGCACCACCCACCTACTATTTCACCTCATGTACCTCACCTTATCTCTCCCTGAAGCGAAAGCACGCTGTAAACATTTTTCATCCTACTCTGCTACAGCCAGATTATTGCACCTTACATTACTAACGTAAAGCGGCCATTTTGCAATATTTGCGGCAAAAACAGTCGATTTCGTAGTTCGGAGCGCTCCGAACACGAGCATGTGATAATAAATTACGGACATATCTCGACTCCATTCTCATTACGGATGCGGCAATGTCCGTCGGAGTTTTGTCATAACTCAGTCTCGGTTGAAATTATTTCCGTTGGGTCTGATGAGAAAACTAGAGGTGGAGAACTCCAAATGTAAGTATTCGCGCAACAAGCCGTGGAATAACGACGGGACATATTTCATTCTTAACGAAGTTAAATTTCCGGGAAGGTCCTGTAAGAGCGTGCGTAACTCTGATAAAAGGCTACCCTGCTACAATACCGATTTTGTATTTGAGTGGGGTTTTAGAGGTAGCAGACACTTAGGAGGTATGTAAATAACGTTTATTGAGAATACAGCCGTCATAGCATAGGTGATTTTAAAGCGTTTACTATGTGAAAAACACACTTATAAGGAAAAACAAAAAACCTTAGCATTATAGGTAATAATTATTAATACCTTTCTTGCTCTGATTCGTGGTATGACTTATTAATGTAATAATACCTAATGGTTAACTTAGTTTTATAGTCACTTCAAAAGTAAGATCACAGGTTTTTATTTAATTTAATTAATATTTATTCGACACTCACATATGAATAAATTACATTACCAAGAAACATCACAAAAACTGTAAGAGAAACTTTAAGAAGTAATTTAGATAAATAGCGTACATATCACATCAAAAGATATTTTCAATTCTATCAATAATCCATAAAATATAAAAACGAAACTAAAAGAAACGTGATATTCATTCATCGTAAACTTCCAACATTTGACGTGCACGTTAAAACAACAAACATAATTCAGAAGCTGGCAACAAGTTGGATTGTTTTCTACACATCATATCGGCAAATAAATCTTCTGGACGCTTATCTGACGTCAAAGTTAATTCCCATGAATAATTCATGGCGTCGATTTCGTGAGAGAAACTTTTGGACTCGATACAAACGCCCTCCATAACTGACGGTTGTCTTGACGGGCTGTTTGTTCACCTTTGTTTTATCAATATTTCTGAAAAAATCACATGTTTAGCTTATTTCGATGAAATGACGAAGTAGAAATAAGTAACAATACACACATACTCGCTCACACACAGTGCAGTATTTACTGTAATACTGGTACTAGCAGTACTGGTAATACTGGTATCATACATGGAATGATAGAAAGCAAATAATGTAAAATTTATTAAAATTATATGTACATATAATTGCCAAAACACACAGTGGTCCCAAAATTGATAAAGGGGAGATGCTTACTAGCCGAAACATGTACTTTTATTATTGGTACTATCATTATTATGGCAATAAGATATATTTGGGACGAGCCTCGAACCAGCAACTTCAAGCCTCTTGGCTTCTTTGGCCCGGTTAGCCAAGAAGATGCTGGTTCGAGTCCCGCCCGTGCGCAAAGTTTTGTTTTCTTATTTCATCTTTATGAATATAAAATATGACACTGTGAGTGTTAAAAACATTCTGAATCAAAAAAATATTTGTCTAGCTTGACTAATTCTTGGTAAAAACAAACAAGTATTTTTGTTCACCCAGCTAAGAGGAGGTTTTTTACCTCATTTATTTCGTGTGGTTTTGCTCAAGACTCCAGGTCAAGCCAAGTGCGACTAAGACGGTCGCCCAGAAGATACCTGTTCACTCGAAGTTTGAATAAATTTTGTTTTTAATCACTAGGAAACATCGACGTGGGTAGCCAATTCCACTCCTTTGCCGAACACATTATAAAAAGTTGATGAGGGGCGCTTAGTTCTAATCAGCGGGACATTGACAAGGTAAGGATGGTATCCCGCGAATAATTCGAAAATCGAACTGGCCACCACTGCGGACGACGTCTGAAGCAAAATTTTATACATTACGCGTAGACAATTTCAATAATTTCTGATTTTCTGCTGCATGATATCATCGTTTTAACTAACGTTAGGTATAAACGTTAGGTATATCGTTTATAAATCCTAAAAAAATATTTGTATGTTTTAAGCTTTATTAAAAAAACCTTATCAATCAATAAGTTTAGGGTGTTGTTGGGGCTGCCGCGGTTCTGCAATGCCTCGGGATGGTCGCAGAGTATCGTGTGGACTGTTTCTCCGCTACAATGCGGAAACGGTGCGCGTCCCTAGTCCGCAGAGTGCGCGCCAGTACCAACAGCATCCGCAAGTAGATTAGATTGTCCGTACGTCAGTCACTGTTGCGGCTCAAGTGGCATGGCGCTGCAGTGAATGGCACATTTTATTTTACTATTTATTTTTGGCCAATGAATATTGTGTTACTAACCCTAGGCTAAGAACTTTGTTACTAACTACACTTATTTATATTATTATTATTATTAATAAATACACGAAAACACCAATTGTGTCTTAGCGTTTTTCGAGCGCCACCTGGTGGTTTTACAGGGCACTAAGCCAAGATTTTCGTACCCACCGGAAAGAGAAAAATCGTGATAATATAGGTATTATCAGGACTATAGGATAGTACGATATTATTTGTCTGTATGACTTGTTATAAGCAAAGACGGGCAGGCAAATTTTAGAAAAACTCAGTTGATGGTGTACATTAATTTAGTTGGGATGATTTTATAGAGCGTGGCAAGCAGAGTATTCACCACGGGCTGAAAAGTGTATTTGACTTGGGCGAACCTAAATCCCTTACAAACCTTACCTTACCAATCTTCACGCTTCCCTTGTGATTCAAGGTCCCGCGCCGAAAGACACACTTTACGCCCTGGGTGAAAATACTATTGGCAAAAATTCCTTGCAGCTGCAATGAGTGAGATGTATGAGTACTCAAGTATGGGATTTTACAAAATTAAATCCCGGAAAAAACTTTTTTCCGCGTAATTACATGGATCTGACGCGACTCGGTGTATGATGATTCACAAGCTAACAGTTTTATAGCAAAGGTTAAAAAACATTGTTGAAATGAATAGATTGACGGACACTGACATGAATTCCGGTAAAAGTGTTGTTTGCAAAGAGTTGTTCATGGTTCTCGTGTATCAACAAACGCAGTATAATATGCATCGATTGTTGTTGTAAACACTGCAGAGTGCTGACTATTTTTTAAATATAAATAAATAAATATCCTTTGGGCATTCCTACACATCGCCATCTAGTCCCAAAGTAAGCTACTCAAAGCTTG
This sequence comes from Pyrausta purpuralis, assembly GCA_963924145.1. Lineage (NCBI taxonomy): Eukaryota > Metazoa > Arthropoda > Insecta > Lepidoptera > Crambidae > Pyrausta > Pyrausta purpuralis. Next base: position 15,966,688 of record OZ001645.1, on the reverse strand, counting down.
TGTTATGGGTGCCAGACAACGAATAAAATAGTACTTAAATACTTTTTGTTTGTAAATACATACATGATATACATAGTAATTAATTTATAGGTTAATGAGGATCATTTTTAGGTTGGAAGTATTTTCAAATCTTAAATATATATTGATGTCGTAAAATACCAATACTTCTTTTAAAGTAGGTATGATCTACAAAAGATATTTAATTTTATTATCGAATAAAATAGCCCTAATGACAACACACTTTTCAAATCATATGTTAGCAACATACGCAGTGTTTTAACCGCCATCAAAATATTAAATGCCACTAGTTCTCTCGTTGAATATCGCGCGGTTGATTGACTAACTGGGAACATCAAGCGAAGTGCGGCGAGATTGACGCACCGAATCAATTCCCTGAAGCACCTGCCGGACTAGTTTGCTTTCTGATAGAGAATGAAATCTATGTTAACAGAGGCTTAAAAATGAAATGTGTGCTATAGCATTTTTACTCAGACAAACATAAGAATAGGCAGACACGAAAATATCGATTTATAATGTAACTTTTAATCTATCCACTTTTCACCTGATTTAAAATAAAAAATAATAATAATTTATTTCAGGCATTGCCCATAAAGAGTGTTAGTAACAATTTTATCTTATAAACTATGTTAGTACATTGGAATTCAAATATTAAATTTAATTAATTAATTAATCATAATCATTTATTTGCTTTTGAACATGGTTTATGTTAGACAGTAATATAAATATTCAGCCATAAAAATATAGCATGTAAATACACACATCAAAAGTGTCTAGGGATCAAGCATTTTCATGCGAATTTCTTGAGATTGAGATGTGGCTTTGTAATAAATTTATGATTTTATAAATTTATATTGATCCTTTTTGGTGCATTTCATAATTTTAAACAGGAACTGTCAATCAAATTCGAGTAAAAGATGAAAATCAGCTGTCAATATTTTCCCTATAAAAACATACAACGCATTGAAGACATTATTAGTGCTCTGTTTCCCTACTACTGATTAAAACCAACGTTATTATGGAGCGGTGACGTCATTTAAGCAGGGAAGAAATGCTCAGAGCCGTGGGAATGATAGAAGCTGGTTCCCGGCAACGTACTGTGGCTTTAGCTATGAATACAAGTCAGTGTTATCAGTCGACTTTGCACTGGTACCGTGGCTGAGCGCCATGGAGGACGGTATCGCTGCACCACACAGAGACAAGACCGATACATTCAAATCACATCTCGAAGAGCTCCAACAATAACCGCTATGATTTTAGCCGTGAGGCTTCATCACTCTTCAGGGAACTTAATTAGCGACCAAACAGTCAGAAACCGCTTGCATGAAGTGAACCTTCATTCCCGAAGACCACTACGGGTACCACCTATAGCAATGCACAATCGTAGGATTCGATATCAATGGACTCTTGAACACAGAAATTGGGCAGAAGAACAATGGCGTTTCGTGTGCTTTTCTGATGAATCTCGTTTTGGTATGAGGTCGGATACAAGATGTATACGACACTGGAGAACCCCTGGACGCCAACAGTGATTAAAATCCTGCCAGGAAGTCCATCCTTATAGTGGTGGAACCATCATGGTATGGGCGGGTGTTTGGATCGGCGGAAGAACTGATTTGATTCGGATCAGAGGCAACCTCAACGCTCAAATTTATGCTGAGACGATTGTATCAGACGTCATCGTTCCTCTACAAGTGCAAATCGGTCCCTTATTTCAGTTAATGCATGATAATGCACGACCGCACACCGCAAGAGTTGTAAGACAGACTCTCGCCGCAGCTAACATCAATGTCCTGCCCTGGCATGCTCAGTCGCCAGACTTGAACCCGATTGAGCATGCATGGGATATGCTACAGAGAAGAGCTCTGCCGAATATGGAGGGTATCCAGTCGCAAGAAGAACTTTTTTTGTTGTTGCAACGAACATGGGCGGCCATTCTACAGCGTGATTTGGATGAACTCATTTTGAGTATGCCAAACCAACAACAACACAACAACAACACAACACAAGTATGTTCTTGTGTTGTTAGTGTTCGCGCTAGAAACACGGATTATTAATTGTTTAAGTTACCCAATAAAATTTTAAAGAAAACTGTTATTTCAGTCTTTTTTTCGAACTTTAATGTTAGTGGTTCAAATGTCAAAAATCCCTATATTAGGAAAATGGCAAATTTCTTTATTAATGCAAAGGTGACTTGGTTTATCGTTACTGTAGACAAACGAAAACACTTTATTTTATGAAAATTTTAATTAATATCAATCAGGAGAAAACTTATTGCAAAAATATATGTTGATCCCTAGACACTTTTGATGTGTGTATATCAAAATCGTAAAATTAAATTATTACCAAATTAATTTCCACAAATTAAATGTCATCATTATTAATACAATTTTAATTTAAGAGTTAACGTATTCACCAACTGAGTAGAAACATGTAACTTTTAGCCAGTCATTTTTTTTTAAATACATTTAATGGGAGCCTTGTCAGTGAATAAGGTAGTGTGTTATAAATTGAAAAACAACTTGGGTAGGTAACTGTTTCTTTTAAAATACTGAGTCTGTATTGAGGGTAGCAATAGTTTTCCTTGATGGCTTATTGATTTAATTTAAAAGTCATCTTTGTGCACAAATAATTGTGGGTGAGATTTGCCAAAAACACAACACTACATTATGTACATCGACGGAAGCGAGAGCAAGTTCAGGTGAGGAAACAGTTCCTTGCACGATGTTAAGGGTGAGGCGTTACATATGACACGAACACAGCGCTTCTGTGAAATGAATGCTGCACCCATGTTTATTGAGTTGCCCCAAAGTATTAAACCATATTTGAAGATCGATGCTACATATACATGGTATGCCATTAAAGCAGCTTTTTGGTTTATTTAGGTGATCGGTGGAAAATCGGTTGATTTTTGTGCAGACTTTTTCTACGTTAAAGGGTAAATTATTATAATTAAAAATTAAAATAATCCCTCAAACGTATTTGAACGAGACACAATGCAAATTCTATTGTTATGCGGTTGCCTGCAACCGCTCGGGTGTCGAAGCATTAATTAATCCTAGTGTCTTTGTTTAGGCGGTATCGTGCCCAGGAGGCATTTAAGGAGTAAATAGTTCCAGAATGGTACGTTTTTCATCATCATCATCATCGGTCACTATAAACAGCCAAACTGCCGTCCTATCGAAAAGTGCAATAACTATGTTTTGACTACTCTCGAGATATTCGCAGTTAACGATTTAATTTTTCTTTTAAGTGTCTCGGTTTGAAACTTTTACTAAATGATGGATAAAATAATGTTTAATTTTATTTGGTATATTATATTTGTATATAAGTTTATATACACACACAAAAACGCAATTATGTATTTATCATTAGGATGTATGAATTGTTTTGATATAGCATACCTAATCATAACTGCAATAACTACACTACTTATTGCAGTATTTGTTAGTAAAGCGACATATTGCTCTTTTAGCTAGCACATACTATATGATGCCCTACGAGTTTTCTTCTAACCATATGTGCAATAACAGTCCTAGTTATTTCGGTTTTCCTTAGTAAAATATTTTAATTTTAATTTAATATAAAGCAGAAATAGTTGATTGCAAGAATACAATAACTTTTTATTAAAAATAATAAACCAAGTTATTTAGTATGAAAATATTTCTTTATAAAGTTCAATTATGTTAAATTGTAAAAATCTAATAAATGCTATCAATTAAATCACTATAAGCGTTTTATACATAACATACTACTTTTAACAATTAATAAAATCACAACTTAGAACCTCTGTAGTTCTACATATTAATAGAAAAAAACACTTTTTGAAATTAACAATCGTCTTGTTTACATCTTTTCTAATCCAAAAGTTTTACATCTTACCTAAAATTAATAAGAGTAAGGTCTATATCTATATGAAATGGCACATTTTTTTTAATCAGTCTTAATTTGAATAAAGTACTTACGTAACCGTAACCTAAATATATCCTTTTTTGTGTATTTTTAATTTTGTGCTGAGATAATAGGTCTTGATAAAAATAGAAATCTGAAGTAGTCATCACTTTGAACACGTTTTTCTTCGAATTTGACAATTTTACAGTATCTACAAAATCGTCAAAATGCCCTTTTTTTGAAAGACTTTTCAACTTGATGGTGAAAATGATCAGCTGACATGTGTGGCCGGGTTCGAAATACTTTATTGTAATAGATTCAGCAGCAATAAGATGACTATTAACTATGTTTACTAAGAAAGACATGAACGACCAATTTTTGTTCAGAGCCGCACAATTACTTATCAACCCATAAAACAAAATGTTTGACATCACGATTGTATACGAAAAATGACTGATATTAAGAAACGATGTCTTCTTGATTTCGTCCGGAGACGGTTTCATTCCACAATACAGCAAAAGAACTACCTCCAAGGGGGACAAACCTTTCGTTGAAAGCAATAAGGCGTGGGTAAAATATGGCAGACTTGAACTGATCCATTCTGGGGAGCATTATAACTTTCTTTTAATCTACAGAATAGTAAATACAATCCTCGTCAGTAGAAAATGCTTCCTTGTCGTTCTGGTATTCTTTTCGCGTTTACTTGTAAAGCAACTTATGTTTATTATAATGAATACACAGTTCACAATTTTCTTCAGAGCATTCTCTATGTGGTTAACTCTTACTTGTTGCGTTTATGACTAGTAAATGTGCAATTTTTTAAAAAAAATAAGTGCAATATCTGGACTTATTGCGATTATTTTATGTAACATAATAAAATATCAAAGCAATCCAAGTCATAACTCAAGATGTTTCGGTTATTATTAGCTACTTAGAAATAATAATATTAGATATTGCAGTTATGATAACCAATAGAACCGAAACTATTGAAGATACAAAAAAGATGTCTAAGGCGAAAATATAGAGCTCATTTTCCTGATTACGGATATGGTCTTAAGTCAATTTGCCCAAAAACTCGACTTATTGCACTCTTCGTTAGGACGGCAGCAAAGGACGTCTCTGCTTAAATAGGGCTTCTTCTTGGCTTCACACAGCGACCGGTTTCAAGCGGTCTGCGTTCAGTGTGATCTTACAGTCTTCACAAGTTAATTGTGCATAATATCTGCCTACCACAACCAAACTAAAACAGTTTCTAAGTAAAAGTTCCTTACAAATAATATTTTTTTAAATATAATTTAAAAAAGACTAGCACCTCATTAAGATTTCTGAAGTGGAGTGTCGTACTGACCACCAGATGATATCTACTATAGTATGTATATGAATATGGTATTTATGTAATAAGTAGTATGTATGTTTACTATCATTTTATAACTGCCACATTAGTAGTAGTAGGTACCTTTTAATTTGTAGTTATTAGCGTCACGCTATTTCTTTTGCCCCTTTATTACTTTCTTCGCGGCACCTGTTCTTTCTTTGTGAAGACCTTTTGTCGACTGGTAGAGAATGCTCTTAACATTATGTCCGCCATATGTACGATTTTTTTGTGCATGGAGTTTTTTTAATAAAAAATATAAAAAAAGATCACTTTACGCCAAAAAGTTTTCATAGCATGCAAAGTCACCCGAAACAGTTTGTAACGATTTAAATCATACTAACTACTCCTCACTCTCGTTAGAATAAAGGAAGTGCTGAACATGTCCGCAATACCTTCGACTAGGTACGAGTTTACTTGACGACGTTTGCTGTTTGTTTACTACGTTTAAATTCAGTGCAGCAAGTCGGGGGAAGAGTTTTAGCATTTGTCCAGTGCAGCTAAACTCACACACGGAATTGTAAATTTATTCGTCTGTTTCTTAACTGGGGTCAGTAGACTGTGTTCGATAATGTAAAGTTTTACTTTTATAACCTACCTTAGGCAAAAAGAAGAGACCTTACTGTGAAGGCCGGCTGACATGTGGGTTTTGCTACAATATTCCTGAAATAAAACCTATGTCAACGACATCATCGTATAATTTGGTAACAAATAAAGAATAAAATTCCACAATTCCCTCAGAGTTGAATAAGCCAGTTATGTTAGTATGTGAAGATAATCATTTTAATTAATACTACACCAAATTTTACAATAATATCGTTGACAAAATTCTTATTCCAGGAATATTTTAGTAGGTGGATGAGCCTATATTTAGGAAATTTGGTGTTAGTCCAAAATAGTGCTGTGGTTAAAAGTATGTGTATTTTTTAAGTATATTTTCAACACACTTGCTCAAAACGACGTTTTTATTCCACCGATTTTTGACTCATAATCATAGATATTAAACACGCATGCTTTTTCATTATATTATTGCACTAGTGCTTTTATTTTATTAACCCGACCAATTTACATTTGTACCCTAGTACCAAGTCGTAAGTAAGAAGAAGAAGCGAAATCGCTTCTTAATGCCAAACGCATTCTAACATTCAATCATAGGTCTGAACAGTGCCATATATTCCAGTAAGCTGGATAAAAAATAAACACTTAATTAATTTAGCTTGTAGTTTGAGCTTATAGATTGTTAACTTACTTCAAAGTTAGCTTAGCTACATTTAATTTACATTGAATCCCTAAGCTGAAACAATGAATACAGTCCAATAGCCATTTGTATCTGAACGGGCGCTAACTTTATGGTTGTCATACATAAGTAAATTAGTTTATTTCCTCCAGGCGACAATTTAGCTCACGTCTCGTCACAAATTGTCGGCGAGGGTAAATGCAGACTATTAAGGAAATACAGCAATTCAAGCAGCCCTTAGCTGGCATTACGGCGCAATCTCGCGCCGGCAAAATTATAAGTAACACCTTCTTATGCCGTGCTTTGTAGCAATAACACGCGCCGGCCGCCAGCAATAACTGAACGGACATAGTTTTAAGGAAATTTCATACATTACTCGATGTCGCCGAGTTGCTGATGGCATCTATCAGTTTAACTTTTTAAACAAGATTGCAGCGTTTCCTTTACGAGTTGATCTTGATTTAATCCGTTCCACTTCCAGTCAGTTTAATTCTCGCTCAAATAATTGAGTCGCCAAATTAGATAAAGATGAAATAAGAAACCAAAAATTTGCGCCCAGGCGGGACTTGAACCAGCAACCTTTTGGCTGACCGGGCCAATTGAGCTACCGTGCTGTCAGTCCGACCTTGCGAAATTTGTGGTCTCTTTATGAGTACGTCATTGCGTCACGCAATGACGTCCCGCCCGTGCGCCAATTTTTGGTTTCTTATTTCATCTTTATGAATATAAAATATGACACTGTAAGTGTTAAAAACATTCTGAACCATCGCCAAATTAGTATTGTAATGCAAATTAAGAAAAAATCAAAGTATTTCTATTTTACTTAACTCGTTTAGTGCTCTCCCATGCTAATCTGCTAAGTGGATTATACGAAATCGCCATACGAATTTGCTCATCAGAATCAATTCAAAAGCAAGGCTACTTAACTGTCAAAGAAGTGACATGACATTACGCACTAAGGTGTTTTATTAATCTTCATAGATAAAAGAGCAATAACACAGCTACAAATATAACATTCGCGTACAAATACTTACTCAAAACGAATACGTAACGAAATTTTAAACTTTAAAATATCATCTTAACGGGACCCCAGGAAGACTTACGGCAATATTTCCCGTTTCAACGAGTAAGCACGTATTGCGCCTTAAATCTTGGCTCACATTAACTGAGACAGCCACAGTCCCTGAGGTATTTTAATAATGAATTCTTTTCAGCTAGCACGTAGTTAATACGGGGGCGATTTAATGAAGGGCGTCATAAACGCGACGTCTCGCGCGAGTGTGACTGCTTAACTGCCGTTACTCTACCGGGATCACATACACTTTATAATGGAAATTGTACGCAAAAAAAAACGCAAACGATAACGTATCAATGGTTTGTCTCTGAGGCCCTTCTAACCTTTGAATGAAGCAAGTGGTAATGTTGAAAAAAATGCACGATGATGTGCTTTACAAATACTTTATAAAAAATGGTTTGAACGAGGTAGAACTAGATTTTTTTGATATATCGCACATTTTCAACATCCGCAAATATAACTTTGTCCTTTATACAAATATTATGAAAAACAAAGTTATTTTTGCTATCAATAAAATACTGTGGTATTTTGACAAAGTGGAAGAAAGTGTGAAAGTTGGCACAGAACCCTACGCGCGATTACGCGTACGCGATTCCAACTCGCACTTAGCGGGTTTTTGATTGTTCAAAATGACATCCCTCAACCGAAGATATTTTTTGGTACTTCGGGTCAAAAAAAACTATTGATCTCTAGTATACGTGTGCCAAACGTCAGACCTGTACACCGATTTGCGGTTTTTCATTAAAATTGGACTCGAATGCCGTCCACTTTTACAAACATAGCAATACATATATGCATACATCGCTGGAAATTAGAGAGAATAAAAAAAATACTGCTTGGTTTTCGAGATGTTAATAGTTCAAGTTCATATATAAATAGAGTACCTAAAGTATTTTCACATACTAACGAATTTAATGAAATTATGTATAAGATCACTGTCACGTATTTTTTTTTAATTTTGTGGTTTCATATTAGAAATGGTGGTTTTTGTGGACTGTAACTTTTAAATCTAGAGGCAAAAGATGCCCGGCTTTTTGAAGGATTGAAGATATTTCAAACTTAATAAGTGTATCAAATAATCTTTTCAACTTAACTCACCTATCACGTACTCTCATCAACCATTTCCATTTTCTGCGCGAGTTGGCTGCACCCAAAGTAGGTATAGCAATTCTCTAAGGTGCGGTGCATAGTTAAACGTCTACGAGATCGAGCTAAATGCTTCCCCGGAATCTGATTCTAGCCCATTGCCCAGTGTCGGCAGTTTAGTTGCATTACATTAGACACTGCTCGCATTCCAAATGCTCTGAACCCATTTGATTGAAACTATTCAAATTATTTGCGTTAGTTATCATAGCTGTAGGAATTATGCACTTACTTGCCTAGTGAATGTAACGATCGCTATTGTACATTTAAGACCCTTTACACACTGCGACTTTTAGCAGAAATGCAGTCACGCGTTTTGAAAACGTGCTTCAGCATCACGACTCACGCAATGAACAGATTTAATTTAGCATCGATGCTGTCGCGCGTTAGTATCGGTGCATTCGCCAATATACAGTACATTTTTTCGGCATCTCCTCCTACATCGCGGCTGCATCGATGCTAAAAGTAGCGCAAGTGTGTAAAGGTTGACATTTTGCGACTGCATCGATGCTAAAAGTCGCAGTATATAAGTGGTCTAACATTACAACATAACTTACATTTTAATAACTAAAATATTACCGACTACTCATCCAAGTGACCCCACTGAGCCAAACTCCGCCAATTATCTAAGCGAAATAAACATTTTGACCGTGGGCTGTCCGATTGTACGTGTTAATTTTATTGGGGTTCACTTGACGTTAGCGGATTCAGGATGCTGCGAGCTGTCATCGTGACGCAGGTCCGTGAAGACGGTCGCCGCCCGCGGCCGAAGACAATTGAATCATAAAAGGTCACGTGACACACGCTCGCCAAAACCTGTCTGTGGTCAGACGTGATGCTCTTTATCACGTTCAAACCATGTGTTCGTGTTCGTACAAACAATCTGACAGCTCTCTGGAGGCAGATAACGGACACCACCGCCCTCACTGTTTGTTCAAATGTTAATTTTATTCTTGAAATGTCCTGTCAGACTTAGAACTTGACAATAGCCGTTAGGCAGAGCTTTCAAATGTTAAGAGATTAAATCCTTATTTTTTTAATTTTTTAAGTCTTGTTTTGTTTTTGCAACATACTCGTATTCGAAGCTTCGTTAATGAATAAACTATAGGTATAATATATGCCAGATACTCCATACAAAAAACGTTTTTTATTGAATATTTCTTGGATAGATATTAGTTTTCTATTGTAAAACATTCCCTTAGTATTACTTACTCGATAGGATATGAACCTGTCTCTTATCTTTTGATTTCGCCTATACAAGTGCAATACTCAATAATGCCTCCATGAATATTGATGTGGCGGTCAGCGTGCGAGTTTAGGCATTCCACATAATATTCTAACTGGGCTATAATCCGCAGTAGCTTCGGGGTGTCGTAATCAAATCCTGCGTCCTAATCGAGGCGCAGCACGCCTGACCTCCGTCACATCGGTCCAAGAACCCGGGTGTCATAGAGTAGCGATAACTGGCCCCCACTCCGGTCGGCTGCCTATCAACTCGACCTGATCAAGGATTATGGGTGAGTTCGACTCGAATATCTGAGTGGTTGGACGCTGATGGACAGTAAACGTGTCAAAATGTGCGGACATGTTATAAAAAAAACTTATATTATGTAAACTATGAGATTACAATAAAAGTAATCCAAGAAGAAGATTAAAATAAAGACGAAAAATGCTCAAAGAAAGAAAACAATCTCTATGCAACTACTCAATAACTTTAAAGCTAACTAAAACTTTAGCTTGTGATTATACGAGTATATCGCTGTTAGCTGCTGGCACAAACACATAAGCATAACTAAGGTACGAGGTAAGTAAAAACTTACTTTTATTTTTAAGATTAAAGCATATTTATTAATTGGTAATGGGAACAGTATCAACTATTTCGAATTTGTAGCAAACGCTGCCACAACTTATAGCTCAGGAAAAGTAGGGAATTTTGGCGGAAAAATATGTACATCAATAAATCTTTGTTTATAACTTCATATGAGATGGGATATGGGCATGAATCCCATTGTAGAGATGTAAATAATGAGCATTTCATATACTAGGCCAGTGTGAAAAAAAATGTAATTGCATGTGAAAAATTAGTATATGTACAATGGTGAGATGTATAGGTTAAGTATAATATGAAAACTATGTACTTATGTCTTGAACCTTATATAAATATCATGTACTCTTAAAATATAGTCAGTATTTAATCATCATTCGTGAGTTTCATTTCTCTTCCAAATCCCGACTCTATATGGCGACCCTGCCAAACTAGCGCTGCACGCGCGCTAACCCGACACCGCCGCGCTCAGTTCACCGCACAATATCTACGCCGTATATGGATTGGGATTCGTAAACATCTTCGTTCTCGGTAGAATTCCAGAGCCATGGATATAATAATTATATTGAAGAGCCCTATTCGCGACGGTCGTTCGCTACAATTGAAAAAATGGGAGCACAACAATCTAAGGAGGAAGTGATAATTGCCCAAAACGCAGCAGGGGGCACAAATAACGCAGCAGTGGACGAGCTACGATTCCATTTGTCAAACTCTAATATACTGATGATGATCATCACCCTTTGCGCACTACTTGGAGTCCTGTTTATCATATTTCGAATATACAGAAAATGTCATATACGCTGGATTCGCCAGGAGGTCGAGCATAGCGGTAACTACAGGAGACGTTTATCTTTTCGGCGACGCCAGTTATACCCGGATTTGAAAGTCGAGGAGGAAACAGTGTGAAAAGTGAAAAGTGCGGTTACAATGTATAGGAAGTGAATAGTTGTGCGTGATGCGGTCATAATAGTTTTACGAACACGGCGATAAATATAAACATATAATGGACATTAAGATACGTTTTAGTTAAAAAAAAAAAAAAAACTTTATATTATTTACATACTTATAGGTAATAATTTTAATAGTTAAAAAAAAAGGGGGTTCAATAATTGCGTTTATATTACAGCTATTTTTTGTAATGCGATGGTGGCATCCTTGTGATTCCGCATACAAGGTACGTTATTATTATTTTTTACTACTTTACGTTTAGGGATTTCATATCAATATTGCTTATTATAACAATGATCTATGGCAACATTTTTAAAGAATTTGTATGATGATTTATTAAAAATACGAACATATTTAATTAAGATTGGTCCCAATAGGAGGACAGGAGATATTTTAAAGAAAAAGTTCAATGAGGCTAAGTTCGTAGTTCAACAATATAATAATTACATAGAGCAAATAGATAAGATAGAGGTATTAGGTAAGGAAGAGGATATTCTCATACATAAATATTGTGAAGATTTCAATATATTATACAAAGAGATTATTACGTTGTGTCAATATTCTGAGTCCGTAGAAAGTCTTACAAAAATGGAGAAATTTGACCTTAAAGTAGCTTTGAGCTTATTACCAGTTATGAGTGATGAACTTTCGAACACACAGCAATTAATTGATGGTATAGATTATTACAGTTCAGTTATTGAAGTTGCTTCACACACCGCGTTGATTTCTTTTGTGTTGAAAAACAGGCTATCACAAGCCGCTAAGTTGAAATTATCGACTAACTATGATTCAGTAGTCAATCTTTTAAAAGATATGAGAACTATTTTGCTACCGAAAAAGTCAGCCAGTGCCTTGCAAAAGCAATTGATGAATATTAAGCAAAATGATTTGTCCATTGATAATTACGGTAAAAAAATATCTGAGATGTTCGTCGATCTTACGATTTCCCAGTCCGGAGGAGATTCTACTAAATTTAACGTGTTGAAGTCAGTAAATGAAAAGCAGGCGATTAGACAGTTTAGTGAAGGCTTGAGAAATCGTAGGATCGGCACCATAATTGCGAGTCAAAAATTTGAAAATCTTAAAGATGCCATTCAGGCCGCGGTGGACGAAGATATTTCAACGTCAAACTCGACGACTGACCTTTTAACTATGAAACATAACTATAATAAGAATTTCAAAAACAATTCCAGGCCGCAACGTTATCAATACAACCGGAGAGGTACGTACGACGGTGGCCGAGGCAGCCGTCCTTGGGGACAAAGCAGAGGCTGGCAACCGCGAGGTGGTGGTCGCACGTGGTACCCGCAGTCGCAGGCCCGGGGCACGACCCCCCGTGGCAAAGCATCATATCGAGGTAATGGATTTTACAATAATAATAGAGGACGTGGTCAATCTAGAGGTCAAGTAAGGGTTTTAGACACGGAGCCCCAGCCGAGTCCGTCGTCTTCGGCACAAAATGAGCAAGCAGAAAACCTGTTTTTTCGAGAGTAACAATTACACTATTTTAGCAAGTGATAGCAATCATTGCGTAGAATTATTTTTTGAAAATACTAAGCTTAATTGGCTCATAGATACAGGCGCATCAATATCAGCCATAAAATATGAATATATTCGTAATTTTAATATTCCAATTTACAGAGAAAACATTACTATTAACGGCATAGGTGGCAAAGTTCAGGCAATCGGATACGTGTTTTTAAATCTATCTATACATGACCTGAACATTAGCCACAAGTTCTACGTATTTGATACGTTACCTTGTAAGTCGCATGGCATTCTAGGACAAGACTTTTTAGGAAGATACAGATCGGTCATCGACTTTAATAATAACACTTTGTCTTTGTGGCGTGACGAGACGAATAAAATAACATTACAACTAAAAAACTCGTCCAATTATTTGATGTCATTACCGGCCAGATCAGAATCGATTCATTATATTAGTACGAATTTAACAGAGGAAAGTGTAATATGTACCAAGGAGATATTTGATGGAGTTTTCATTGCTAGTAGTATAGTTAGCCCAGTCAATGGTAGAATACCAATACGAGTTTTAAACACAACAACGAAAGAGTTGAATTTGTCAAACATAAATCTTGACATAGAAAGTTTAAGAGAGTATGATGTTTGTGTATTTGATAAAAGTGAGAAAAATGCATTGCGAGTAAAACAGCTGTTTTCCAAATTAAATTTGAGTAATTTAAATAAAGAAGAAACCTTGAGTATAGAAAGTTTGTGTGCGAAGTATTCCGATATATTTTATTTGGAAGGTGACAAGTTATCAACTACTGACATTTATCAACACTCTATTCAATTAAAACCCGATACACAGCCAGTCTATTCAAAACCTTATAGGTTACCACATTCATTAAAAAATGAAATAAATAGTCAAATTGGTAATATGTTAAAAGAGGGAATTATAGAGCCTTGCCAAAGCGAATGGTCGAGCCCTATTTTGCTAGTACCAAAGAAAACCGACCAAAACGGAAACAAAAAGTGGCGGTTGGTTATTGATTACAGAAAACTCAATAATTGTATTCATGATGATAAATTTCCACTTCCTAACATAACGGAAATACTTGACTCGTTATCAGGTTGCATGTATTTTTCCCACTTAGATTTACATCAAGGATATTATAATGTAAACTTAGACCCAGACAGTCGCAAGTACACTGCTTTTTGCTCGGGCCAATATCAAATGACTAGGATGCCTATGGGTTTAAAAACCAGCCCTAGCTCATTTTCGCGAATGATGACAATGGCGATGACAGGTTTAACTTATGAAAAATGCTTAGTATACCAAGATGACTTAGTCTGTTATAGTCGAGATTTGGCAAGTCATATTAAAAATCTTCAGGACATATTCGAAAGATTACGCAAAGTCAATTTAAAACTAAACCCCATAAAATGTTGTTTTTTACAAAAAGAGCTTTTATATTTGGGTCATGTTGTATCGTCAGATGGTGTTATACCGGATCCAAACAAAGTAAACGTTGTTAAAAATTACCCCGTACCCACAAAAACTGACGAGGTTAAGCGATTTGTAGCCTTCGTTAACTACTACAGAAAATTTGTACCCAATTTTGCTACTAAATCCTATCCGTTGAATAATTTATGTAGAAAAAATATACCTTTTAAATGGGATGATGAATGTCAAACATCTTTTGAAGCTTTAAAAAATGCCATCATTACACACCCTGTTTTGCAATATCCAGATTTTTCACAAAGTAATCAGTTCATTATACAAACCGATGCATCAGGTTATGGCATTGGATCAGTTTTATGTAACAGTGATGGAAGGCCCGTAGCCTATGCCAGTAGAAGTCTCAATAAAGCAGAAAAAAGATACCCAACTATCGAAAAAGAGTTACTTGCGATTGTGTGGGCAGTAAAACATTTTCGGCCGTACTTATATGGACGCAATTTTAAAATTCAAACAGACCATAAACCTCTTATTTACTTATTCGGGATGCGCGATCCCTCCAGTCGTCTAATGAAGTTTAGATTAATATTAGAGGAATATGATTTTGTGCTTGAATATTTAAAAGGTAAAAATAATGCAGCAGCGGACGCACTCTCTCGGTTGCAAATAACGTCCGAAGAATTAAAGGAAATGAGCGAGGATACTATAAATGTTATGACGCGAGGTCAAAGGTTAAGACAAGCCCGGGATGCTATTATTTCTAATAACGATTGGCCTGATCAACCAAGAGTTGTAGAAATACATAGTAAACCGAAGCATTCTGCAGAATTACGTTTTATAAGCGCTTATGAATTAAATCGATTTCGTAATGTAAAAGAAATACAGTCAGAGAGTAAATGCTTGGCCTATGTGCCGTCGATAAATACTATTTTTATTAATTTGGCTTCTCGATCACAACTGACGCCAGGCGAATTTGTGAGAGAGCTAAATGAATTTTGCGAAAAGATTAATATGAAAGAGGTATACTTTATTAAAAGTGAGAATAATAATATATTTATTGAGAAAGTAGTGAAAGAAATAAAGAATGTAAGTAAATGGTCCGGACCACGAATATGCATTTTAAAAGATATAAGGCGAATAGTTAATAAAGACGACCAAAGAGTAATAATTAACGACTTCCATCTTTTGCCCACAAGTGGCCACGCGGGCATAAGACGGATGGTAAATAATATTAAGAAATATTATTTTTGGCCTAATCTTGAAGATGACGTTACTGAATTCGTGAAAAGATGTGATAAGTGCCAGAAACAAAAACATACGTCACACTATACTAAAGAGCCTATGGCTATTACTTCTACGGCAAACACAGCCTTTGAAAAGATTTATTTAGATATCGTAGGTCCTTTGGACAGAGATAATAATAATTATGCATATATTTTAACTATACAATGTGAGTTGAGTAAGTATATTGATGCGTATCCATTATTTACAAAAAGCTCAAATGAGGTAGCTAGGAATTTTGTTGACAATTTTATCCTTAGGTATGGCGTGCCCAAAGAAATAGCAACGGATCGAGGGACAGAGTTTTTGTCGCAGACAATGAAAGAGGTATGTAAATTTTTACACATTAACCAACTGCAGTCTACAGCTTACCATCATCAAAGTATTGGAGCCCTGGAGAACTCTCACAAACATATGGGTAATTACTTACGAATACAAACTGAAAACCATACTGAAGCATGGAGCACCTGGCTTCCTTTTTGGTGTTTTTCGTACAATACTTCGGTGCATACGCAAACTCAGTTTACACCTTTTGAATTAGTCTTTGGCAAGAAATGTACTCTACCATCTAACTTAAGCTCAGGATCGGTAGACCCCTTATACAACTTAGATAGTTATCCATTAGAATTAAAGTATAGGATTCAAATGTCACAGAAAGAAGCACGCGATAACTTAATTAAAAGTAAGATAAATAGGAAAATTAAGTATGATCGTAATATAAATCCTGTAACATACAAACCAAACGAATTAATTTTATTAAAAAATGAAACTGGTAATAAGTTACAAAGCCTTTATTCAGGTCCATACAAAGTTGTGAAAGATTGTTCACCAAATGTAGAAATTATTAAGGACAATAAAAGTTATGTTGTTCACAAAAATAGAACAAAATTGTATTTTCCCCCAGATTAGATTTATTTTAATATTATTACCTATTTGTAATCAATCTTGTTATAAGTACCAATGTTTACTCAGAATGTATGTTCAAATCTTATCATAAAAGTAATATTGTGTAAACAATTTAAAATGTAATCGTCAAATGAAATAAAATAAAAAATGTAATCAGGTATAGGGAAGTTGTACCTATTTAGGCAAATAAAATAAATGTTATCTATATTATATTCATTTTTTTTATTTTTTTGAATGCGATGAAGATGAGATGTATAGGTTAAGTATAATATGAAAACTATGTACTTATGTCTTGAACCTTATATAAATATCATGTACTCTTAAAATATAGTCAGTATTTAATCATCATTCGTGAGTTTCATTTCTCTTCCAAATCCCGACTCTATATCATATCCCTTGGGAGTCCATGCCCATATCCCTTGGGAGGGCGAAGGCCGCGTAAATTTTGATAGGATTCGGCAGATCCTGGATTCCTAGTGCCAAGATGAAGTTATAAGCAAAGGTTTTAGTGATGCACTTATTTTTGCCGCCAAACAGTCTTATTTGTTCTGAATTCAGCTGAGTCTTATTTGTTCTTATTTTACCTATCATTCCAAGAAGCTTATAGCTTGTTTGACAGGTTGAGCGGATAGTTGACAGCTATCGGATGACTCGCCGTAACCGCGTTGCAGAGGCTCTGAATTGATCTAGATCCAAGGTGGTGGATGTTACGAAGTTGATAGATGTGCCTTAACGTATGGAGTTTTATATAAATAATACTAAACGCCACGAGTTGATACAGAGTCGTTCACGTTACGGGTGGATAGATGTGCTATAACCTTAACTCACCATCTTGTTTGAGACTTGCGAAACGTCGAACAAATTAATATTCCTCCGTTTAGAAACGGTGACCACTTATTACCTACTTTACGTTTCTTACCCAGTTGCAGTAAGCATTACTCATTATGTTCCTTCAGTGCAGTTAAAATGCACGTTTCCGACGGCACTTAGTAAACAAAGGCCCGTATTCACATCTCGTCCAATCTCCTTTGAAACTGCAAGCTTTTCATTAGCCACAAGCAAGTGGCGTAATTAAATAAATTGATCGTTAGTATCATAAGCTCGCGTTTGGAAACTTTCTGGGCGGCCACGTGAACTTACTGAACAATGAACTTGGAAACTCGCTTGTTCCAGTCTGTGTAAAATGAAACATCTGTCTTTTAGAAGCTTTTTCACTTCGTATTTTGTAGCGCTGCCATGTTTATACAAGGATATAACTATGTAGCTTTTTGTACCTTAGTTTTTTCACTGTTAGTTTATCATTATAAATTTTTCAACTATATTTATACTGGCCCATATTTAATGAAATATAACATTGTGGAAACAAATATTCATTCGAACAAACGACATTATTAAAGATTTATGTTTACAGGTTTTTTTAATCCACCGACATAAATGAATCAATTTATCCACTACAGCATGAACTATTGTTATCTCTGTTCTAAAAAAAACTAGCCAATTGCGAGTCGGACTCGCACACTAAGGGTTCCGTGCCTCATTATTTTATATTATTATTAAATAATTGTAATATTTTAGTATTAGAATTTTTATTTGTAATTGAAATATTAATAATTGGTAAATTGAATTGCTCTAATTTTTGTTTTAATGATTTGAATTTCGATTTGATTGTATTAATGTATTCACTTTTTTATCTGTAATTTTATTTTCCATTCGGCATCGCATATCTACACTTAAGGGAATTAATTGATTTGTGTACACATGTTTAAGAATTATTGTCCTGCACTACTGTAATACATGATTCGAAATATTGTATATTTATGACTGTAATTTGTTATTTGTAACTGTATTATACAAATAGTTTTGGAATAAAGAAGCTGTGACATATGAATGGACAGACAGACAGACAGACAGACAGACTAGACGAAACTATAAGGACTCCGTTTTTTGCTTTTCGGCTACGGAACCCTAAAAAAATACTTTTTTTTTTCAATAACATGTAAGTATTTCTGGCATAAATCAATATCCCGAAAAGAGGTTTGGAATCGATTGTCTTCTCGTTTGCCGGGATTTATATTGTCAACGACAGGGCGCCGCGCTTAGAGCGTCTCCCCTTCACTGCAACATATTTCACTGCATAAATCATAACTTTATTTCCTCTCGCTCATGGATGGTACGGCGAGTCAAGGTTGTCACTACAAGACAGACACGACCGAAGAAAGTGGCATTCTAATGCAGGGGCAGTAGAGCGAGATGTCTTTTAAAATGTTACTTATTGAATAATTATAAGTACCACATAATTTATTTCTTTGTTTTTTAAACATAATAAAATTAATAGCAGCCGTTTTTAATATTTAATTAAAATTCGTAAATAATGTGTAGCACCAATATCAGGACCAAACGTGTCTAGGATCAATTTTCATGCGAAAAAAGTTCACCAATCGCATTTTAAAAATACTTAATATGTTACAGTTTTTTCTTTTTCAGGGTCGCGATTTTTATGCATTTCGATTACTTTTGTGTAACGTGTGGATACATTACTTGATTTATTCGGCGAAACAGTAAAACTTGTAATTGAATAACCACACGGAAAAAGTTCGATTGACGCGAGGATCGAGTCCCAGATAAAAACATATTTAAGTTGGTCACGCGGTCACATAATTTAAGAATTTTATAGCCACGAATACCTACATAATGCTTATACTATACAGTTCCCGAGCCTCCAATCTGGCAACCCTGGGAGGTGTCTTTGAAATGGCTTTAAGAGTCCCAACGCTACACCACAACAAAAGACCCCGAATTCAATTAGGTGTAGATTGTACGGTGCAGACATTAATATTATTTTTAAATATGCAATTTAATGAAATGAAGACAAGATTTTCACGGTTAGATGAGTTTAATACCCAGACAACATTTAAGAGGTTTTATTTGAGAGCTGGGAACTTCATCTTCATGGCGCACTTTGTTATAAAATTGGATCATTATATTTGCTGCCGTGTCTTATGTTACTCTTCCTACGCCCTATAGATAACAAATATCACGTGACAACGAATAGCTTACATTAAATAAATAAATTTGCGCCAGATAACACACCAACTGGTTTTCGAAGTAAGTAATTTTCTTCCTCTTGTTACGAAGTACCAGACAACCATTATGACGGGGGCGGTGTGAAAATTTTCGTCTTTATCACTCAAACATTTGCCCCTTGCGGGATTCAAACCCACGACCGCTAACCACTACTCCAAAGTCCAAACGAGTCGTCACCATAGTTTTGTGATGAATCAAGTACAGTAACAACAATATTTCTTGTATAGTTAATTCCACTTGTTTAGAAATGGTTGTTTAATAGTTAAAGACTGTTACTTACTTACTAGTAAATTGCTGTTTATACCTCGTATCAGTAGGTAAAGTATAAACAGCAATTCAAATAACAAAAGACAACAGTGATTGTTTCACATCACGCTGCACTAGAGCAGCATTGTAACAAAGAGATACTGTGTTACGTTTTAACACAACAAATCTTTGTAAGTTAATTAATATTCGCCTTGTAATAAACGCCTGCTCATTTGCGATCGTTTTAGCGGTACTTCCTGCCAATTAGCGCCTGAAAACTGACGTGGACCAAACAAAGGCGAGGGAGGCTCATGAATTTATTGTTAGGTTACTGGCTTAAGTTATTTAAGTGTGGTGGTATTCACGTGCGCAGAATGCAGCTTCCGCGACAATTTATCATGAATCTTTAATTAAACTTCAACGGTGACTGTTCGCGGTGCTCACTGTACCCGCAATAACTCTGCTTAATCGATTGTTCACTATTTACCCGCGGTTGTTACTCCCGCTTATTGCAATAACTTTGTTATTAAACATTGTTTCCAATAACCGGACCGGAGACTTCGTTTTTGAATGCTTTAAGTTAGATATTAACCTAATTTGTTTTAGATTGAAGTCGCTTAAAAACGACTTTTAATTTATAGTTTTTGCACAAAACAACCATATCCTATCATATCATATCAGCGGTCGAAGTCTGAAGCAAAATTTTTGACTTTCCGCGTCGACAATTTCAATTTTCTGATTTACTATTTCATCAAATAACATTTTTTTCTTTCGAAGCTCAATCTTTTATAAATCTTTAAAAACCTATATAATTTTTGTTCAGCGTTATTTAACCGGAAAAAACTGAATTGAAAAACTCCTGCGACAAGAACCAAGCTCTCAAATTTTATGATGACGAGGATGATCATACTAATACTCCATTAATTCATTTCATTTAAACCCATCCAAATTAGACAAGTAGGTGATTATTTATAATTTGAACAGACGCATGCCAATCCAGCGCATTGCTATGATTCATCCTGTTTGCGGAAACATACTTCGGAACCAAATTAAATGATAAAAGTTTCAAAGTTATTCCGAGTTCGTTTATAACAAAATTAAGTACTTGTGTCAGTTTGCCGGTAGGATTCAATTAAAAAGTTCTCGAATATTTTATACCTTTTGTCTTAAGAGAAATGACGGTCGTAGTTGGAATAGTTGCAAGCCTATGCCGTTTGTTTTATGCTTGTAATTACGTACATAAAATATTTACTTTGTCAGAGTCGACTGATGAATTTTCTACGAGAGCATTATTAGTTCATGCTTATGAAACAATTTGAAATCAAAGCAAAGTTTTGTACACGATGTAATAAAAAAACAGCTTCAATATGCATAGTTATTTATGTACTTACAACGTTCTCTATACAATATTTACAATAACAACAAATATTTACGATAACCGATATACATTTTTTTTCCTAACAGTTAACAGTAAGAATTCTATACATACAAGTTCTAGAAATTTTCTATACATACATTGTCTAATTATAGCCAAAATCTCAAATAGTATTAAAAGTAATGATCCCTAACAACATTTTATGAATATAGGTTTACCCGGTTCTCTTAAACAGCAGAAGTAAAATAATTTGGATAAAGCAGCACGTCTACACTTATGCCTATAAGTTACAAACATTTCTAAAGAACATCAAAATAATGATATTCCGATGTTATTAAACGAAAATCGATTCGGGATTACAATACCACAGACCACCACAAACAGATACATCGATACGCAGACAGACAAGTTAACATGCCGGTCCTTTCGTGTTTGGGGTTAATAACAAGAATGCCCATTTTATAAAAACAATGAATTATGTATTATTATATAATATAAAATAATAGGTTAATGATATTCTACCTCCAAATAATTGAATGCAATGAACACATAAGTAATTATATCATAAACCAGTGTTTTTCATCCTTTTTAATTTCGCGACCCCAATAAGTATTTAAGTTATTTAAGTTATAGTGTATGTAAGTTGAAGAATTATGGCAGCCTCCTTATGTTATAGAAAGGCAGTGTTTTAAATTAAAGTACAATGTATTTTTTTTTAATTATTTCGGTACATTCGCCTATTATTCAGATCTACACTATCCAAAATTAAGAAATAAACATAAAAGAAATTAAAATTAAAAGAAATGGTAGCGTTGGAAATTTTGGTTTTTATTGTTTTGTAAGGGACGAAAGTAATAAATAAAGCGCGAAAGAAATGAGCGTTAGATCTTGTCCTGTTTTAACGCATTTTTTTTCATGAACCGATTTTGATGAAACTTTCACTGGACCCTAAGTTGAAATATACGTCTATTATATATCTATCTTAGAAAGAACCA
Source organism: Pyrausta purpuralis (assembly GCA_963924145.1). NCBI lineage: Eukaryota > Metazoa > Arthropoda > Insecta > Lepidoptera > Crambidae > Pyrausta > Pyrausta purpuralis. The sequence continues at coordinate 15,944,369 of OZ001645.1, read as the reverse complement.
TCTGGCTATGACTTTTCTTTACCGAAAAATCCGAGGTTAAACAAACAAACATACATACAATCTTACAATATCACATACATACACATTTGAAGATATTAGAAGTAAAATAAAAGTTCACGTGGTATTAAGTATTCTATAACTGGCGATGCCCATTCTCACGACGTGCGTGGCCAATTTCGGGGAGTAAACTGCATTTGCTTTCAGCTGGCGACTTCGGGTAAGGCTTGAAAACCCAGAGGATGAAAAACACTGATCTGACTTATTCCAATAATGAATATTTAATCTGTGTTTGATTGATGATATTATTCATTAACAACAACATTATTTCCGCCGATCGTTATCCTAGACGTGATTCCAAAAGGCACTGATGTATATTTTAGTGTAAATTGATATATATTTTTTAAAATCGTTGTAATTTCACACAGACAATAGATGTTAAGAAAAGATAAAGTATAAACAACTTATTTTTTGTTCTAATTTAGAGTTTAAGTTTCTCCTAGTCTAATTTTAATATGTATTAATTTTTTACATAGCAATATGTTAACAGTCGTCCAAAAGATCGACGGCAAACTAAGTCGTTTCATTTTGATAATAATATTCTGTAATAATTAAAATACATTCCATTATGAGATAAATATAAATTACGAGTAATTACTATCGTGATGTGTCAATAGTTTTATGGCATGTAGGAATTTACTTGATGTAGACATTTAAATGCCCCATGTTTTTGAGTATCCACGATGCTTACGGAAAGAAACCAAATAGTCTTGTTGTCACATCTAATTAAGTGTACGATACAACACAGGCTTTGGTTAACTTTGACTGTTGTTATCAGCCAAGGTCAGGGGGCAGATTCTTATACAGTATTTACTTATATATTTTTCCTTTGTCGAAAAAATATTTGATTGTGGTTTTTCAGGGTCTTGATTTTATGCATTTTGACTTCGTTCTTGCGATGTTTTTTTAACGTGTTGATATTTTACTTGACTTCGCAGGTAAAATGGTTAAATTCGCAATCGAATTACGACACGAAAAAAGTTCGATTGCCGTGAGAATCGCCGCTCTCAGCGCTGAATGCCTTTAATACCCACGCATGTGCAGAGAATATGCATCTGAATATAATTTCATAACCCTTTTTACATTGCCAAAGCACTTTGATGTCATGGATAATGATATAAAGAACTGTTTTTTTTCTAAGTAGCCAGTTTATATTGCGATTGTCACAACATGTGGTGAGTTCGAATGAAAAAGCCCGGCTATCGCTTATGCGGATGTTTACAGTTACCACGATGCCCACAAACCTTTACATCGGTCTTTGACCGTATTAATTATAAGCTACAGGTATGACGTAAATCATCATCGGCAGATGAGGCTCTCCTCGCGAGCGGCGCAGGCGCCGTGGGGCGGGGCGAGGAACAGCTTACCGTTCGCGCATGCGCACAGCTGGTAGATGTTCTGGTGGTGCGGGTCGTGTGAGTGCGGCGTCGACGGCGGTAGCGGCAGCGCTGATTTTAGCTTCGGCATGTATATGCTGGGCGCGTCTAGGCGTATCTGAAACAAGTTGTGAATATTAGGGATGTTATGGACACCAAAGGATCTTGATCAAAACTCTATAGAAACTCGGCCCATTCAATATCTACTTACTTAGTTACCCATAAAATACCAATTATAATTCAAACAAGATTTTTGAAATATAAACTACAAAGACGCAATCTGGGCCCGGCTTTGGTCAATATCCCTTCGGATACGGAATGGTTACGGATTATTATACCGATATGAAATATTATATTATTTAATTTTCCGTGAGTTTCGGTTTTAAACAAATTTGGAAATTTAAAAGTTAAATACAATAACCTCAAAAAAAGTAAAATAAGACGACAACAGAAGAAAACATACAATGCGCCCGGCTTGCGATTCCCCCGCGCCCAGCTGATCAAAACAACTTGTCATAACGTGTATCAATTAGGCCTCCCCTATCCGATATTATTAGATTTTTTTATTGCGGATTCGGTTACGGTTACCTACATATTTTTTTTTATTGGATATCCCATAGTTTCGGTTCCGGTTACGGAGCTCCCTAAAATCCCTAATGGATTAGCAGCTCATTAAACGCCGGCATCTAATTAAATGACTGAACGTCAACTAGCCAAGTCATTGTTAAATTAGAGTCTTAAGTTAAATTAGAACTGACTTTGACTAATATTAATGTCGTTAATTGTATTAAGTAATTTTAGAAATAATTATTGGGAAAAGTTGTAATCTCCATCAAGTACGTGTATCATTCAAAATATAAGGCCATGACGCCATATTTGTTTGGTGGAGCTCCGGAGAAAAAAGTCTGAACTAAATTTTAATGGCTAGCCTGAATCAAGTTAAGTCCTCTTCAAAGGGCTAACTTTCAATACGCAAAGTTGTTAAACGATTTAATTATGGCATTATCGATATTTAATTTAATGCCTGTCTAAATAAATATCGAGAGCTCATTAAAACAGATGGCTACGACAGATATATGTATAGGAGGAAATTTTGAATTGACTATTCTTGCTATTTGCGCAGAAATCAACAAAACTATGTCTAGAGTTCGTATAGTCGTTTGTCACGCGTTTGTCATTGCTTCGTGGATTCAGATTGTAGCTTTTTATTTCCGCAAAATACAAGCAAAATGCAAGCAGCATCAAATGTCGATAGCAAACATTATAGCATGCAATTTACGTGAAAAAGAAGGGATTTTTAAAATACTTACAGCACCGGCGACGGATTTCAACCTAAAGGTGGTGAGACAGCTTGCACTGATGTCACCTGCGCGCGACTCCAACGCGATGTTTTGCGATGCATGCATTTCCAACGACCTCGTTGGGGACTCCAGTCTGAAGAAAACATGCTCAGTTCATTTTTTATTGATCAACAATTGAGGATGCGCAGCCATAATATGGTTAATTAAGATAAATTAAAATAAATGGCTGTCAAAAAGTGGCAAATAGTGTAGCTTCGTTCAACTATTACTCTCGATTACCAAGGAAAAACCACATTCTGCCGATAAAGGCCAATTATTTTAATTATTAAATCAACTAGTTTTGTATTTACCAAATTTTATTTTATATAGCACTATATGAACTAGAATCAAGGTCTTTGGATTTTTACTATTGTGCGTGGTTAACTTGTTTTTTTATTTTTTTGCCACGACTGAAACCTTAAAGAATCGATAGGTCTCATCAATTTTATATACATAAGACATCAGTTTAAACGTCAGCATTTTGAATTTAAGCTGTTAAACATGTTAAACGAAAATTCGAGCTTCCTATACAGCTTGCTTATGTTTAAACTTTTCATGCCAGTCAACTAACACCACAAAAACGATCGTTGCCCTCCGTTGCACCAATCGATCCCGCAAACATTTGCAGTCAAATGATAGGTTCTAAAGATTGCTTGCGGAAACTTTAAACTACCGTTTGTTGAAGCTATGAATAACTTACACTAATTGTTAAGGCGGAGCGCGCACGAACGGCTCCTGCACCTCGTCTACCTACAGACTACTGTTGGGCTGGTCGCAGTCAGCGTCTTGAAACACTCTGTAGCCGAGTCCTGCATCCGCGTGTAGTAAGTGCCGAAGTAAGTTGGACTGATAAAGCCATCAAATACTCACACTATCGTAATATTGAAAAATACATTCATGCGCTAGGGAGTGAGCTGTGCGCGCACGCGCTTACCGATAACTGTACATTGTAACATTATGCCTCCCCAAAAGACTTGTGTTTATAAGAGAGATAAGCATGCGCTTTCATAGCCCCACTTTTGATTGCCGCGGAGGAAGCGAGTGCTTAAATATTACTGTAATTCACATACTTGTTCTTGAAGTTTACGTGAATATTACGGAATACAACAATATTTTACGGATACTTTTTATTCATTAAATGTTATCCCGGCGTTTTGAACACTTTACAGCATTTAATCATTTCAACAGAGAAGATGGTTGGAAAATTCCACTCAAATTCTAGCGAGGACCTAAGCCAGACCACTCTCTACAAAATCACGAGTCCAGTTAGCTCTTTTTGCGTGGATAGAATTTTTCAAAACTATAAATGACAAATAAAATCTTAGTCTATTCATGACCACGACTGCTGTGAAGTGTTCGAAACGATGGGATAAAATTGAATAAGTATTCGCGAAAATTATACGTAAAGTAGTGTTTTATTCCATTACTTTGTTGTTTAGAAGTGAAGCGCGCACGAGTGGTGTCTGCACCGAATTCTGTAGGTTGACTCCTGTGGGCTATTCACCCAGCGCCAGCGTCCCGATTAGCAACTAAGAGTTAAGTCGGCAATTTCAACTACAATAATTTGTGTGATACGTTGGCTACCGACCATAGCGTGAATTTAAATGTGCGTTATTTCAATATTTAGAACCAAGCGTGTACTATTTGGTACCTCGCAAATTATATTTGGTACCGCCTCGGAAACTATGAAAATGTTACAATGAAATTGGTCGGTACAGAACGTACTCGTTTCGTACCGACCAGCAGTCAAAACTACAAATTCAAGTAAAATAAACAAATAAAGTTTATGTATCTATTTAGTACCTCTTCAGTACCCTCCGATTTGAGAACAAAAATTTAAAAAACATGCTTAATTAAATAAAAAATCACATTTTAGGTTTTTCAGTACTACACAACAAATACGTTTCACACTGAAGATCAGTGTCCTTTCGATGATTAATCATGTTTGAAGCCTTTCAAAATACCTGAATTCTCCTAACTGTCTTCATTACACATAAATGGAACCAATAAAATTTTTATATTGGATTATGGACAGTCATCAGGTGGATTAGTATGCACCTTATGACTGTTCAGGACCGGACTCAGGATTTTATTTCGGTAGGGGCTCAGCATTAGACCAGAGACTATTCGGAATGGTATTTAATACGCATACGCTCTTCGTGTGTGGTAGGTATGATTTTAATTTATTTGTTATTGCACGCAATAAACAATTATCCGCCAGTTCAACCAATCAACAATGGCAAGTACGGTTTTATTTGGAAATAAGGTGTCCGTTACTCTAGCAGGAAAATGTCTCGTAGAGCACATTAAAGTATGCCGTTGGATAGTGCTAAGTATGCATAAATAGTGCGCCAAATAGAAAATTTGTGGGGGCCACAGTTTTCGCATAAAACAGAAAATAAGTTTTCTGCTGGAGAAACGCTGCTCCAGCAGGAACTTTTCAAAATAATGACTCTACAGCAGAACAAAGTATATTGTTAGATAAATCTTATAACACATAATTTGTGCGACTAAAAATTTAATCTGTAGGACTCGCCGTTTTTAAGATATTCCATTTCCTGCTAGAGAAACGTTTCTCACGGGACCTTTATCACGCGAACCGGTTAATGTGCGACCGTAAAAAAACTTACACTGAAAGGTGTTAATTTGTGACACTAATCCATTATTTGTATGTAACTATATCTTTCTTGTTTTTGTGAAATAAGCATGTATTTGGGAATGTAAAAATCGATAGAACTATTTAAATAAGCAACCAGCGAATATAGTTCCAATGTTCGAAGAACACATTTATTATTTTAAACCACCTCAAAGAGTATGAAGAGCAGCCGTTTATTAGTTTCTTAATAATTCCACTTTGAATCCAAACTCACAGTGCATAATTTTGTCATGTGAATTCAATAATTAAAACCAACTGTATGTTTAAACCAACGTTTAGTGTGCTTAACAAAGAACGTGTCTTGAAAAATGTTTATTGAAATAAGTCAAATTTTAGCAGATGTAAGGAATAAGGCTAATCGATTTTACGTTATTGATTATTCGACCAAAAGGGAATGGTCCCAAAATATAGTCGTTGTGACAAAGACGCTGGACGATCTTGGAGCTATGCTCGATGACCTTGACCGAGTCTCCCAACAAGTGGGTCTTAAAATGAACATGGAAAAGACGAAAATTATGTCGAGTTCCCTTGTTGTACCCACTCCAGTATCCATTGGGAATTCAACTCTCGAAGTTGACGACTAGTACTGGGACAAGTGATTCAATTGAGTAGGTCCAACTTCGAGAAAGAGGTCAATCGACGAATCCAACTCGGCTGGGCAGCGTTCGGGAAATTATGCAAGAGTGTCTTCTCATCTCATCTACCTCAGTATCTAAAGACGAAAGTCTTCAACCAGTGTGTGTTACCAGTGATGATATACGGATCCGAAACATGGTCTCTAACTATGGGCCTCATAAAAAAGCTCAAAATCACACAACGAGCGATGGAGAGGGCTATGCTGGGTGTTTCTCTACGGGATCGAATCAGAAATGAGGAGATACGTAGGAGAACTAAGGTAACGGACATAGCCCTGAGAATCAGTAAGCTCAAGTGGCAATGGGCCGGGCACATAGCGCGACGAACTGACGGCCGTTGGGGCAGGAAAGTTCTAGATTGGAGACCCTTCGACCAAAGACGTAGCGTAGGACGTCCACCAACAAGATGGACAGACGACCTTAAAAAGATCGCAGGATCAAACTGGATGCAGATCGCTAGTGATCGGTCGCTGTGAAAAGCCGTGGGGGAGGCCTATGTTCAGCAGTCCTTTGGCTGATAATGATGATGACACAAAAAGCGGCCTCTATATACAAATTGACGACCTCCTTCATTTTGTTTACAATCTGGTTGACATATACGAGTACTTGGCCTTGTATAATTAGCTGCAAAATTTTACGTTCCAATTCTATGGTTCAAAGATTAGGACCCTTTATACAACTTTAGCGATTTTGTAACAAATTAAATTAACTTGTATTTTTTACTTGATTGATTTCTGTTCAAACTTTAGATTAAATGACACGAAATATTATTTTGACCTGTGAGCATTGAATATTTTTTATCATAAGTAGATGGCGCTATCTGACTTTCAGGAACATGGCAGAGGATAACTGTTTTATGCCAACATAAATTTAAATTCAACGACTAAAACACAATTGGTATAGTGTACAAGCATAATCTTAAACATTCCTTTTTTCAATGAAATTAAATATATCATAATTTTAATAAACATTTCAATATATTGTTTTTAGAGTTCAGCCATCAGTGAGAAGTGTTAAATGCATGCAAGAAATATTAGTTTTCTCCTAAAACTCTCATTGAACAAACAAATATTTTTTTTAAATAAGGCTTTGATTGAATATTATTATCCGCCAACACCTTTTCAACTATGTTTCAATTATGTAATACTAAAAGTTTCAGAATAAAGTGGGTGTGATATACGGACAGACAGAGACTTGATGAAACTATACGGGTTCCGTTTTTAGCCATTCAGTTATGGAACCCACAAAAGCATGTTGACCTGTTTATTTATATTAATAGAATATAAAATATGACAAATTACATCATAATGTGTATCATCATATCATATCATAATATATACTTATAAAACAGCATATTCCTGGATAAAGTGCAATTTCGAAAGGTTTTACCAACTCTTCGTTTTCATCCTGAATAAAAGACAAACTAATAAGTACGACATCAGTTTCAAATAACCACAAATGTGAAGTTTAGCACCACTATATAAATGTTGTGCGGCTATAAATGTTGACGACCCATCTGGTGTAGTGGTCGAGAAATCGCCTACTACGCAGCGGGTGCGGGTTCGATCCCCGCACAATACAAACATTTGTGTGCATGAACATGTATGTGTGTATAGGTCTGGGTGTTTTCTATTTATATCATGTATGTATTTACAACAAAAAAAGTATTTAAGTATTATATCCGTTGTCTGGCACCCATAACACAAGCTTTGAGTAGCTTACTTTGGGGCTAGATGGCGGTGTGTGGGAATGTCCAAAGGATATTTATTTATTTATTTATAACAATGCTTAAGATATCTTAAATAAAAATATTAAACGTAGTGTTTCAGTGCTTCCAGTCCAAAGAAAAGCCAAATTTGAATCAAAAAGAAAGGAAAGTAACCTTTCCAATGTTTACCTCTTATACCTCCACAAATTTGAGCAGGTATATACGTACCTGACTGTACGTAAAAGGGCCTTATATTATATGACTATGTAAAGGAGGCCGTCAATTTGTATATAGAGGCCGCTTTTTTGTGACCATTCAAATTTGGTCGAATAGTCAATAACGTCAAATCAATTAGCTTTATTGCTTATATCTGCTAAAATTTGCATTATTTAAATGTAAAATTTTCAAGACACGTTCTTTGTTAATGACAGTTTTTATTCATTGCATCGACAAGCCTTAGAAAAAAAAACGGCTTAGTAAAGGTAGATTATACTTGCCTCGGCAGGGAATCAAACCCACACCCCTTCGCTAACTAGGATGAAGCATATTTAACGACCTCCATAATAGCCGAGAGCGTGTGGGCTGGACTTTTATTCGCATTGCGCCATCACTGAGGTGCCGGGTTCGATTCCCGGTCGGGTCAATGTGGAAAACGAACTTTTCTACATAGAAAAGTTCGTTTTCATCTACTCTTCTTCTACTCTACTACATAAACTACCTTTACTCAGACGTTTTTTTTCTAAGGCATGTCTATGCAATGAATAAAAAAAAACCTGTGATAAGTGTTAATTATAAATAACATTGTTTCATTTCTGATTTCCAAATAAAACCGTACTTGCCATTGTTGATTATTTGAACTGGCGGATAATTATTTATTGCGTGCAATAACAAATAAATTAAAATCATACCTACCACACACGAAGAACGTATGCGTATTAAATACCATTCCGAATAGTCTCTGGTCTAATGCTGAGCCCCTACCGAAATAAAATCCTGAGTCCGGTCCTGAACAGTCATAAGGTGCATACTAATCCACCTGATGACTGTCCATAATCCAATATAAAATTTTTATTGGTTCCATTTATGTGTAATGAAGACAGTTAGGAGAATTCAGGTATTTTGAAAGGCTTCAAACATGATTAATCATCGAAAGGACACTGATCTTCAGTGTGAAACGTATTTGTTGTGAAGTACTGAAAAACCTAAAATGTAAATTTTTATTTAATTAAGCATGTTTTTTAAATTTTTGTTCTCAAATCGGAGGGTACTGAAGAGTTACTAAATAGATACATAAACTTTATTTGTTTATTTTACTTGAATTTGTAGTTTTGACTGCTGGTCGGTACGAAACGAGTACGTTCTGTACCGACCAATTTCATTGTAACATTTTCATAGTTTCCGAGGAGGTACCAAATATAATTTGCAAGGTACCAAATAGTACACGCTTGGTTCTAAATATTGAAATAACGCACATTTAAATTCACGCTATGGTCGGTACCCAACGTATCACACCAATAATTTACCTAAGTACATAAGATATAACTTACCTGCACTAATTGTTTACTCCTGCTGAGCTGGTCACGGTCAGCGTATCGGCACTAGTATCTGCACTCACTGTGACCGAATCCTGACTGGACAGGATTAAAAATGGATGTTGATAAGACTATGTTCCCACTCACACTAATTGTTTAGACGGTGGTGCACGCACAAGAGGCGTCTGCACCGCATTCTGCAGGTTGACTCCTGCTGGGCTGGTCACGGTCAGCGTCTCGGCGCCTACAGTGACCGAGTCTTGACTAGCGCCAAGCAGTAACGCGCCTCGTGTGTCACGCACTTCTAGCCGGGCCGCGTTCACTTCCAGACGGTCGTGGCCTATACAAAATATAACATCGTTAATATCATATATCGCTAAAAAATGCCGTGTTATTATGAAATTATTTTAGTGTAATAGAGTATAAGTTTTTGGATTGGTTTACACCAAATAACTAGTTTATAATTGTACAGTACAGTGTAGTACGTATTACTGTGAGTTTGTTTCGGCGTTTCTTCTCAGCACTTGCCAGATTGTCTGTGTCTTAACTCGAAGCGCTAATAGGGCCCAAAAGATAAGGAGACATGTTCTAGCCCCATATGGGCCATAATTGATTGATACAAACTAATTATTGTCGTTAAGTGGCATTTGTGTCGTAAATTGAATAAATTACTTTGACTTTATCTTTACTATAAATTGCATGAATTATGATACTTTTGGAACCCCTTAAAAGTCAGGTCGTGAAAGTTTTCTTTCTAGCTTCATTTTTGACTGCGTTTGAGAATTTTTGGAACCCAACACATTCCAATGATAAAGAATACAAACACTTTGGTTTCATCTGAAGAATATTATTTTCTTCCGTATCTACGAGTATGTATACCCGTTACTAACAAATGTGTACGCACATGGAAACATTCACTCTATATGGCCAAAAGTCACATCTAACAGTATCAATCGGCTGAGATTCGCGATTGAATGCCAAACGTAACTTGTACACGGTGCAGCGGCAGTGGAGGGCATCGTGCGATCGTGTTTCCTAAAATTGCTTTCGTTTGATACCTACGCTACAGTTTGTAGTCACATTACACCAGTGCGACACGAATTCACCGAGAATATGTATAAAAAGTCCGAACTTTTTCAGACCCTGCGGGCTTTATCAAGCACATTTTTTATTATTATATTGGGTCAACGTTTACGTTACGTTTAAATACTTATTTTATAATTTATACTTTATTGCACAGCCAAAAATTTGTACAAAAGGTGGACTTAACGCCATATGGCATTCTCTACCAGTCATTCCTTTGGGCTAAGCAGAAATGATTGTGGGCGGTGCGACGGACAAAAAGAAAATACTTGTTGTATAATGAAATCAATAAAGACATTGTACTTACACTAACTTGATTAGTAATTAAAAATAGAGAATAACGTAAATTTATCTATATTTTGGAGTCATTCATCAACTCGCGGGCAAGAAAATCGCGGAGACCCGAGAGTTAGTACATTTTGATTTTATTAAAAAAGCTGTCGCTATCTCGCGGATCTGTGAAAATATGACGTAATTCATTATAGACAGTCACAAAACTATAATTTATTCTTTTATTTTATACATCATATTACAAAATTTGGGGTTTTCTTATTAAGTATAAATAAACTAGACGAGTTTCAAAGAAAACAATAAGACTTTTTGAGATATACATATAAAATCAACAGGATAAAAAAAGTTCTAAGCAGAGTATTATATTATATTGTTACGGTCCCAAATTATTTTTGTGTTGACTGTACTTTGAGGCATTTATTTATATAAACTTTATTGCTTTATTCTTTACTAGTCATACCTTCCGCATCCGCGAGATAAATAAAGTTTTTTATATTAAAATCGAAATATGCCAACTCGCAGGTACTCGCTAATTTATTGCCCGTGAGTTGACTAATGACTCTTATTTTGTAAGTTTTCCTATTTTATATAAGTATACTCTATCCTAAACTAAATAAAATATATTGATATTGAATTAATTTTTTCCTGCATTTGTGTACAGTTTTTTCATTAGACGCAAACAGGTAGCGTTTTTTGACAGACACAATGGCTAACTTTACTATGAGTTAACAGTCTTACCTAACAACAGTCTACTCTTGAGAGTCCAGGAGGAGGTCACTTGTAGAGACGCTAAAATTCTTCCAGAACTCCACGCTGATAGGCTACTCTCTCCGTAACTTAATACTAGACGCGAACAGTGAGTCCAGCTCTAGAGCCCACTCTAGCAATTACAGCCTACGCAGATGTTCTTACCCAAAAATAGTCTACTCTGCAACAGCCCATGAGGGTCTCTTGTAGAGACGCTAAAGTTCCTTGAAGACTCCACGCTGATTGGCTGCCCTCGTCGTGACTTGATGCTTGACGCGAATAGTGAGTCCAGCACTAGAGCCTGCCCTAGCAACTGCAGCCCGCCCGGCACGATGCGCAGCTGACCCATGCCCTCCTGGTGGTCAATATGAAAAAACTTATACAAATTCAGTCATGTTAGTTAAATTTAGTGATATTTCATACATCATTACCATTATCTGAAAGACTGCCGAACATAACAAATCAAATCTAATAAATTTATTCATTTCACAACAAACAAACATACTTAAGTTAAGTTGGTACATAGTCCATTTTCGCTAAATAGCTAATGGCTTATAGGCAATTGTTAGCTGTATTACTAAACACTAACTCAGGCCTGATTTTTCCAAAGTTAAACAAGAAATATTCATCGAATAACATACAATACGCCAATTTTGAATACAAACTTTTTCGTCAGTAACCACTTATACAAATGTCATTCTAAAATTGGTCGTTTTATTTTGGTTCTGTCCGATACGTCCCACCTGACGCTGAAAATTACCCTCAAAGACATTAATTACGTATCAGAATGTTTTTTTTTTCAAATCAGGCCGAAAGAAGAAACATATGAAGTAGCTATTATGATAATGAATCAGCATTTAAAATTAATAAACATTGGCTTTGACCACTATTTTCCATGTCGACTAGTTGCAAGTATGACTCAATATACTTTAAAGTAAATGCAGTTATTTATAGTTATATAAATTGTACAAAAATGGCAGGCTTCATAAGTGTCATAATGGTCACATTTGATGTTTTTTTAAGTAAACTTATGAACAGAGCTAGAAAATATATTACATAGTTTAGTTATGGTAAAAGTTTGTTTTTCCTTTACAAGTTTTCTAAGGTGGACTTGCATATGATGATTTAGACCCGGATTAGAATAAAAACTTCATTCTGTCTCTGTCAAAATAACAAAATCACTGAGACAGAATGATCATTTAATCCAGGATTAGCGTAATCCTAGGTCAAATCAAGATGCGCAAGTTGGTCTAAGAGTTGCACTCATTTCCAACTGATGGGCTTGGTCGTTCAAACATGTGGAGCTGTATTGATATTATATGTGTATACAGAAGGCGTACTGCGATCCGACATTTGCCGTTCCATTTCCAGGCAGCTCAATTTCGACTCAGTGTAAACGAATATTATAAATAGAATTATATTATAATAATTCTACCATAACCCATTATCTTCGTGTCCAATATCTTTGTCAAGATCAAGATTGTCCTTGGGTGCACTTGTATAGTGCATACAGGGATAATCGTCCGTTTGTATCACACAGCTTTTAGATTTATTTTGTCTCAAGGGCATTTGCATGTTGACCATGGGGCCGATCCTATGGTATTCATGTGAAAACTACATTTCAAAGGTCGGGGATCCCATGGTCCCGAGAATGGAAAAGACAAAGCTACGATGGTACGAATATTATAATAATGTTGTTTTATTATAGTAATATTATTAATATCGTGCGAAATCGCAATTCGCACCCAGGTCAAGGTCTATAACTTTGATCTAAAAATTTCAGAAAGAACTCACCGAATTAAAATCTAGCACTTTCAACACCCAGAGCGTGAGTGCGAGATTGATGATCATCATAAACATGAGCGCCATGACGAGAATGTAAAGGCATTTCTTCCGCCAGCCGTAGATGCCAACTTTGAATTGGCTATTATAACTGTTTCTGATCGAGTCGGCTTTTGTGTCCCGCCCCGTATTGTTGTTCAGAATCGGCTCCGGTGTGATCTTGTCCGCGTACGGTATCCTGAAAGAAATATTTTCTTTGAAACAATGCCGATAGGCCTCCGGAACTTTTACCTGTTGTATTCAAAGTTTTATAGACAGCGAGATTGCATTTTACTGTTCGATTGGAAGAGAAACCAGTTTTTATCGACTGCAAGGGATTTGACGGGTTTGACAAGTATTTAATAATGTTCGATTATCTGTTTATCTGCGTCGAAAGGGAGTGCTTTCGAGCAAGTAAGTAAATACAAGAGATTTTCCACATTTATTAAAGACCGAACATCTAAGAATTTTAAAAATACAATCTCCATGTTACCTAAAATAGACACGTATTATTTGACGACCTCCGTGGTTTAATGGCTAAGCACGCTGGTTTCAAGGCGTCGCCGCTCCGAGGTACCGGGTTCGATTCCCGGTCGGGTTAATATAGAAATCAAAATTTTCTATATTTTCTCGGATCTGGGTGTTGTGGTACCACCGTTGTGTCTGATGTCCATAACACAAGTGCATTAGCTACTTACTTTGGGATCAGAACAATGTATGTGATTGGTGTCCAATATACAATTTAAATTATGTCTAAACGTGTACTAAACAAACTAAGAAAGAAGTTACATATACAGAAAAAAGCAAGCCAAGTTCAAATATAAATTTATTGCTATTATAATAACAATCGAAACCAAATAACCACCAAACAACTGAACCGATATTAGTATTCCCTGTAAATATTTTCCGAATGAAACCACAAAAGCATTGTTCGTAACAAGTAAAAATCGTGGTTCAGTGTCGGCGAAAGTGGAATTTGTCGCGATCATAGATCGAAGCGGTGAGGGTGGCGTTCTTTGAGCTGTTGCAGGCACATCCCGCTTGCATAAATCATAAGTTTATTTCCTCCTCGATCGCCAGCGCAGCGCTTTGCAGCGCTGTAGCGGTACGACGCCGCAAATCGCGCCAGACATGCCGCGGATCTCGGGAGATTGTCCTTAAAACTTAAATCCGCACTTTCAATTCAAGTTAGCCTGTACTTTCAGTCAGATGCTACCTGAACAATGGTTTCATGGGAGAAACGGTTTCATATTAAACGGAGAAAGTTAGGCTACAAGTTTTCTTTTCAAAATAAAATCTAAATTTCAATTTTATTATAAGGATTGGCTATTTGCATAGGTTAGCTGTTATTCAGTTATGTTATGTTTTACGAGTACAAGACTTTGATTATAAATATGGTGTTTCCATTTATCATTTCTTGTATGGTAAACGCGACGTACATATAAATCTATACTTATGTTATAAAGCTGAAGAGTTTGTTTGAACGCGCTAATTTCAGAGACTACTGAACTGATTGAGTTGGATAACTTATGTATCGAGAAAGGCTTTGGGTTTTAAAACATCACAATGCGACAGGAGGGGAGGGAGCAAACTTGAAACGCGCGGACAAAGTTGCGTGGCTGCTAGAAAGGTATAATAACAAACAAAAAAAATATAATTTTATGCAATCACAAATGGAGCTTCAGTATTTTTTTAAATTTTACAGCTACAAAATGACTAGTAAGCTTGTATCATATTACTCAGGTTATAAAAACTTTAATAGTTTCCAAGGTATTACGCGAAGTTTAACGATCTACATAAACAATTTCTGTTGCATGAACACTAAAGTTATGATAAGTATCACATAATCGACCGACTTGATACGAGTAACATGAATAAACATCAAACTCTTTTTTGCGTGACATTTCCCAAACAAGCCTACACGGTTAGCAAAGCTATGATGCAGGCTACATCCCTAAAGAGCACATCCTTCGCGGAGACATGCACAAAAGCGCCCTATCCTGTATTCGTAGAACTGGCCACTGTCAGGGTAAGGCTATAAATTTCCAAGGATTCGGGCGCGACAGGCATTGCACTCTGAAAAATTCTAGTGGCCATCTCTTGCGGTGTAAGGGTTATGCTCGCCGCACTTGCATTTTACGTGGCCTTATAGAACCAGCTCATGTATCATCATACATTATCAAGCGCGCTTTGGATAACTGTACCTAGGTATATTGGTCAGGAAAGAGTATTTGTACGCAATTCTGTTTGTTTGTGGTATTTTTTCAAAATATGGACTGTTTCAATGCTTTGTATGGAAGCCTTGATATATTTTAGAAAGGTGTAACTATAATTAGACATCTTAAAAACAACCGTATAAAGGAGCTCAATGGTTAACATGATGATAAACTATCCTATAGTCCGTTTCTTTTGGCTTTTCGAATATTATAAACAATTATGACAATCCCTTTTGCCAAAATGATTCATTTTAAAATACGAAACCCAAAACTCACCAACTACATAGGTCATCGTTTAGCACTGAAAACTGTTTAAATCAAATAATAACTTAATTTTAAGTATTGATATTATCATAAACTAGCGCTCCCCCGCGGCATCACCCGCGTTATTTTCGGATTTCCCGAAAATTTTCACACAAAACCCATGTTTTCATTAGAAGTAAGAGGCCTTAAACCTTAACACTTAGCGCAAGTGCGTGTTTTTCTTAAGCTGCGGGCATTATTTTGATGCGAAGTTATTTTAAAACTGTAATATTTTTTAAGATAATTAATGAAATCAAATGATGTAGAGTGCAATTTTGTTAGTGGGTAAACCACCATATCAGATAGCCATATGCTGTAGTGAACTTGATTGTAGAACTTTTATAGCGAAATAATCCCGTCCTACATGATTTTGATGTATCTTAAACGGTTTACGCTACGTACGCAATGGAAGCTCTCAAAAGGAATATTTTCCCACAGATTTTGCAACATTTTTAATTTTAGATATTTTTAAATCGGTTCAGTAATATCTGAGATAAGCGTGTTCAAATAAACAAACTCTTCAGTTTTATAATATTAAAAAAAAAATGGCTGGCAAAAACATTTTCACATGAAACCATTTCCTAACGCTTAACATACTGCTATGTATAGGCAGTTATAACATCACAAGCATTGGTATATCAATTCGATCTTAACCTCGAGGATAAAACCGTCAGGAATCAGAGCTGTCTGTCCAGATTTTCTTTTCACTTGAAGAGCCGCTTAAAATGCAAACACAGATTCGTCGCGGCGCTCACACCCGAGCGTCGCACGCAGGATTTAGTCTAAGCCTGATACAATAAGAGGGGTTCCCTCAATTCTACATACTATTTACCCTCCGTTCTTGTTTATGGAACAAACAAATTACTTATATCTGACTGGCTATGAAATCTAAAGCGAATCCAACGTTTTGTAGTATTTCGGATATTTAGTCAAGTTTATAGTGTGAGCGAATGTAAACAGATAATCAACGAACCGAAAACAGAGGTGTTCTTGCGGAAGAACACACGTTTTGGTAGCGACCTTCATACCATAGAAGTTCAATTTATACTGTTTCACTATTTCGGGAACACGTTACCGGTAGTGAAGTAAAATTTAAAATTTGCTTGTTTCAATTTAAGACTAGAATTTAAATAAAAAAAAACAATTAATCCACTATAGAAAGTCGCGGTAGTTACACTACGTATGAGTTCGTATGAAAGGATCGAATTTTTTATTTATCTTGGCCCCGTATAGAATTCAAACCAGAGCCGCTGCAGAACGAGGCAGAACGAGTCAAAACGAAGTTCACTGGGACCACTAGTAAACACATGAAGTAAATAGGGACATTTACTTAATTTCTTATCATATACACAATATACACATATTACTTATCAAATCATCGCTTCTAGACATGATTTAAACGCTGATCTTATAAGTCGAGTTTAAAACTGGCCATAATTACTTGCCACCTCGTCTGAAGTAGGTCGGGTAAAAAAGGCCAACATAAAATTGGAGCAGAATCAGCGGAGGCTTGTGCACTTTATCTCGCCGCCCAGTCCCGCAACACGTTTGGGGGTTTTACGCGGCATTAGAAACCAATTACAGTGGTAATACTCGTTCGCGGACCCTCTGTGCAGATAAATCGCCAAACGGTAGGATGCCAGACAAATTTTTTAATAGCATGTGTGTGATCGTTTAAATCTGTATATTTAACTAAATTTTACCACGATTCTTCATATTTTTTAATCCTTTTATCGTAATAATTGTTTGTTATGAGATTATTTTTACTTTCAAAATAACGGTATCTCAAAAATAAAGTACTATCGAGATCGGCTCCGCCATACCACCGTGTCATTATTTAGAGCCGAAATTGATTGTACTTTGCGTCTTTTGTTAAAAATTAATCCCAATTTTGTGTAGTGTGTGCAGGTGATTTGCGTTTGAAATTAGTAAGGTGGAAAAGTACTCTTTCGTACCTACAGGGGAATAATAATAATCTTGTATTAAGTAATTCTAATATTAGGACCTTGAATGTTATACATTATACTATACAAAATTGGCTTTAAAGGAAGAACGTTATTTCTAAACTAAGAATTTGAATATCTCAATATTTGCATGAATAAATTGAACATGTGCATGCCATTTCCGTCCAAGCGTAGAAAAGTTTCATGAAATAAGTAAGTATGAAGTTGGACTTGGTTTGAGTAGTTCTCTAAAATCTTTTGGACTACTATATGCTACCTTTTGTAAGCGCTTTCATTGGTAAAATATTTTTTATTCGCTTCGTAAACATGTGGAACATTTGTGTTCTAAATATTTATATTTTTTACTTTACATATACCAAATGACGTCATTTACATAATACCCCTTAGGTACTCTTTGTATGAGTAGTATACAGTAGCACTTCACATTATAGCGACTGCATATAGAAAATTCATCATTTAACCATCTCCTTCTCAATTCGTTGATGTCTTTTTAGGGTTCCGTAGCCGAATGGCAAAAAACGGAACCCTTATAGTTTCGTCAAGTCTGTCTGTCTGTCTGTCTGTCTATCTGTCTGTCTGTCTGTCTGTCCGTCTGTCTGTCTGTCTGTCTGTCTGTCTGTCTGTCTGTCTGTTAAAACCTAAACTAAAACCAAAAAAGAATTTTTTTACCAAACCTATACGTGTGGGGTCTATAGATAGGTCTTTTAAAATGACACTGAGGTTCCTAAAACCATTTTTTTTTGGAGTCTAACGTTTCATAGCTAGACGCTTCCAAAGTGTTAAAATGGGCGTCCCCCCCCCCCCATCTAACTTCTAAACTAAGCGAGTGTAAATTTTGAAAAATATATATAATGTAGATCTTAACAAATACTTTCAACGAAAATTGGTTCGGACGAAATTGAACGAGAAGTTTTTGAGATATAGCACATTTTCGACAACCGAAAACATAACTTTGTACTTCATACAAACACTATGAATAACAAAGTAATATTTGCTGTCAACAAAATATTGTGGATTTTACTAAGTGCAAGTAAGTGGATTCCCAAATTCAGTTGTTGGCAAGTTGGCACGGAACCCTCAGTGCGCGAGTCCGACTCGCACTTGGCCGGTTTTTTATACAAGACCCATTACAATCGCCCGATAATTTAATGCTAACGATGCAAGAAAATTGTGTTATTATATTAAATACGGGGTGATAAAAGGTATAAATGGGGTGGAATCTAATAAATTCTGGCCGCGGAAGCGTAAACGATGTACGCGGATACGGGCACGTAGCCACGTAGCGTAGCACTGTAGCACCATAGCACCGTAGCACTGTAGTCTCGTAGCTCGTAGACCACACGCCAAGAGCCAACTACAGCGGTTTTTTAATAAACATGTGGACTTGAATCTTATCCACGATTTGTTTTTTTTATTCAGACAAAATTAGCTAACAATATACAATTTGGTGCTAATAATGAGAATAAAGGGTCTGAATAAAGACGCAAAATGTCAACCTTTACACCCTGCACTACGTTTAGGATCGATGCAGTCGCGATGCTAATGCGCGTTAGCATCGACACAGTCGCGATGCAGAAGCTTGAAATTGACACATTATGTACTGAATTTTGGCGACTGCATCAATACTAACGCGTGACTGCATCAATGTTAAATTAATTCTGTTCATTGCGTGAGTCGCGATGCTGAAGCATGTTTCCAAAACGCGCGACTCCATCGATGCTAAAAGTCGCAGTGTGTAAGGGGTCTAACGATTAGACGAAGTAATATGTATTGGTTTATTTGTATTTTTTCATTATTTCGTATAGTAAGTAAAACATAATAAAATTTACTGAAGGATGTATTTGTGGACGGAATAAACAAATTACTAATTCATAGTTATTATTAGTTTAGAACTAGCCATTCCTTCGAATTTTCAAGCAAGAGATATAGACGTATATGTTATTTACCGCCTTTCGCGAGTATAAGACTAACCAGTGATTATTTACGCTACATAAATTACTGCTTTCAAAACCAAAAATGTACCAAAGATGTTCTTTATCTCCAGGCCTACACAGTGGTTCCCGCGCGAGTGGGCGCGCGCAAATGAGCCATATTAATCATCCCCATCACGGAACTGACTTTTGAGCTTCCTCCGCTCCCAGATTCTCTTAATAGGACAGCCTTGTTGCAAACAAATGTTTGTTGATATCCACAACACTTGAAATTCGACAATTTAACATAATTTCAGGGTTTGTTGAAAATATTAATATAACATTCTTTCGATGTGAATTTTAGACTGTCATATTCTCTGATATGTATCAGTCTGCTCTGATATGTATGAGTCTATCTGATATAATCAGTTACCAACTTAAGCCTATGAATGTAAAACAGCTCAGCCGATGCTAGCTTAGCTTAATTAAGAGTATTCTCTCAGTAACATGTTATGTGCATGATCAAGGAATGGTTGTTTATTTGTCAATCGTGATTGATATTAAAACAAACAAACAATCAAATCTTAACGATTAGAGTATCTGCTTAACTACCAGATCAGTAGCGTAGCCCAAAATGGAATTTTATTTATGTGAAGGCGTGTATTATGAGCAATTCTCAATTCAAGCACACACTCGCAGCGAACGTTGTATATCATCGCAGACACGCATCCTGTAACATCACCGAGTAAACGATGTAATAGGGATCCTGAGCGCTGCTGCAGGCTTCGGCTGCAACATATACATAATTCATAGATTGTGTTGAATTACTGGCATTTTATATGAAACGGTGGGTAGACCGGCAATGTGTGTGCTAATTGAGCGTTTCACCGCACGCCGACCGGCGGAATGCGCACCGCCGCACATTCGTTAGCAATATTCCGCTAACGAACCAAACTAATGGCTATTAAGTTGAATAACGTAGCACTTTGCGCTTCGAATACGTACACAAGCCTCCTGACACATGGATCGAGCAGCTTTTTTGCGATTCATATCATATCATTATTGTGATATTAAAGGCCTGTTTCACCGTCAACTAACTAACAATTCAAATATGGAACGTTATTTCGTATCGAAGTATAAAATCGAAATCGTTAACCAGAACTTACTATGTCATTGTGAAAAGGGCAGCAAGATTTTAACAATTCATAATGTAGTACTTGTATTGTGATTTCTTATGTAGACCGGTAAACTAGCTACAACTGCGATAGGAAAGGTTCAAATTGATTTCTTAGGTCACATAGGTTGTTACTCTCGTAGGAACTCACTAAATGAATAGTAAGAGAGAGGTACGGTCGAGGTATATCACCTAACCAATTTCCAACAAAAATTACCTGTGCGCAAGATTAAAAAAAGACGTCACTTAATACACAAAACGTCGAAAGGTGCCATAGATTTTAACTCTACTCATAAGATGGTTAGGTGCGAGAGGCCGCGCACGTACCTACAAATAAGAATATCTTCAATATTTCGGGTGTCAGCGGGTAAGCTGTGTAAGCTCAGGCGCCGGCAGACCCATAAATTAAGTTTTCAATTTGCCAATGACGTATCGCTAAGACACCCGTAGTAGCTACTCTTGAGTATTAACATAATAATTTCTTAGAAAGACAGCATATATTTTGCTTTGTTCACTTTTCTGCTTTACTTAGGTTTTAAGGTAAATATTTTTAGTTTTATTTGTTTTCAATGAATAACATAATAAACGTGAATTATGAATGAATACTCTCAATCATGCTTAAGTAAATTGCATTCTACGTAGTAACTTTACAATGAACGAAGTGTATGCAATATTCCTTGAAATATCATAAAACAAATATCTGAGAGCTTTAAAATTATCGAGAATACACCCCAGCAAATGTGTTTGAAATATTGTGCATGCAAATCCTGTGACTTCGAGCTGTGTATTAAAATAAACGAAATGATGTTTAGCTGGTTCGGTCGGTTGCATGCAGCGAGTGCAACGCAGCCCCATTATGTGGCTCATAAATCACTTGCATTGAAATCTCCTTCCTCCTTCGTGTCGGTGAAACATCGCCAAAGCGACGGATATTTGAACCAATACACCGAACCCTGAACTGCCGGTCTACCTACACTCGCTGACTTCCTTTTGATAGCGCATTTCGCCCCGTTAGTGCTATCATTACGTGTACTTACTCGGAACATTTCGTCTCCACGATATAGACATTCGAACGATTTGAAAGTACCTAGTAGAGTCGTAAGGCTTAAGTTTTTTGACATCGAATTAGAAAACAAAATTGTAATGATTTACATTTAATAATAATAATTAATCATTTATTTCAGGCAAAATATTGTACAAGCCTGTATAATGTTGGTAAAAGTTGGAATATAAATAACATTTTCGTAACACTGTGTTTAAAAACAATAAAAATAAAGCATTGGAAAACAAAGCAGTTAACTTTTTCCATTGTTTTGACCATCAAACATAGGACCAATAACCGTAATATCAGTAGGGCTGGTAAAATGCCAGTGTCTCATGGATTTTTTTTCTTCCCTCGAGTTAAGTATGTAAGTTCTTATAAAAAGTAACCACAAAATCGTATCTTCATGTAGGTATTAAACTTACTGATATGAATACCCTATATACAGTCAATAATTATGGTTGTATAAATTAATTCCATCAATCCCATAATGTTAATAGTAATACAAGTGGGCATAACACCGTACTCAGATGTGAAGCGCACCGCAATGTCATATTCGTGTTCGCACAATGGCCGGCCAGCGCGGGTTCGAGGGAACATCCATTCGCTCAATGTTACTGAATGGCTTTTGCATGTTGCATTCTGTACTTCGAAAGGCGATGCTCAATATTTCTGTCTACGTGAATTCGTTATTAGTGACTCAACTGTCTGCTTTACAAACGTAAACTCTGAGTATTGATGTTTTCAACGCAAGATCATAAAGAACGGCTGGAAAGCATCCCCAACTCATTCAACAGCTATGTAAACGATGATTTTTAAACCTGTAACTTGTGGAATATATGTTTTGCCAATATTGCAGATTGTGAAAATGCATAAATTGAATTAAAAATAACCACATTTATAGAGTTTACAAAATAATTAATTAAGTAGAAAAATGTATTGTAAAAATCATTTCTCCGAACTAAAACCTTTGTTTTGTTTTACATTAATTTCGTTGCGTCCAAAATTCTATTTGCTTATACTAAAATTATGGAATAGTTACCGTAACATTTAAATTTCTTTGCCAGTATTTTGCCACGTCCTGCCACACACATGTATAGTTGCGTCGGATAGGCACAGGGGTGTCATGTTCGGGCTAATACCTCGCCTGCGAGACATGTCGGCCGGCTCAGCGAAATGTCAAAGGGAAATTGAAAATTAATTTATGCTCCTAAATTTCATACACTGAGCTCTCAGAGATTGCGAATCGCTCACACGAGACTCTTCGTGGTCACAGTGTGGAAGCTCTTACGCCACCTATATAATGTGTTATTACATAATATACATAACATGCATGACGTTTATAAGTACACTAACTTAGCAGTAATTCTGCAATAAATTAAAAATACTTAATTACTCTCAAAAATAAAAATAAAAATAATTTTATTTTGTGACTGAAAATTGATCGAATAGACAGACTGTTTGATCAAGTAAGCCTCTTTAAAATAATTACAAACCATAAGCGAACATCCGGTAAGTTGCTATCTCCGTATTGCCAGTTAGTTATAATACAAAATCAACAAGATAACGTATACTTAATACGGTAGGATTGTCGTACGTTCATCATTCGTTTCCTTGTCAGTTTAGTTTTAATTGTGCTTGACAATTGTCGATAAATCATATCGATAAACGTACTATTATTATATTATTAATATGAATACTTTTAAAATAAAATTATAAATCTTAAAAATGTTTCTCGAGAGTAGATTAAGATAATCATAAAAATACTACAGTTTGCTTTAAAATTTTAAACTTCATATTTTATGGCAATACATCCTTAAAATATAATTTCAGATTTCCTGTGGATCCATTAAGGAATTAAAAGTGGGTCGAAGGGAGACAAAATGGATCCACATAAAACATCACCGAATATGTGGTATCTATTTAACACCAGTGTGATTTAATGCCAGTGCAAAAATCTACTGATTAATTATCCCATAGGAGGATTTAAATGGTGCTGGGCTGTATGTACGGACAACAGCACGCGAAGGCGCGGGATGCGGGACACCGCGGGATATAATGCAGTTGTAATAAAGGATAGTTTGCAACAAAAGTAGGTAACCTGATGTGGTATCGACTGTACTTACGGGCGGCGATTTCACAATGTCTTAAGAAGTTTTAGTTAGTGGTTCTTGCCAGATCGTTCATATAAACGTTCTATGTTTCAGTTGTTCATTCGATGTTTTGTGCATTAACATGTCCATAATGTATACACAAAATAATACACAAAGGGTGTTATTTTGGTCAGCGACAAGTGACTCAGGTGAAGTTGTACAAACGATACTGATGACCAAAAAAATATAAAACATTTTTTTTTAATGGAAAAACCCCAAAAACATTTTATTATTGCAGACTAGCAAGTGAGTCAAAACTACCAAAGCCAGGTCGCCTCTTCGTAGCTTACGGCGTAGTATTTCTTAGATAAACGCGAGCTACGCGTGAGTGTGTGAAAGTTGTGAAAAGGTTAAATAAGCATAACTCATATTATCATCCCTGAGTTGGATGTCACTGACCAAAACAACATTCTGTATACGTATGACCAGCACAAAAAGTAATAATATTGCAACTGGACCTTATTCGTTCTTCGTCACATTCCTCACTTTTACGACTTAGCTGACATTAATGCTCATATTGGGTAGTGTCTCAGAGAGAATGCAAGTGAAGATAGATAGCATTTGAACACCGCGTCGCGTTCAAGCTTTACTGCGCTTGTAAGCGCTGAACGCACTCACGGGAGGACTCCCAGAAAGAGTCGTAAATACTCTCGAAGCCGCTCACTTATAAATTAGGATCATAAAGCAGTTGCCGAAGTTTGTTGGCGGCACGACGACCATAAAACAACGCTTACATCTCAGAGGGGATACGATGCCGCGACGCCTGTCTCGGCCCCCGCGCTCTTTCAATTTAGACAATGACGCGTATTAAATTCGGCTGCTTATGTTTAAAATTATGATGTTTTCGAAGCAGACTTATTAAATGCTAGCTCCTCAAATCCGTTTAAATGTAAATTTTACTCGATACAGACTCCAAACTGTTCCAACAGAGAATACTAAACCGCGATTTTGGCTAAATTTTACTAAACGCCAGCCAGTGTAATATTAGTTATAAACGCGACATAGCACATTACCATACCATTACATGCACGCTACTTGTTCCTTGTCGGAATGTCTGGAACAATAAAATTCACTATTGCGACATTTAGGGACTCTCAAATAACAATTTGGAGTACAATATTCGCCTCAACATAAATTATTGTTATATTTACGACAGCGGGCATGCCTGTGAAGCGACGAATGAACTTGGATCAAAATTTAAACAATTTGAACCGAATTCAAATTAATTACATTTTACGACTTTAGATCCTGTTTTGGTTAGATTTGAGTGGACTTAATTAATATCTTCTATAACTGAATTGTCTTAAATCTGCAGTATTTATTATTAATACTTGTCAAGTGAGAGTAATTTGAATAAAGTTTCAGTAAATATGTTATTTTTCTATAAAAGACTGTCGCTAAATCTGTTTGTACTCTTTGTGTGAGCCACAGATGTGCAAGTGTAACTGATCATTCAGAGATCGCGAAATCGTTTGGAAGTAATCCGCAAAGGCGACTCGCCGCAGACGAGGCGTGGTGCGACGTCTCTTTGCGGTAGTGCTGCCATACTAACTTTGTCACTTGATATTATAAGTTTTTAATATTTTTTAAAGATAATATAGTGACTTCTGGTAAATTTAAAAATAAAATTTATATATCTGTCAATTTAATTTTCAACTAAACCAAACATTACTTTTTTACGTACATGCACTACGTAAATAGCATGCCAAACTCAAATAAAAGATAGCTCCGTTGACATTTCAGAAAAAAGATATTTAATTTTATTTAAAGCGGACAAAGATTATTTAGATATTTATTGTTAATGACGATGTTGCTCAATTTATTGAGTTTTATTTTTTCATCATACTCTTAGCAGCGATGCACTTGCGACACAGCACCGATGCAGTCGCTAAATGTAACCTTTATACACTTGCGCTAGTTTTAGCATCTATACAATCGCGGTGCTAACGCTCATTAGTATCGATGCAGTCGAGATGCAGATGCTGGCCATTTACAAAGTTGATGATGTCATGTATATTACCGACTGCATCGATACTAACGCGCGACTGCATCGATGCCAAATTAAATCTGTTCATTGCGTGGGTCGCGATGCTGTCGCGCGTTTTGCAAACACGCGACTGCGTCGATACTAGGGATGGAACGTGAAGGTTCAATTATCAACATTATAAAAAAAATACTTGCAAGTATTTTATACCTGGTTTTGAGCATTGGTGCTAAATCATGGACGAACTTTTAAGCACTGGTACTTGAATTAACAAGTACGACCCATGCCTAAACGATAATAAAAGTCGCAGTGTATATTTCTTCATGTAAAATTGCAAGAAGACTGTTTTTATTTGCCTTAGTCACTTATAAAGGCGGTTTATCTACGCTCTTTAGAAATGTTTTAAGGGAAAATGATGTTTCGAAAGTGGCAACACTCAGCGACAGTTAAGCCCAACTTGCCCGGCTCCACTCGCGCGGCGACAACATGCTCACTTTTGCTCAATTTATACTGTGTGGGGGAATTTTAACGATGTACGATCCACACTTCTGCTACTCGGAGTATTGATAAATGGCCATACTTTTACAACAGGATCCATGACAACATTTTTTTAATGCAATAAGTACTTTCATATTTTTTATTAAAACCATATAACTTGAGTTCAACAAAAGTATTGTCACCTTTACTCTTGGAAACTCTACGCGCGTTTTGATTTTACTGTATGTTGTGTGTGTTTTACTAGTGTGTTGTTTTTTACCCGTTCCAGGTAAATAAGCAAAGTATTTACCAAAGTAAATATATAATCCGTTTTGTTTTTATATCGGACCTGCAATTCCTAATATAAGTTCGCATCCAGAGAAACAAATAAGTTTCAGTATACCTTATAGATATTTAGCATGAAAACTAGAAAAAGTATTTAATAGATTTGAAAACCACAGTGGTTAAACTGTGGTTTTCTTATCAATAGATAACAAACTGCCATAGAAGCACGTAATAATTATCTGCAATACACTATATGGCATATATGCTAGAATAGACGGATAAGCACGCAATCTTGCGTCACTGGACGGCCATTCCCTCTGTAACAACTCACTCAGCCAACTTATGCTCAGTGTGGAGTGGAATTTAAATGACGTTCACGCGTCTATTGTTGACCAGTTACCATACTGAGTAAGTTTAGAAGATTAAGCACTAACCAACGAATAAATTCAAATACGGAAAATCATTTCGTATATTAGACAGATAACGCTTATGGACCCATATTCAGACATTGTAAAACAGACCGTTAGAATTATAGAGGGGCATGCATGACTAACTACGTCTTCTACTTTTGCTTGACTGCTGTACTAAGTAGGCATTTGGATACCGTTCGTAAAATAAGGGTAACAGAATAATTTTAGGTCCTCGGGGTCTCCCGCCGCTTAAGCACTTTCAAATAAACATCGCTTGCACGCACGACTCGCAAAAACAGCGTCATATCAAACAAAAGGCGACGCGGGATACGAGCCATTTTGACTCTTAATGTGGTTACCTCAATAATGGATACACTTGCAGATTTTGACAGTTTTGTAGTCCACAAATAATGTTTTAGTCAAACTGTTAAGTTGTTTACACTAGCAGATTAGTAAAAAAGCTTTAAGAACTTATTAAAAAGTTACTCAAACTGATTAATTCTAGGACTGAATTCTTAAGTAATTTCCAATATGACGAGTCCCATCTCAGACGAGTCAGTACTTGGAGTTGTTCAGCAGAAGTTGTTCATTCGGGCACTCGCGCAACCACTTACCGCCTAACATATGTGGCATTTGTATGATGTTTGTACATGGAATGATGTAATAGAAAACATGAAACGAAGAAACTATCCAAAAATAAAGTTAAATATATTCAATACAAAACATATGACATTATCTAATATCATTTCTACTATTTATATGAAGGTATAGGTACCTCTTTTAGTTATTCAGCATTAAGCATTTTAATTTAGTGTTTAGCATTTGGAGGAATTCAAAAGTGGACGGAATGTTGTTATAGGTACTTATAATTTAAAAGAGTTGACATGTTCATCAGATCATTTAGTTTATTCCTTTAAGCGTCTCCCTTATTTTATTGTAACAACATATATTCTTGAGTACAAAGAACAAGACTTTTTCTATTGACAAAATATTTCCAATCTTTAATTCCACAAATATTGTATACGCAAAAAGGGCAAACACTTCGCATAAACGCTGCGTCGCTTGCGTTACGCAATAAAACATTTCGATTCTGTAGCCCCTTCAAAGGTCGTTGAATGAAATAGGAATTATTTTGGTGCCTTCGAAGTCAGTGCACCTACTCTGTAGTCGTAAGAGTAACGCGAATGTAAATAATTCAGCCGATACGAGCTTGCTCTCGGGGGCTTTGGACGGAATACCAACATCTGATCTGTGATTGCGCACGATAAATCTGTATATCTCAAGGCGCTGACGTATTTTTGGTGCGAATAGATGTTTACATTATGCAGTCATTTGTTATAGACAATTTTAGGAGTACATTTTAGGTGATCAGTAGTAAAAACTCGTAACAGACTTAAAATATGATTGTAATGTCATCAGCATAATTATGAGTTTTTTTTTTCAATCTTTATTTATTTTGGGGCTTTTGATACATCACATGCCAGCCCCATCGTACCTTAATCTATTTTATACATAGAGTAAACACGGACAGTTGCGCAGGTAGAAGGAATTCAAGGTTTCAGAAATACGTTTGCTAAACATTATGAGATGTATGGTTGTGGTTACTGACAAAAAACGAGAGTCAATTAAAACAAAAGACGACTTGACATTGGCTCCTTAAGAAGATCAGGCGGCGCCGGTTGCTTCGATAGTACATATCCACTTATTAAAATCTCAAAGCTTATTGTGTCTATTTAACTTTGGATTGTTAGCAAAACAAATTTTTCATAGAAATGTTTTCTCGTCTAGTTAGAAAGACATACTCGTAAGTAAGCATTTCAATTTTCTACCAGCTTAAGATCGATCGCAAAGTATACTTGGTTGTTTTCTAAATAACTTGCCAATAGATACAATAGGTTTGTAACATCAAAAGGCGCAAATAATCCATAGAAGAAAGGTTACGGTCTGTGGCTGCACAAACAAGCGCCGGGCGCACGTGAGACGTGACGCGCAACGCTGATCACGTGTGGCCTCTTCGCATTAACAGGGTGTTTCTTCTCAGTCGCCAAATACGAATCAAACGCTTACAATTTTTCTAAAAAGATATTTATTAGTCTCGGAAAAAGGCATTTGATTCGTCATTCATTATTTACTAGCGGTCCCAAGGAACTTCATTTCGCCCCGGCTCCGTCCCGCCCTGGCTCCGTTCCATGGCAAATAGAAATCGGTCCACCCGTTCTCGAGTTATAAGTGGCGTAACCAGCACAACTTTTTTATATACATCCATATAAGTTTCTAATAATAATAATAATATAAAAAGAGAGTACAAAAGGTGGACTTGATACTAAAAGCATTCCCTCTCAGTTATACTTTTAATTCATGCAGAAATATTTATTTATTTATATATTTAAACTTTATTGCACTGTAAGTTGTACAATGGTGGACTTAATGCCTGATGGCATTCTCTACCAGTCAACCACCTGGTAATGTAGAGAGTTTAATCAGTGTAAATATTGTATCATTATCATTGAGGAAACGATCTGTTGGTGCTATTAAGTATCAGAAGTGAATTAAACTCTATTGCTAGCACTTGCACCGTAAAATATTTAGGAGTAACTCTGGATGAAACCCTTTTTTTTAGACCGCACATACATAATTTAGCTCTTAGGGTCCGTAAATAATTTTTTTTTTTTTTAAATACGATCTATCGCTGATATAAAACTTATTAGAAGAAAAGAAAAGAAAAAACGTTTATTGGCCTACATCACAAACACATACATTCACAACATTATATATAATAATCAAACGAAATCCAAAGATCGAGAGAGAAAAAAGAAAGAAAGTAACACATAAGAGTAACAAAAATCAATGTGGAACCGTCCATGACAAAGTGTTATACCGACACCATACCAGGCTAACAAATGTGCGTCCGTGTGCGCGCGTGCGTGTGTGTGCGTGTGCGCGCGCGCGCGCGCGCGCGTGTGTGTGTGTGTGTGTGTGTGTGTGTGTGTGTGTGTGTGTGAGAGTGAGTGAGTGAGTGTGTGTGTGTGTGTGTGTGTGTGTGCGTGTGTGTGTGTGATGCCTATTCCCAAAAGGAGCCTCACTCAGCATAAGCCAGATCCCCTGAAGAACCTGACGCTGGTTTTCAGTGGGCCCCTGCTGAGTGAGGCATACAGAAATTGGCACCATTACGCATTTATACCAAGCCTTAGGTCAATCTATAATACAGTAGTAACTACAGTACATTACATCCTGGGTTGGAGCAACCAAAACTGTCTTGATGCCTCTGGAGCATGCCCAAAGAGCTATTTTAAAAGTCGCCAATTCCTTACCTGTTTTATATCGAACAGAATTGCTTTACAATTTCCGCAAAGTGCTTACTGTGCGCCAGCTTTTCATCTAGCACACCATATTAAAACGACACGCACTGCTCCCTTACAATGCCGACGTAACGAACAAAAGAAAGATGGATAAAGTCTGCAATCCACAATGGACTTCGAAATTTACTTTTACTAATAGGTACTTTAGTTTTATTGCACCATTATTGTATAATAGATTAAACGGTTAACTAAACTTATACAAACTTAATTACCATAACTGTAAGTTAAAATTAGATATGTATCTTAAGAAACTATCATACGATGAGACTGAAGACCTTCATCATCCAGTAGGTAGAAGGGTATATTTAACATTAATTAATAGGTTTATTTGTGTCATCTTAGTAAGTTTATTGTAATTTGTTTACTATCATAGTTCTTTTATAGTCTGAAACACAGGTCCAACCTAGTTCAGACAAATACTTTATTAAGTCTCTAAGCTTAAGTCCTTTTTTGTAACCATAAATACCTTTTGTTTATTAATAAATAAATATTAAATATTAAACGTAGATCATATTTCCCTAATAAAAGACCTTGGGACTTATTGATGGCCATATTTACCTCTTACAATTGTTTATTATAGGAAACAACATCCTGTATTTATCTGTCTACGGATAAAAGTCTGCCAAACTACTAATTACCGGGATAAACATACGGAATCGTGAAAACGGATGGCGGTGGTAGCGCGACGGTGCACTAGTGTATGTGCCTACGTGTTTGAACGTACGAACGAACGATAAAGCGATGTGAACCAGCTTGTATCAATATTTTACTTGCATTTGCCAAATAAATAACTGGCCTTAGCATTTTATTTTTTTGCAATTTTATAATTTTCCCGAGGCTTTCCCTTGACAGGTCAGTGTCAAATATATTTCCACCATATTTTGAAATTTATCCCATTGATTTAGGGTCCAAATCCAATGAATGTTTCTAGTAATAGTTTTGGCCGTCAAGGGTAAATAAACTTCTGCAAACTTTTTGTTAAGTATTGTTACATGGTAAAAATGGAACCTTTCTTTTAACTTACCTCCTGTGATTGTTTTAGGTTTTTATGGCATTTTTTGTCTCATTACGGCACTGCAATTCGTGTTATCATTAAATTGATTTATTTCACGAATTGTGAGATTGTTTGTAGCTTCCTAAACAAATATTTCATCAAGTTTGACACTGGCGTTGACAGCTTCGCAGTATTATTTTGACGTTGCCACAGATTACGTAGCGATTCGTTTTTTTGAGATCATAACTTCAGCTCAGCAATTTCATCTTTCCAATATTTTTTTTATTTTAATTCTTAATTTACTTCCAATTAATTTAGAGTACAAATATTATCCTTTTAAATATTTATCTAACATTCAATAGATTGTAATAGTTTTGTTCTATGTGTCTATGGTCATTTGATTGATTTGGTAGAATGCAGTGACAGTTGTTGATATAAAAGTACCTACTGGAGGTCAGCAGATTCCGGTCCTTTTTTCTTGGATTTTGCGTCGTGAAGTTCACATCCACCTGACTACCGCCAAGCAGTGCCACCAGCCCCAGAAATTAGTCCCCAAGACCGTTACTCAATTTCCGATTTGTCTTTTCATTGTAAGTATTCTCGCATTTTGTGTGATTTTCCAATCATTTTGAGTTCGTTGAGGTTATGTTGTTTCGGAAACTAGTTTTTTGTGGTATTTCCCTCGTCCCCGCAGAGTATTTGGAGGTCACAGGAGACAGCGTGGCAGGCGTGATCCATCAGTCGACTCGGCGCTGAAATCCTTGATTCCAACCACATTTGAGGGTTTTTTTTTATTCTATTTTTCCTCTCACTCCGGGTGCCCTCGAGTTTTACATCTGCGGACGACCCCGGCCTGCAAATTCCGCTCCAGGGTCTCCGATTTCTCTCCGGCCCGAGGCACCTACCCCGGTAACCCGTACAGGAAACCTTATTATTCCTATATTATTTTGGTGCTGCAACCAGCGGTGCCTGGCGCCCATGCATTCTTTCTTATATTTTATTTACCTTAGTATAAATTAGAAGTGTGATTGCTCCCTAAAAGAAAACTTTCAACTTATCGGCTCCGATCTCACACAAAATCTACCCACAACTCCCATTTTGTTCTGCCTTAGTCTAGACCGGCTTTGTCTAATATTGTTCTGTTTAACTATTTAACAATTTCGTTACATGTAATTTAGATTTAAATTATTTGCAATAAATATTGATACAAAATAGAAGTTTTTTTTTTATTTCACAATATAATATTTATACATACATATTGCATACATACAAGAGGTGATCGTAGCGCAGTGGTAGCAGCGCTTTGGTAGTGATACCGAAGTGAAACAACCTACGGCGCGGTCGTGTTTGGATGGGTGACCATTCCGACCATATAAGTAACGTATATCACGAACATCTCCGTGCTTCGGAAGGTACGTTAAGCCGCTGGTCCCGGCTTATATCGGTTGAAATTAGTCGTTTAGCCTAGTCAATGGCCTTGTGAGCGGCTTGAAAACACCTGACAGCAGAGTTAGTCGCTTGCTTTGCAAAACACCCCTCCACTAATCCGCATTGAGCCCGTGCGGTGGAGTATGACTCAAACTACCTCATAGTTGAGGTAAGGCCTTGCCCAGCAGTGGGATGTTACAGGCTAACTTTACTTTGCACTTCTTTCCATACACATTGAAAAATTAAGTACATAAAATTGAATCATATCTTTAGGTATGAATAACATCTACCATATTTATCTCGGCTGTATGGTAATTTCGTCACCAAAAGACGTACACTTTTAATTTTATTACTAGACATACAGGAATAAGAACCGTTTAAACAAACACTGAAAACAGTTGCATAAAGTTAAAGAAAAAAGCCAGTCTTTATCTTTATTCCGGCCCAGTCCGGAAAGCACAAAGCGTACACTATCTTCCCCCGGACCTACCTTTTGCCTTTATTCATATAGGTTCCATTAATAAATCATGTTCATTACAATACTCGATGAAAGGCTCACGGGCAGACCGTAGACTATTTATTCAACGCAAAAGCAACGCCGCCGAAGAGTGCCTTATTGTTTCCACATAAAACACAAAGCAGATGCAACACACTGCAATATTTCGCTATCTTTTGTAGAGTTCCCGAGTAATCAAATTAACCGCCACCGAAATGATTTCGGTGATTCAAAATATTTTAATTGACAAACAGAAATTTGGGCCGGAAAATAGCGCTTAAATTGTGCTTGCATTTGCGGGATGTTAATGCAATGAATAAATATCAGGTCCAAACAACATCAAAATCCACTTTCTACTTGTATTCTGCACTTCTAGGCATAAATCAACTTTCATTTTTAATGAAGCTCATTGTTGGCGCATTTACATTTAAAATATTATGTCATAATGTTATTAACAAAAAAGTAATTGTGTATTGGATTTATAATGCCCAAAACACTGTTCGCGTGACTCGCATAATTATCGCTCACCTTTACTTGGGTTTTATTCATTCAGATTTCATAAAGCAAATTGTTAGTTTAACTTAAACTTTCATTCAATTTGTATTAGTTCGAAATTGATCGCTAATGTAGTTCCAACTTTTTGATCATTAACCTGTTTTGTCGGCTCCTCGATAATGATGATGCGTTCACTGTCACACGAAAAACTAATCATGTTATTTTGTAAACTCACTTGCTGATACCTACTTGCATTAAGGTCGTGTATCTCAACGGAACATAAAATTTACATATAACTTATTTGCGCCGGAGGTGCGTCAGCTCGTAAATCTCGCGACAAGGGGATTTCTGTTTGTGAAGTTTCTTTTTTATTTCCACTTTATCTGTGTAACGCAAAGGACTGCAAATACTCAGACTCAACTCGAGAACCCGCTCAACTTCAATAAATCAATTTGTACATTTACCCGTACTTATAATGTTCTTACGAACACAGTTCGCTACGTGTCGAGACCGACTCCGCACGAATATGAAATGTGTTAAAGTATCTACTTCGTCCCGAAGAAAGTTACGAGCTAACTACACAACGTATTGTTCAGTCCATTTGAAATTGCTTGAGTGTATTCTCTGGCTGTACAAACTCGTCGGACGAAAATGTACTCATGCCAAATTATCAGTTAAATCATTTCAGAACTCAGTTGAAGGGTCCTAATGAGAAAATGACTGAAACACCAAACACGAATTATCGTTGCATGAAAAATGACATTTTCCTCTTTGCGAGGTTCAAACAACAATTATAACTATAGCATCCCTTTGCAAACACTTAAACGAGTTAGTCGCTTCGGCCACGACCGAAATAAAATGAGTGGACGGAACAGTTTGTCTGGCTCTACGTGTCCATTTTGCATCACAAAGCTAGATGTGTTTGTCGTTCTATTTTAAACGCGATAACGCCAACTTTCCAGTCCTCGAAATGTGAATACCTTGTTGCGAAAATGTGACTAACGGAAACTGTACAAGTAACTCGACTGTCCTTCCCGACACACATTCGCTCTCGAGCGGCCGCCGCCGCCGCCTGACGCTTGCGTCGTCTACTAGTAGACCGCGGGACCATTTCTATTCAAATTTCTTTATTACAACTACTCGCTTACTTTTCTTTCACACTGTACGTGAATTTATTTGTAACTTCCTCCGAAGCGCATATTACATTTTTGTCAGCTGAGTCCTAGAAAAAGTCACTAGATATTACATACTGAAGAATGAGTCGAGTTAAAAATGAATAAACCAAATAACAAAACTATATATGGATAAATGTATATGAAAAGAGTTAACTGCCTCGGTGGCGCAGCGGTAAGAGGGTCGCACTTTAAAGCGACTGCTGCGCCAGAGGGTTCGATCCCCGGGTCGGGCCAAAAATATATACCTGAGTTTTTCTGTTCAGAAATTCTTAAGGTAGCCCGGACTTTGGAAGTGGGCGGTGTTTCACCCCCGTGCCTCGAAAAGGACGTAAAGCCGTTGGTCCTGCGCCTGAACTCTCTCCGATCGTGTCAGATTGCTGTCCAATCGGGCTAAGAAAGTGAAAGGAATAGAGAGTGCACCTGTGTTTGCGCACACACTGGTGCACTATAATATGTCGAGCGCAGTTGGTTAGTCGTTGTGACTGGCCACCGTAGTCGAAATCGGCTAGAGGGACTATACTATGATAAGAGCATTTCTAGAGATAATGCGAAAACAACTTAAGGAGCTTGCACACAGACGGCAATTTGCTGACGACAAGGGGCATGTTGGAGTAAAAAATTTCAATAATGGTCTGTGAACGGCTGCTTCTCTCTGTGTCATTAAAAACGAAAATCACGCACACGAATCTTGGTTACAAAAATTTTAAAGCTAATTTTTTAATCATGTAATCGCTTTTTGAAGTATAAATGCATTCATGATGATTTTTCAGTAAGACAGAATTGAATTTGTTCTTTTTGTTAGATCAAGTCTTTTCTAATATAAAGTACATAAGTAGATCACACCAGTAGCAGCAGATACCAAATGCAGGAGATTTATGGATACCACATAAATATTTATCAGTAAACTATTTTAGCACCAGCGTAAGCTGCTGCCTATTGAAATCTATTTCTAAACTCATGCATTTATCAATGCATCCTCCGCTTAAATCAAACCGTAATTGTAGTACATTGATAATTTTACAAATGTCATTTTATCTGCACTTTCTTGTTAACCGACTTTAAAAAAGGAGGAAGTGATTAATTCGGATGTACGTTTTTTTATCGATGTTTCTTCATATCTCAGCCATTTGCTAACCGATTCAAAAACGAATTTCGCGTACCTAGAGGGTACCTTCTTGTTGGTCCCATTTTTGCCAATTCGGGATCTGATGATGGGATCTTGGTGTAATCGAGGGAAACCCACAAATTGTATAAGCACGTATAGTATTTTTTTACTAGAATCTTAATGTTGACGTGTTGTTACGTCTGATAGTCAACATCTTGTGGAGCTGATGTTAGAACTCTTTAACGCTTAGGAGTTCAGTTATTATAATGATAGAACATATGAAGAGTAATTTGTTGCTTCTTAAAGAATCCATTACTGACCATCAAGGATCAACTAATAGAGCACCGACTCCAAAAAGAAATTGGTTACCTAAAATGGCTTCCTTTCCTTTCAAGGGTCAAGAGTTTGTTTAAGACGTTTTAGTGCGTTTTGGTCTTGAAGTCGGTTTTTAGTAAAGGGTTTTGGATGTCTTTAATTTAGGAGAAGGTTTGACAAAGCATGAGGCTATAATTAATAATATTATTTGACATAATTAAATGCCGAAAAAGAAAAATAACAATTTGGAATTCAATTCAAGTAAGACTTACCCCATCAAAAACATTTCCATTCCACAATTCCAGGTGAACTTAGGTAAAATTGGCCGATTTTCATTGAATTTTTCGTAATCCATTTTTTTTCTAGTAAAGTTACAAAACGGGCAAA
This sequence comes from Pyrausta purpuralis, assembly GCA_963924145.1. Taxonomy (NCBI): domain Eukaryota; kingdom Metazoa; phylum Arthropoda; class Insecta; order Lepidoptera; family Crambidae; genus Pyrausta; species Pyrausta purpuralis. The sequence continues at coordinate 15,907,451 of OZ001645.1, read as the reverse complement.
CTACATTATGATGACTATTATATTGAATATTTTATTATATATGTTTTTTATTTCATATATTCTTTAGAGCACAAACAAAATGAAGTAAAAATGACGGATTTACAGCTTTCACTACCATTGGATGACGCAGAAACAGCTGAGACATCGTAAAATAACAAAAAAAACTAACATAATTATGAATGAACTACATATACATATAAATACTTCTTAAATAAACCTACTTATACATACATAAATACAATAAAATCAATATTATTTAACGCTGAACAGATACTATGTTATTTTGTTCTCATGTTGAGATGTTGATGTTGATGTATTGATCGTATCTGGGAGGAAGTTCCAAAGTCTGATGGCGCTGAGAGTGAAAGAGTTAGAGACATAAGCAGTCTTGTGCAAAGGTGTGTACAGCTGCAGGGCACTGCTAGTACGGATATACTATAAATAATATACGGATGATAGTAAGATTTTGAGGTAGGTTTGTGATGAATGTTAGGGCACGTAGGGTAGCTTCGCTCTACATGAGATTTCATAACTTTTTAACACTGAAAGCTTTTCATACGATCTCAGCTTTTAGCAACATTCTTCTTCTTCTTTTCGTGTCGACTTTGGCGTTATATTTTTGAGGACCAGTACTCGGCGACTGACACAGCGTTATCAGTGGCGTTGTACAGGTCCGCACGTGTGCAGCAGAAGGGACACGTAGGGCAAGACAAAAGGTGTGCCATCGTCTGTGGAGACAAGTATGCTACGTCCGCAACATAACCCCATCTGTACATATTCTCCTTGATTCAGCCGACTTGTGTTCGCAGTCTATTTAAGGACTTCCAAGTTTGCCATGGTAGACTATGTCCAAGGGGGAGCTGTTCCGTTAGCGGTATAGGTGAAGTGTTGGGGTATCTCGCCTTCCAAAGGCTTATCCGGGCTTGATTAGCTTCGCCATCAAGAGGAGACACCTCTTTGACGAAGCTGCGCCGACTCTTTAGCCCTTGGACTACTGGCATATGTTGGTGCAAGGGGTGCCGAGCGTCCGCCTCCTTTTTAAGGCGCTCCAAAGAACTTGCCACATCTCTGCGGACGTCCGGGGGTGCAACACCAGCCAGCGGGTACAGCATACCAACAGGAGTTGGTTTTAGACAGCCCGTGATAATTCGGCATGTGTCGTTTAGTGCTGTGTCCACTAGGCGCGTGTGTACTGATCGGCTCCAAACCGGGCTGGCGTATTCACTAGCTGAAAAGGAAAGCGCTAATCAGTCGTCCGCAAGACTTGCGTAGATGCTCCCCACGTGGACGATGTTAGGCGGCGTAAGGTTGTTACGGGTGCTCACTTTCTGCTTGGTTTTGATGCGGTGTTGTTTGTAGGTAAGGGCTCTGTCCAAGGTAATTCCAAGGTATTGAGGAGTAGAGCAGTGGGCAATTGGCACATCGTTCCATCGAATATTGAGTGTCCGCTCGGCCTCGCGGTTTCGCAGGTGGAAGGCGCAAGACTGGGTCTTCAAAGGATTCGGTCGCAAGAAATTTAGCTCATAGTAGCTGTTAAGGGTTTCCAGTGCTTCGCTTAGATTCCTTTCAACTTCTTCAAAGGAAGGCGCTTGAGATGTCAGGGCCAGGTCGTCGGCATATATGAAGCGCAAGAGGCTGGTCATTTGTGTAAATATTAAAAGCATAGGAGCTAACACACTGCCCTGGGGAAAGCCATTTTTAAGGGTTCTCCATCGGCTCTTTTCGGAGGAAAGGTGGACCTGAAAGCCCCTGTTGCGGAGAAGTTCGCTTAGACTTAGTTAGTAACATTTAACATTAAGTTTTAGTCATCATTTGATTGCATAGCTTTTATAACAGACTAGCGGCCGCCCGCGATTTCTCCTGCTCGGTTTGACTCCGTACGTACTCTGGTCGAAGCGTAATGTTATATAGCCTACAGCTATTCCTATCCCAGTTCATGGGTAAGCTATCTAACCCACATGATTATTCTTATCGAAACAGTAGTTAAATGCTGAGATAAGTGCGTGCAAAAAAACAAAAAAAAATTTTCAACTTTATAAAATAAAACTAGGTAGAAATATGGTTAACAATATTTTATAGGCACCGGTTCGGCATTTAATCTGGTGAAAGCTACAAAGGGCTTTTATGTTTTTCCAATGAAATTGAAAAACTGTACCTTTTATTTCGGGTGCCAGAATTCATACACTGGAACATACCACAATAGCCACCTCTACACTAATATTATAAACCTGAAGAGTTTATTATTTTTAAACGAAAATCTCTTTAACATCATTTAATTTAAAAAAAAACTTAGACACTTTCACAGTTTTGAAATAACTCCACACCAAAATAATACTCGCAACCTACCAATGAAAATATGTGTTTTGCGCTGAAATGTTTTACGGAAAAAACGAAATTCACACGGGCGACGCCGCGGGGAACCACTAGCACAACCATAAAACAGGACAGCAGTGGCTGGGAGAAGCAGCTTTTCCTCGAATCTACTCCTACTGTATCTATCTTAAGAGTTTACACTTGAGCTTTATTATTGCGAAGTAGACTTTGATGAAAGTTGTAATCACAATAGAATGTAGAAGCTTTTCTCAATGGTAATCACGAATACCAATTGTCAGGGAAACTAAGCTCAGCTGCTTTTGCTGTAAGGAAGATAAGACGTTTGACTGATGTAGAAACAGCTAGGTTAGTTTATTTTAGTTATTTGCATAGCTTGATGTCCTACGTCATTTTAATGTGGGGCGCGGCTGCTGATGTAGAGACAATTTTTGTGTTACAAAAAAGAACCGTGCGAGCTATTTATAATCTTAAACCTCAAGATTCCTTACGAGAGGTGTTTAAAGAAATTAGAATATTGACTCTAGCCTCTCAGTATATTTACGAAAATTTAATGTATGTACGGAAAAAAATACATTTATTTACGAAAAATTGTGACATACACAAATATGATACTAGAAATAAGGATATAATTGCTATTCCACAATTTAGGCTTCGAAAGGTTGGTAATTCTTTTATGGGGAAAGGTATAAAAAATTCAATAAACTACCAGAACACATTATTTACTTACCGGTTAATAAAATAAAAACTGTTATTAAAGAAACCCTTAAGACGAAAGGGTATTAAAAAGTAGATGATTATTTAAAAGATAATAATGTATGGACTTGCATGATCACAATAAACATTGTAAACCTTTTGAATAGAGGCATTGACAATAGTGACTAAGTTTGTTGCGCAGCTTCTTTTCAGCACTAGCCCACAATTGTCCCGAAGCTGTGGTAGGGTTTATATAGGGACGTGTAAAAGTGCCCCCAGAGGGCCTATTTGCATTAATAAATGACTTTTATGTTTTTTTTTTACAATGACCCCTTGTACACTGCGACTTTTAGTCGCGCATTTTGGAAACGCGCTTCAAGATCGCGACTCACGCAATAACCATATTAAATTTAGCATCGATACTAACGCGCGTTAGCATCGATGCACAAGCGGAACTGCATCAATGCTAACGCGTGCTAGAATCGATGCAGTCGCCAAAATTCAGTACATATTTTTTACAATTAACAGCTCCTGCATCGCGACTGTATCGATGCTAACGCGCGTTAGCATTGCGACTGTATCGATACTAAAAGTAGCGCAGTGTGTAAAGATTGACATTTTGCGACTGCATCGATGCTTACGCGCGTTAGCATCGTGACAGCATTGCTGCTAAAAGTAGCAGTGTGTAAATGGTCTATAAGTTTATAAAAGAGACGGCGAAGAATCGAAAAATAGACTACTCAAATGTCAAATCCAGGCTCGTAAATAAATTGACAGTTTTCCCAAATTAATAGTATAGTGATGTCCTGCTTATTGCACGAAAATTTTTGGAATCGATGTTTGCAAAAAATTGTTAGTCGGTAATTTTCTTTGGTATTATCTCTGTACGGTCACGTATTCACCACTTAAATAAAACCAAAGTAAAGTTCAGATTTTTATTTAAAAAAAGCGTCGAGGCCACATACAAAATATATCTGTTTACCTAAAATTACACTTAGATATAAAAAAAACATCTTAGTTATCACGATATATTCTAAGTTGCTCTTATATCGCATTTTACCATACACATTAACTGAAACGTAAAATAACTTCTTAATTCAATTTTCCCTAAAAGCCAAGTTAAATGTATTTGTAGAGAAATGCTCATACTTGAAAAAGCAGCATGTTATAAACATTAATATCAAGTTAATGCACTAAGTTAGATCCTAGCTATGCCGCTTCATTTTTGAATTGAAACGACTGGAAACATTATTATGCATAACTTTTTCATTTCATCTAAATACAATATTTAAACATAGAGCTAACTCCAATTCTAAGCCTCCTTCAACACTTATAGGAATAGTAATTTTATGCAGAACCACCATTGAAAAAACATGACAAATAATGTACTTACCGCCTTGACGTTTTATGATTTTGAATTTAACATCTGAGATTCTGAGGTCTGTATGGTAGTATAACATATATTATGTTATACTTGACCGATAATGATGACAAAATACATAAGATGAACCAATTGATAGAAAAAGAGATGTGTGTGTACATTTTTTTTGAAACACATAATTTTCTAAATAAATAAACATGCGTAGGTACACAACCTATTGCAATGATAGGTTGAGATTAGCATGTAGCGTAAATGACCTGAATAAATTAAGAATATTCGCACTGGGAATTTATCATACAGTAACGAGTTTTATAGGTAATACGAATACTTAGATATAGGAAGGATAAAATAGTCCATCCTAACAAAGATCTACGAGTCGTTCTAACATAACTGAAAGAACATCATAAAGGTAAAATACTATGAAACGGAATTTAAATGCCTCACAAAGTTTCATCATTCTGTCAGTGGTAACAAACTTTCTTACACTTAATTTATATGAAAATTTCTTTCGCTGCGACTCGACCGCGCCACTTATTTTTTAAATTTTAAGACACTTGTTTGAGGATGTAAGAACTTTTGGACTCTGAAAAATGTTTTCATATCCGGAAGAATGATAACGTAACAACGAGAATATAGCCGCCGCGATTATTTTAACGTGACATGATTGTTTAATTGCAGTAGTATAATGACAGCAGAGGCTGGCGCCTGGTGCGGGGGGGACCCTTAATGAAGTTACAGTTGAAAATTAATGAAGATTACAAAATTCACGGCCATTGAGCTCCTCGCCTCGTCGAACCTTTGACTGTGAGTCGCTTGTTAGGCTAAATTGAGAGTAATAATAGGACTCATTTATTTGGGTTAAAGGTTTCGAATTTGTCGGTGGATATATTATAATACAATTCACAGCAATCAAAATACTTGAGAAACAATTGCGTTGAACGCAACTGAGTTGTGTACTATAAAAAAACGAATAAAAAAATAGTGATTGAAATTACTTTAACAAAAAAAACTTCCAATTACTTTGTAGACATAAATATTTTGCAAATTAATATAATAGTAAATACTCACTTTCTCCCCTTGTGATCTGTATACACGATGTGGTTTCTTGCCGCCGGAGTCTGCCGGGCCCGTCCTAGCGAGTGTGACTCCATCATGCAAGCTCCAAAACTCTTCTGCTGATGCTACCCATATACGCCTGCTGACCGTGCGGTGAAAGTGCGAAGCTCGCTCCAACTATGTGGCGAGCCAGAATAATTCACCGTCTGTCCGTTCAACTACTCTGGACAGCAGACTTGTTAGTGTTCATTCCCCAACATTGTATACAGTCTCGACTTCTTAGCAGCGGGAAAGTTTTACCCGCTGTGTTGATTTTGTTTGTTAACATTGTCGTGCTAGAGATCGCCTCCCAAAAACCCTTTTGTGTCCATTTCAAGTTTCAGCGAAGAAGCTCGGGCTTCGCCTGTCTATTCCTGTTTTAGACTAGCGTTTAGATACATCCTGTAAAATATTTCTTTAATTATTTTATTTAATTCTTTTTCCTAAATTCTCTCATTTTGTGTCAATTTCTCATATGTGCCAAAAGCGTTCAGTCTTTAATCTTAATTTTGAACTAAATACTTTCCGTTAATGTAGGCTGGAAATATATTCTTATTTACTCTCATATACAATGTCGCTTCTGTCATATAACTACGCAGGCATGTCTCTAGCAAACAGATATATTTAACTTGTATCTACAAAGGGGAAAAAGGTCTATGTACCGGCAAGTACATAAGAGTGTTTACATAAGAATATATTTACCTTCTGTAGGCGGAGCTTAGATCGAGGCGGGCTTTATTTGGCATCGACAAGGAGGTAGAGACGAGGCCGTTATTTATCAATACGCGAACAAGCAGCTAAAGATTAAGATTTGCTACCTTTTAAAAGTACCTAATAGTTGAAACAGAGGGTATCTTGATAATGAATAACCTCAACGTCTTAATTTATCACAAAAGAACTCATAACGAGCAAACAAATCACGAACCGAGCTGAATTATTTCAGTCAAATATTTCGCAAATGTTTTCTCATTTCATAAATTATATTTTGCAAGACAGTGTACAAATGGGCTTTAATTAACTGGGGAATGCCGGGAAACGGCAAGTATGCCAGGATCGCCGTCCCCCTGCACCTCGCCCGCGCTAACTACGATTTACATTCGCTCTTATTTATTTACAAGATCGAGCAACACAATTTAATTTCATTTGCCAACAAGCCTGAATTTACATCACCTAAGCGACTTTTGCTATTTCAGTTTTTTAACTCATACCTTATTTGGCCATTCATAAATAGTTTCACACTTTAATCATCATTACCGCACTTATGGTGACCTTTTACTTACGTTTGCAGTTCGGCTTTTAAAACGTTCTTAGTTATTTATTGTACAACTTTTCTTAGCACTAGTATAAGTTACATTTTATACAAATACAATTTTGATATTAAACGTAAGCTACACCATTGATTATTAAACTTTATTCATAAAACTGTCACTACAAAGTTACTACGAAAGCGCTTTCAACGCTACGGACTACGAGAGTGCTACGAAATAAGTTGAAGCGCGTCGCGTCTACGGCCGTGTAGTGACGATCGCGCGCCAGCGAGGCTCATAGCCGACTGAGAACTTTACTCTTTGCTCCTTCATCGTCCTGAACACCCCACCTCCAAATACACACCTTACCCCACACGCAATTAGGTTCTTTTTACCTCGATTTACCAACCAAACTGTCTACGCCGGCGGAGTGAGAATTCTGAAATACGTTACGAATATAATTCTTCCTCCGCGAACATAATGACGGCTTTACAACTGAAGATGACGAGGGCTTCAAAATTTTCGTAAAGTGACGAATACCATATCTCGTAAGCACGTATTTTTAGGATCTGAGAGTTCAAATTGGAGGTAAGGGTCTCTGAGGGAGGCGGTCGTAAGGCTTAGGGGTGGCGCGTACGATAGACGCATGCGTACATCTCCTAAATAATTCCACAAACTCCTGAACTAGTCTGATGCCCAACTGATTAGTGTCAGGGATTTATCAGAATATAAATTTTGTTATAAAAAAAAATGATGATCTACTGAATTTTCGTTCGTAAGTTTTGAAAGGTTCCCTAACCAGCTCAATAGGATAAATTGCTTTTAATGTCATTCATTTTTTTTTGGAAATAGTCGACTACGTATAATAGCTCGAATTCATTTTTTTGTCAGCATAATGACAGATCAGTATGCTGACAAAAAAATGTAGGTATTCGAGCTATTTCAAATAAAAAAATATTCATAAATAAATAGTCACATCATATGTTTACTGGATATTTATTTTCAGCAGCAAAAAACATTGTATTTAACTCTGCCATTCTGTGATTTGTATTTATTTAAGCATAGCTTGATTGGGCTAGTCAAATAAGTCTAAGTCTAGACCTTGTAGAAGAAATTTCAAGGAACACGATTTTAAACTTGATCATTTTGTTTGGACTAGTTAGGAGATCAACATCCCGCAGCCCTTTTTTAGGGTTTTCACTTATTTTTAGGTTTTTCACTTTATTATCGGAAACTATGCATTTAAGCGAAATAAGACCTTCAAGGGCTCAGGTAGGGGTAAAAATTTTTTATATGTTAACCGCCTAATTAATCCAAATAAAGTTACCAAGTCAAAAATTGTGTTCCAAGCGATTCCCTGTATAATCCTCTCTTTTCTGTGCTATATGCCAATGCTGCAGCCACCAATTATATTTTATTGGCATGCAAATAACGTCCGAACAAACCATGGAATTTGGATAACCTAACTTATTTGGCATTGCAAACACTGTTAATAGTCCAGCGTGAAATTCAATTTATCGTACCCTAATAAAATCCGCAGTAGAACATGACCACAAACAAGAATCATGGATATGCATTAAGGTACGATTTATTAAAAACTGCCTAGAAACCTTAAAATAACGCCTTCGACATTATATTTGGCGAATATTCCTTATTTGACGTTGGTAAAATCGGGCCTCAGTCAGATACGTCTTATCTCTCGTTGGTAAAATCAGCGCTTGTTGGATGTCAAGGTTACGGACACTACCAGACTACAAATAGTTTGATTCTCCTAAATATTAAAAAACGCGTTATTTTAATATTTTAGACCTGATTTCTGCAACGACAGATAAGGAATATTCGTCAAATAAAATACAATGCGCTTAATTTGACAACATCACCTATTTGTCAGCGATCATTTAAATAAATATCATTTTGAAATCGGTCGTTTTATACTCATACAGTCTGATAAGACTTATCTGACGTTGTAAAAATCAGCCCTTATAACTTTTTTAAAGGCGGTTTAATTTTTTACCGATTTTTAAAGAGGTAATCAATTTGACCTGTATGTAATTGATATCTTCAGAATTAAATAAACTTTATAGTTTGTTGATCTGTTAACGCTTCCTATCGCGCAAATTTTCGTAAGTGTTTGTATGTTTGTAAGTTTGTATATTTGTTCGATCAGGTAGTTCAACGTAGGGTACAGTGTAAGCATCATCAAAATCTGTCCAGTAGTTTTATAGATACGAGTCATAACTAAAAATGTTTGAGCTCAAAAATAATCATCTGACATTCTAGTTTATGAGCTATCCTCAAACGAACATACAAATTATACAAACATACATACGCTTACGTGTTAGGAAGCCTAAATTGATCAGCAGACACTAAAATTTATCCAATTCTGACGATATCTATACTAATATTATAAAGCTGAAGAGTGTGTTTGTTTACAATATTTGAGTAGGTATATAGTCAAGCTTTCAAGCAAATTCACAAAGTTTCGTAAGTGTATGTATGTCGACGGATTTCTCAAAAACGAAAGTAATATCAAGATGAATATTTTTTACTTGAATAGGCATATTTCACCTTTAGCACCGCTGAAGACACCGGAGCACCGCTCGAGTTTCAATCAAATCAATCTAAGCATAGAGGCATATTCTACTCCTCGGATTTCTGTATAATTTATCTATATTTATAAACTAGCGGTCCCCCGCGACTTCGTCCGCGCGTTTTGAGTTTGCTCCCTCCCCTCCCGTCGCAGCGTGATGTTTTATATCCTAAAGCTTTTCTCAATAAATAAGCTATCTAACACAGAAATATTTTTTCAAATCGGTTCAGCAGTTCCTGAGATAAGCGCGTTCAAACAAACAAACTCTTCAGCTTTATAATATAAATTAGCGCAAGCGCACGTTGTACTTAGGCTGCGAACATTATTTTGGTGCGGAGTTATGTTAAAACTGTGATAGCTCCTAAGATATTTATTGGAATCAAATGATATAAAGGGGAACTTTGTTCTAAATGAAATGCTCGTGATAATGAATCTATTTATTTTGATAAACATAAATACCTGTGTGTATAATACACCTCTAAAAATGATGCATTATTTTTTTTACAAATTTATAAACATAAAAAAGGTTGTAATAAGTCAACCATAAAAGATAGACATATGCTGTCGCGGACTTTATTATAAAACTCTTAATGCTGAACAATCTTGTCATACATGATTTTTGTGTAACTTTAGCGGTTTCCGCAGCGTACGCAGCGGAAGCTCTCAAAAGGAATATCTTTCTCCCGCTTTCGCAACATTTTTCATTGCTGCTGTGCTCTTGTGAGTCGTATCTTTATGTTATATAGCTTAAAGCCTTCCTTGATAAATGGACTATCTAACATAAAAATAATTTTTCAAATCGGGCCAGTAGTTTCTGAGATTAGCGCGTTCAAACAAACAAACAAACAAACAAACTCTTCAGCTTTATAATATTAGTATAGATAAATAAAATGTCTATGGTACTATAGCCTTTTCGGAATTCGGCTTATTAGGGAGGCTTAAAGTTAATAAAACTACGAGTGATACTATTAGTGATGACTCTTGAAAGCAACCTGTAGACAAATTATGGCTCAAGGGTAAGATGGGTGTGCAGTTCTTTAATAAGGTTCTGTCTCCTTTTTTGAAAACATCACCACCACACTCCTGTTCCAAGCCTCAAGCGTGATGCCTTCTAACAGCACGGACTTAAAGAGTCTCTGAAAGACTTTGAGTACCGGTGTCCCTCCTGCTTTCAGAAGCTCTGTTGTGATTCCATTTTCGCCAGGCCTTGTTGAACGGAGCCAGCATTAACAGAGGTCTGCAGTACCATGGATCGACGTTTGACGACGAGAGTTTTTGAGGTCTATTTTAAGGCCAGGCTTAAAGCCTTGATAAATAAGCTATCCAACACAAAAGTATTCTTTCAAATCGTACCAGCTCTTCTCTCAGGAACTACTGTACCAAACAAACAAACTCTTCAGCTTTGTTATAGTAAAAAAGTTTTAAATAGTTAGTATAGATAAGTATCAATGTTTATAGTTAAGGGGTGTAAAACTCCAAAATTTCAAATGAATCAAGCCAACCTGCACGTAAGGAACAGCCGTCCTATAACCTTATTATTAGTTTCATTGAAAAGTATATTTTTTCAACATACTTTCTACTTACACTCGTCAAGTACAGGTATGTTTAGAAAAAAAGCGATATATCTATACGAGTACAGTAACGAGCAGTGCACTGTTGGCTTGCATAAATTCCAAAAATTTTGCATAATGCCATTTTGACATGCTTCAAGGGCCATAGTGTTCATGATTTCCTACTCGCAAAATAATATTAAGCTGGGCATGGCTGCCTGGGAACGGCCGACAAGGACTGGCTCACTACGACGTTGTAACTCTCAATATGAGCTTTGTTACCGCTTTGAACGCCGTTTCTTGTGTCGCATTGAATATATCGGGTGCTCTCCTTTGTGCACGAATATTGCTCGTCTTTTGTCGAAATGAACGTTACCTCCCCGCGAGTTGTTTCTGGAAAGAATTTCGCGATTGCAAAGTAATATTTCCCCTTAAGAATTTCGATGTGTTTCTTTCATCTCGAAGATGACTTTACTTTGGATTATATTGTGCCGTGAATCGTTAGACAGACTTCGGGGCCGATATCAATGGGTCTTTTAAAGAATTTGGGAGTAATATCGAAAATATTTTTCTGCCCTTATGCCGAAAAAACAATATTCTGAAAGTATTTAAACAATATTCTTAAATTATATTGACTGGATTTTCAAATTATGTATTCACTTTAATAAGGGCTTAGTTTCGTTTCAGTTGTAACAAACACATTACCAGAACAAATCCTTTGTCGTCGTAATTGCATTGGCTTGCCGTTTCAAGTCCAATAGTCTTCTGGCCACTAATTAGGGTCGGATTAGCGACGGTGAGATGGCCCGTGTAATATACTCCTGAGATTGCTAGTTAATTATTTCAAAGTTAATTCTGACATCGTGGTATTCAGTAACTAATTAAAGAAAATGTTTGTTTGAATATATTTTTTAAATTGGAGATGAAGACTGTGTTGAAATATGTATTTTGAAATAACTGGTCTTATTCAAGTTCGTTCTTCACAACGGGGACAAGATCTTACATAGAATCACAACAAATGTTATGTTACGTGTTCTCTGTATTGTTATTTAAATATTAAATGCCGAAACTAAAAACCAACCAAGTAGAATACGACACTAAAATCAAAATGGCGTACACATTACAAAACTCTATCAGAATAATTTGTCTGTAATTATGAATTCGCGGTACAGTCCGGTGGCGGACAGAACAACGTGATAAAAGCTGGATGTATGCCGCACACGTTAACCCTTTCAGGACTACACGGGGCTGAAAAAGCTCAAGCATCGTGTTCGCTAGACTTGTAAGACTTGGAGGAACTAATTTTAATCTTACTAAAGCTATGTTGTTTCGTTAATAGGTTGGCAGCTTTTCGACACATGTATAGTGAAAGAGTAAGATACTGGAACTAAACTTGATAATTTTCAACTAAAGGGTTCGTTGGTTATTATATGTATATTATCTTATCACAAGTTTTGGACGTGATTCATTCACACTCGTAAACCACTTATAGGTAATCAAATTTATCTCTCGTCAGTTGCGAGCTATAGAACTAACTATCCCAATTTGTGCAGACAAATTGGCACGACCTTAGATCATTCGACTTTTATGTATATGTAAAAACAAAAAAACTTCTGTCACATGATTATTAGCTTACGTACATCAAAGACCTCATACACACTGCGACTTTTAGCAGCGATGCAGTCGCGGGTTTCGAAAACGAAAACTAACGCGCGTTAGCATCGATGCAGTCGCAAAATGTCAATTATTACACATTACTAAACAGCGTTATTTTGAGCGTTGTAGTCAGTTTTTAAAAGCGGTTAAATTGTTTAAATAACATTTTTGTATAACAAGCTCGGCATACCACATTCCGTGTGTTTCATAGAGAGCACGCTCTTCCAACTGGTAATTAACGCGGGATTACCGAACCGACCGTCCACTACTTCTGTTTACAGCCGCGAAGACAGAGCAAATAATGCCGACCAATGCCTTTCATTAGCCCCTAATAAGGATAGTTTTGTCACTACTCAGGATTACTGGTTTCAAACTTGTGGGTTTTGGCTATAAGTCACGTACCTAACTACGTAATGCAGGATAATTGTTTAGTAACAATTAGTAAGAAGCATGGTAATAATATAAACTTGTATACCTTAGTAAAGATAGATTAAAAATAGTAGGTAAATCAGGTCTTAGTAATTTAAAGATAAATGACTAGTATTTTAACTGCCAGTATACTTTGTACAAAACGTTTTCCTTATTAAAATTATTCATAGTCAGTGCTTACATTTCGGCCCTTATAAGTGAGTCATCAAACAGTTTGGTATTACTCAAGTGTAGTAAAAATATATCAATCAACTTTATGAACATAAAAATCGTAACTGAAACTTTTCTCATTCTTTATTTATCCACCGTGCTCTTTGCAGTGGTTTTCCTTATTTTCGCTCGGCCATTTCTCGCGTAGGTGAAAAGGGGAGCGTTGCCAATCAAAACAAGACGGCGATAACAATCTCAAATGTGACCGAGCACTAGTTGTGTATTCAGCGCGCACGCACCGCAGCTGCCGCAAATAACAGAAAGAGCAACTCCTCGGGGCATCGCTTAGCTTTTCAATTTCCCTTTCCGAATTATTCGTGCTAATCGAATACGACCGCGGGGTCTCGGGACACGACTGCAATGATTCATTCATGAGACTAACGTTACAGTCCAATTGAGCCACTAGACATTATTGTGCCCGATATCGAGACCGCGCGCAGAGCCGAATAGTAAGGAGCTCGCTTTTTGCTCATTATGTATTTAGTTTACTTTGTACACCATTACTGTGTTTGTGTGAAGTAGTACACAGGTTTTATACGCATTTACATCGTATATCAAATAACTGAACCTATTTAAGCCCCCACATCTGTGGCCTGAAAATAACAATAACCAACAAAATAACAGCTGAATATCGTTCCGTGGATTTTGATTTGAAAGAATGCAATTAACAATACAGATACAGAAAACCGGCGCAGCTATTATTTGCATAAAATATTCCGCGTTGCTATTAGGGTACGGATGCAATGCATTTTCGCTTTTGTTTAGTCGTCGATGTGACGTCTCGGGGAGGATTTCGCGCTTGGGTAGGGGTGGAAAACATTATAATAGCGCGCCTTACCTATTCGTTACTTTTAAATACTTTCTTAATGATAATTGTTTTGTAGTGTCTAGTAATCCGTTCAACTAAATCAATCAAAATCTTTATTTACTTGCAAGAACACAGACATGTCAAGGGGGTTAAAATAAATAGTAATTCAATTAATTACTGTTTTTCTCATTTCTTTCCGTTTGCCCTAAAGTCTATATAATCCGTCGTGATTTTGGTTACACAGAACTTTATATTAGTGTAAAGGTAAATTGGAAAAAGTTTCTCACGTCGCGTGTGCCATAGGTTCGTCACCCCTGCACGAGGCGCTGTGCAAATGACGGCGCGAAGGTATTGTCGCTCCATTAATGAGGCGGCCGGCCGGCGGGACAGCGCGGAAGAGGAAAATTAAACCTCTGGGCCGGGTTTGTGTTCATTACTCCACACCCGATTACTCCACCGCTTGTGAAAGCGCCGTAAAATATCAACGCTGAATGGATCGCGCTGGAATTAGAAGCTGTGATAATTAGTGCCACTAAGCTGCGTTAGGGTTATGCACACTAGCGCATCAGATATGCAACCCACATGACCGCCATTGCTTGTGCCATCACACTTACTGTTTGCGTTGCGTTGCATTGCTACTGGGAAGACAGATTATGTGTTCTTACAGGCAGGGGTTACAAAATAACTAACTCCAATAGATTGCCAAGCTGGATTGGCACATAATAATAAATGTTTGTTAACCACTTATTGGCTAGTAGTATTTAAAGTGTACACTGAAGGTACACCTCAAATTTTGTAAAAGCGTGAAGAAGTACCTTTATTAGCACCAGACAAGTCCGAATGTATCTTTGTACTAAGATAATCAATCATAATTGATTTATTTATTTTATGCTTTGATATAAATAAGTTGATGTTATCCTACCTGTTTAGTTTGTTTTAAAGCAATCTTCCTTCGAAACAATTACACAGCTGCGCCTATTCTATAAAAAGGGTTCCATCGTTCCTAAAGAACACAAAGCGAGCTTGTGTCACGGATTCTGAATGTACTTTCGTTTGTTATTACCCATTCAGAGGTCGCCCAAGTTTGTTTTTCATCCAGAACATTGGTGGGAGCATAAATTCCGTGGGGCATTGCTTTAAGATTTCAATTTCCTTTCCGGAATTACTTGTACTCTAATCGAACACGCGTCGGGGCGGGGCGCCCGCAAATTACTCCGACACTCTGCGAGCGAATGTTTAAAATGTACTATTGCGATACATTCTTAATGTGTCCCGAATAATGGTCGCTGTTTTCAATTATTCACCGCGTCGGTCTCGTCGCGGAGAAGCGATTAACAATTAATTATTTATAACAAATCTCGAGTTTATTTTAGTGAAGTTTTATATCATCTAACATTTAAAAAAACGTATACTAAACCAGGGTTTAATGGGTTATATAAAACCGATGTTACAAAATAATAGATGAGATGCCGCTAATGTTCTTAAAACGTGTTACAAGACTTGAGTACCTCATCAAGTTTAATGGCCTATTACAGTTTTCACGTGTGACGTCAGAGTTACAGCTGGCGGGCGGGGGCTGCGTATGCGTGCGACAGCCAGCGCTGATTGTAAAGCTCGCAGACGTAGCCTATTCGATTACACGGCTCGCCGCCCCCGATATTTATTGTCATCGGTGCAGTCGTACGACACGGCGGCGTTACTGAACCGCGCTGAAAAATCTCTATTCCCGAAATCGGACGAAAACATTCCAACTATCCCCGTCGGGCGCCGACGCTACAAAAAAAGTGCTCACGCGGTGAATGTTCCAACTGCTGTTCACAGCCATAAACAATAGCCCTCGATGTCGTATTTTGTACGACATTGTATACAAATGTGGCCGCCACTTAATTATATTTTTGTAGTCGGAATACTATGAAAGTAAAATGGAAAATGTTTATTGAAAACAATGTATCAGCCGATTAAAGCAATTGGTACCAACTGACGTATTTTATGTACATAAATGTCTGACTTTTTGTCTTTCATGGTTACGGTAAACTATTTATGACATTGCTGGTTGTTCAGAGTTTTATCCTACTAACTGACCTTCGCTTTTATTTTACTGTCTGTATAATTCAAAACAATCATAAAATAGCAGAATAGTGAAAATTATTCTGTACTGTCATCAAAACTCGGTTATCAAGACTCCTCGCATAATATGGAAATCTGCGAATAAATAAGAATGACTTGTTACCTCCAGAGGTACAGCGCAAAGATATTTCGTACATAAATGTGACAAAAAAGCGGTGAGGCGACGTAACAATCGTCTCTGAACATCACACTCGAAAATGTGTCAACCCACTTCCTGTATTTCCTGAAATAAACTTATTTTTTTATCTCTTAAATTGTGTTCCTTGACTCGATAAGAAAACATGCTTTACTTTGACGGAATCAAACTAAATTGTAATTTTAGCGCCATCATTGATGACTAAAAGACTAAAGTGTTTAGGTACTACTATAGAAAAAGTTTTGGTGCAAGCTGTGTACTTCTTCAGGTTACCAAATAAAAGCTAAACTTTAAAAAAAATACCATTTGTTTTTATCCTCAACCGTAGGGTAAAGTAACTTAATGCTACCTACTCCAAAAGCGGTGTTTCTTGGTTTGACTCCTTTTCGCTCGTCCCGGCCGTATGTTTGCACGTCGCAAGGCACACACACGGCTCGTTAGTAAAAACTGACAACTGTATGCGATTTATCACCTGCACACGACGGCTCCGCGTCCCGCTTCCTTTCTGAAACCTGTCACGACCTAGCTGAAATGAAAACAAACGTCTACAGCCGAGCCGTAATAATGTCTGCGAATCAACTGTCCTTGTTAATAAACCACGAAGAATCACCCAGGGTAGTAAGAGATGTATACGCTATAGTAAATACCAAGTTTTGCGGTAAAACTACATACTCGTCATATTTTTTACGACTTGTAGACGAAACTTATACGACTGGATGAGCAGCGCACACTCGCCTGCTGAGATGAAAATGCACCTGAATCCTACCTTCTTAAGCCATACGACAAATACCTACTAAGTACTAAGAAATTAATACTTAATCTTGAAGCATGCATAACACATGTAAGGCAATGTGTTCGTAATATTTTTATCACGCATAGGAGGTAATATCTATAACTTTGCCTTCATTCATAGTTATGACCTATATTCTATTAACCATTAATCTTATTATCAAACAATTGATGAGCTCTCTGAAACCGACTTTCGATCTTTGACCTCCGGTTTTAACTGCCAATGATTTAATAGAGTCGACCCAAAGTCCACCACTATTAAACTAAATCGGGCCCTTGTTCATTTAAATGACCCGAGTCATAGCGCAACCCAGTTAGGCGGGCACATCCGGCGCACTTCAAGGGTATTCAATGTATTCAATGGCCTATCGATAAAATCATTTTCAGAACTAATTTCCGTAAAATGTGGTAAGAGGCGGTCATAAAAGTAGAGCCATTTAATTGATCGCTAACGAATAGGCAGTATGATATGAGTTTAAATCATTATTCTATTTCAGTCTACTGCACAAAGCAACACACAACTCGCTTAGTAGTATGATGAAAGAACGTATATGTTTTTATAGGTTACTTACTACATTCGTAAAGCTCAATAACAATAGGTACGGGGCAAATCTAGTGCCACTAATGAGTTACCTGGCATAAAGAAAGGCTGTGCCCTAATGCCCTGCCTGTTACCATGAGTTTTATATTTTTTTATAAAGATTTCAGTCATAGATCTCTAAAGGATTTGCGGTCCGGTCCATACAAACTTGACCGAATGCGGGCATTTTTGTATGGACCGGACCGCAGACCGCAGTCAGTGCGACAAATCCTTAACAACCTATCACGAATATGTTGCATTGACCTTGGGATATGGCACAATGTTCCTAAAAAACCAAGGGTCTATAAAGAGCACAAAAATCGTAAGATCCTTTATAGCAGGGTGAGTTTTGTGAACTGTACTTTTGGGAAGTCAAATTCTTACTCTGACGTTGTAAACTTTGTTTGGAAAACCCAATCTTTTTTTAAACTAACATTACAAAATATGGATAGTATCTAACACTGTGGGAAGCCGTGAAGGCACACTGAAAGTCAATCACACCAACAAAACTTCTTCGAAAAATTAGTATAAATTGCATGGCACCAAAAATTTATAGTAAAATTCCACTTAATATCAGATCAATAATTACTTTACGAACGCTGATAGTCGATAATCGCAGACACTACTGGACCGATTTGAGAAAATATTTTTGTGTTGGATAGCTTATTTAATTAGGAAGGCTTAATTAAGGCTATAAAACATCACGCTGCAACGGGAACGGAACCAAATTCAAAGCACGTGGATGAAGCCGCGGGTTACCGGTAGTAAAAAAATATATTGAACTCAATAGCTTCCTTGCTGAAGAAGTGTACTATGGCAAGATTATTTCTTGATGCCTAAATATAATATAAAATAACTTCACGTTATTCTTATACTTTTTTTGGTGAACCATGCATGGCTGTACTTCTAATAATTTTGTATCTGACATCATGCAATATTCATGTTTATGACGTTATGAATAATTGATTGATTTATTAGACATTGTTCGTTTTATGATTGAACTCTTGTAGTTTGATTTTTTTTAACTTCACTACATAGAAATGACATGACAAATGCAAATATAATTGTATTCGTATAGATATATTGTGATCGGCACAAAAAACCGAAACAAGAAAAAAAGACGGAAAAATATTTGAATTCTAAAACTACAAATTAAACTATCCCTTACTTTGAAATGTGTGGTGCCTATGCCAAAGGAATTCCATTGCAAATATAGCGCGCAGCCACATGCCATATTTTTGTTTATGGAATGACTGTCATTTTTAAATCTATTCAAACTAAAAATTTACCTTTGCGGTCTAGCTACATCTACAACATCATAATAATTTTACCCAAAAAGCTTTTGAGATCCAATCCAACTCTTGAGAGAAAATTAGATTTACTCATTTTACACCACCATACTAATCAAAATATGGCGCAGTTGTGGTTAGATGGGTGACTATTAAAAAAAAATTCAAAAAAAAACTAAATTACTTTATTTTGTACAAAGGCTATTGCTAGCATTTATACACGTCCCAACATTGACACTACCACAACTTCGGGACAATTGTGGGCTAGTGCTGAGAAGAAGCTGCGCAACAAATTCTCTCACTATTGTCAATGCATCTTTTAAAAATATTACAATTTAAATGTTCTTACAAGCTAGACCATGCATTGTTATCGTTCATATAATCATTTATCCTATAATATTCTTTAGTCATACTTACACATACTTTTTTAAGGATTTTTGAGTAGTTCCTTACATATTCTATAATGTGTGGGTCCTGGGTCTATTCTTTAATATTATATAGTTCTTATAATTTATTCCTACTTTTATAAATACCAACTCTAGCCCATTCATTAAATTTAAGCTTAATCTGATTTGACATAACTGTTTTTTTTGTAAATATTTGGTTATATTCGTTCTTTATCAAAGTGAATAAATCTTCATAAAGTTTATCAGCGTTGTTACTATTACTGGGAATTAAAGATTGAACACCTTCGCAAATCTTACATTTAAATCTATCTATTCTATTTACAGTGATTGGCCTATAAACTTAATCCACAGCATTTGAGATGAGACTGTGTTCAAACGCGACTTTTTGTCCTCTGTGGTGGGACCTTAAACAATGTAAAATTGATTTATCAATTACTTTAATATTACAGAAAATGTTATCTAAGCACGTAGTTGTTGTATTCCGACCTCAAACGTTTTTCATGCAGCACAAACGTTAAGATTATACATCAGATGGTAGCAGCCCTAGCTGGAAGTGTGTGCGCAGCGTATGCAAACGCACAGCATCGCGACAGTTGCGAGCCGGCCGCGTTGACACACGTACTGTTTAGCCACGTGATTACCTTGGGTTAGCCATTCCCTTTGTGGTGCCGCTGCTTAGCGCGCTGACTGAATCCAACTGCGCTGGAGCGAACATGTCTAGGGGTTATATTTGCTGCTCACGGCTAACTGATGTACTGTTTCCACTGTGAGCGCATGCATATCACACATCACGGATTCCACATTGCATGCTAGATATCAGGAAGTCATTAAAGGGTCAATAATTGCAACACATTTTAATATGTATGATTGTGGTATTTTCAAACACCTTCAAATCATCGACCTCTACATCTGATCATTTTCTGCTGAAATATATATGTCTATATTTTTAAAATAAATTGATATCTAATCAAATACCAGTCATCACTGCCTGCGCAATTCCTTTGTAATCTAATTGCAATTTCATTGAAGGGCTTCCATTCCATCAATATGATAATTGCTTATTCCATAGAATAATAATATCAATGAAAACATAAAACAGATCCACTTTAATGCCTTTTGTGAACAAAGTGTCTTTTATAACTGAGCTTCTATTTTACGACTACACCTTTAAGGCGGTATGAGAGTCGGCTGACTTACATCGTGATTAAATTATCATTGCAAAGTCGAAACACTGCAGTTGTTATTTCTCGTTCGTCTTTTATTTTATAAGCGAAAAATATAATAATTTATAAACAAAAGAGACTCGATTGGTAGTGTAGACTGTCGTGTCGGTCCTACTTACAGAATCCGTTTTTCTTTTTATATCTACGAGTGTGATAGCTCGTTCTTACTCTACCTCGAGAAAATAGTAATTAATTTCCAAAAAAATAATAGCAGTATGTAAAGTCTGTTTTTCTTTGCTAGTCAAATATTTTAAACATTTTTTTAACAACAAACTTTAAAAATAATATCGTTCATAAAACTATTTAACTATTTGATTTATGATACTATAAGTCTGTTTTTCTTTGCTAGTCCAATATTTTAAATCTAAATAATATATATAACAATAATATTAATCTTTTTATAACTTTAAAAATAATATCAGTTCATAAAATTAATATATATATATATATATATATATTAATATATATTAATATATATATATTCATAAGTTCATAAAACTATTTGATTTAAAAGATGATCTCAGTGTTTAACCACGAAGAACCTATATAAATTGCGAATTCCGTGTTTATCTTATTTTAAAATTAATTATTTCGTTAAAAATGAATGTCAAGATTATTAACAATATTTGAATGGCAAAGTAAAAATTATATAAATAAGTATTTTTTGTACTCAACATTTATCAAGCGCATAATTTAACTAAGGCTAAATAACTTTCAAAGCCTGACCCAAATGAAATCTCCTAAAGCGTTTAGAGCTCTTTGCAGAACGAGTGTTAAGTCTAAAAGGTGTATTATTTCAGATTTTAATTTGGATTTGAACTCTGCCTCACCTACTTAGTCCGCGCTGAAAATAAATTATTTTAATATTTAAGCCGGCGCAAAATAATGTTGCTGGCTGCGTTCCGGCGAGATTACGAACTAATAACATTACAAAACAAGCAGTTCGCGGCAAATTATGCATGCACTCGCGGATCATTACCTAAGCTCCTGGCCCCCGTTCAAATTCTTCGGATGGCTGCAAATTGAATCTGAGATAACTTACTAATAACTTTGCATCATTTAGCTACAGAAAACAGTTGTTTACAAAACAAAACAAGGCTATAAGTACATACTTTTAAAATGACGACTCTATCTCAATTATCCTTTAATTTCATAAAAGACATAGCAAGCTACCATACTCGTACTTTAGTCACCAGCGAAGAAATGACCAGTATTGAAAATTAAATTATATGTGTAATCAAAAAGCTGAGTTTACAGAAAATAATATTCGATATTGCTGTCATTAAAAGTAACAAATAAGAAAACCAATAGCATAGTGCAAGAATCGGGTAACATATCGGGCCCGCCCCTCCGGGAGACTTCGGATTAGTTCACTCTTTCCCGGATCGGGGGTAAACATCTGAACGCGGGCCCCCAGGGACCTAGGTGAGCGACTGTTTGCTACCTCCAAATCCTATTAGTTCCCGCTCGCTAACTATCAGCTGTTACAAAATTAAATGACGGATCAGATAAGCAGCGGCAGTAAAGGCACTCTAGTTTTATGACCGCAATACGATGTTCTTTCACTGCCAATTTAGTTTTGCAGGGCTGTTAGTACAACACAACCCACAGTTTTGAACAGAAGTATCAGTTTTTTTGTAACAATACGTATTGTCGAGTCAATACTATACTACAAAATCTTTCTATACGTACCTATACGTTAGTTGCACTTGGAGTACATACTTTTTTATCTAGTAACTAAATTATTATAAATCGTGTTAATAAAACTCATTTTTACGCCATAAATCATTATAGATTTGAAAATTGTAGTTATCACTTAGCATTCTACTCTGAAAATAAAAGCCTTCGAAATCCTCTGCGGGCGTTCAAATTCTTGGAGCGCTGTGGCGAACCGTCTTTGCCTGACGGCGGTAATAAAAACGGCTTAAATAGGATTTTAACCGCGAGTTCCTCGCCTTAATTAAATTGGATTTGTGAGTGAAAGAAATATACGTGAAAAATTCGTGTCGATTATGTCAGGCGAATGAGTTTTTGAATCCCTTTTTGTAAGCGGATTATATACGTTTCTCGAGGATTATTATGCTAAATGAGCGTGCATTACTGTGTAAGAGATATAATTTTTGTTTCCACGCGTATTAAATTGACGCTTCGCGAGCTTTGAGCGAGGCGTGAAGAAGAAGCATACGACAGGACGTAACAGCTGGGACCCGGGACAGACAGACAGTTTTTGTTTCATAATACATGAGTTAAAAATGTAAACAAAACTTGTATCATGCATAGTACATGATGGTTAATAATAGATATTGAAACAAAGATCTTTGTATAAAATAAAAGAAGTCATTAGCTATATCCAAGCCAATGGCTAAATAAAAGGTTTACAATTAAAGCTTGCAGTGCGCCATTTACAACAGTGTGGGCATGTCCCAATTAGCCAAATGATATTTTTATGATCATTATTCCACATTCTCAGCACTTGATTGCAATTTCATTGTATTATTGTAGTAGCATAATATTAAAACTGGGATGACGGCAGCAACAGCTGTAGTAACGGGGTTTTAATTATCACTTATAACGCCTTTCAGCCGCGGAAAATTACTCCCATAAACCATTTAGAACAGAATACCTAAACGATTTTAGATACCGAATTATTTGAAATTCGCCGTCAGATCTTTCCGTATAATACGTTTTCGAAGATTCATTAGCTTCTTTATGAAATATCAGCAAGCCGTGATTCAATTATGTTTATTGACATTTTCGTCTTTTAGCGCAAGTGATTAAATCAAAGGCCGCGTACTATTGAATAACATTATCCCTCAATTAACATTCTGGGGTCGATTTTTAAGGCGGTTACAGACGCGGGCCGGTGCAGGCAATAAAACTGCTCGTCCCTTATCCGTCATTCAGCCCTTGGAGATTTCTTCTGGGGGAATAATTTACGTTGATCGCCCGGAAGGGGAGCGTAACTGCCTCACTGAAACTTTAAGCTTTCACTCAGAACGGTTGCGATTCGCTGTGCTTCAACTTTAAGTAATAAATTGCTTTCGATAGAACACTGTGAAAGTTAATTGGGGTACTTAATTATTTCCTATTAAAATGGGGATATCTTTGTCATAGTGGTGTAGTGTAAGTTTATACGAACAGGTTATCCATAGCTCAGCCGGGCTAAAGTCACAGGTACGGTAGGCAGGTCGGCGGTGACGTTACGTGTCGATGAGTGTAAATAAAGCCTTTGACGGCTTTTGCGGCGTGCATTTCAAGCGAGGCACTTCAATTTCAGTTTACACGCAATCACGGCCAAGAACGACATAGAAAATCAAAAATGTCGACGTTTAATGTGCTCTAACGACGGTATTTTACTTAGTCTATGTCAAGACTTAGGAGACTAAACATAGTTGAGTAGCTTCTTATGTAAAGTGTTTAGGAATGAATTCACTCTTCAGTAAGCAAAAAGCCGATATAATATAACGGCTTTTTCACAATGTCCTTTAACAGCTTTATCTGTCCACTTTTGTTTGACCTTCTCTATTTGAATTTATCGTTGGTTAGTGTTTATTTATCAACGGTGAACCAGGCCCTAAGTGAATCAAATAAATAATCAATTAATTAGTATTTAATTATATTTATTACTACTTCGTCAACTTCGTTATTTAAAATAAACAGTTCACGATCCTAACGAAGTGGCAGACCCTAATCTGAGCACGTTACAATGGCGGAGCATAAGGGAAGCTACTACTGAAAGTTAGTTAACGAGGAAGGGTGTTTAACATTCCGCAAGACGCGACGAGTCCTGAGCGGCCTTGTTCGTAAAAACATTACCCTCTTTTAGTCCGTCGGGTAAAAACCCACGGCCATACGTCACTGTAAAACATGGCCGGTCTGCCGTTCGCAGGACCGCTCCACATACATACATCGCTAACTTATTATGCACGTTATTTTATAAATCCAGCTTAAAACTAAGGGAGAAATTCGGAAATTCTACGTACTAATTTTAAGCCGATCGATTGTAGCTCACTTATTTATAGTGTAGTTTCTATTTCAATAATACCTTTGTGCATAGAACCAGGGGCAGTTTCTTATTTTGGTAGAATTTTCTTATATCAATAATATCGTACGTAAGTGTGATGAAAGACATTAATCTTAAATAAAAATATTTTTAGACATCTGTAATATCCACGAGTGTTGACAGACTCATAAGTAATGGTAACAGTGACAACATCGACCTATAACGCTGGTAGGAGTGGAAGGTACAACCGGAAACGAAATTCCCAGTGGATTTAATTAACACTGACAATCGATTAACAAGCGATGTCAGTACGCGCCCTCTAATCACAGAAGTACTCGTAATATGAATAAAACACGATGTTGGAACTCAGCATCCTTGTTAATGAAATTTGTATGTTGGAGGAAATCAGTGTCACCATTAAGAGTAAAAGCATGTATAGGTGAAAAAATCAGAATCTGTACGATGAATCATGAATAAGTAGAGAAGAAATGTAGAAAAAATAAGTAAGTAGCGTAGACTACTTCTGATGTTACCTTGAGTTTACGGCGTTTTACTCGCTAGCAACGACGTCACTATTAAAAGAGTTCCGTAGCCGAATGGCAAAAACGGAACCCGTCCTAGGACCTCGAACTCGAACCTCGTCTTCGTCAAGTCTGTCTGTCTGTCCGTCCGTATGACACAGCCACTTCATTTTGTAACTATAAGCATCAAACTTCATCAAAGGGTTCCGTAGCCAAATGGCAAACACAGAACCCTTATAGTTTCGTCAAGTCTGTTTGTCTGTCCGTCCGTATGTCACAGCCATTTTATTTTGTAACTGTAAGCATCAAACTGTTGAAATTTGGTAGGAAGATGTATCCTATTAACCGCTTTACGATTCTTATACAAAAAATAATGATATTTAATCCTTACATGATGGCTCCCATACATGAAACTAAAACAAAAATATATTTTTTTAGTCAAACCTATACGTGTGGGGTGGGGTGTCTATAGATAGGTCTTTAAACCATTTCCTCTAAGTCAGTCTAACGTTTGCGAGATATACGCTTCCAAGCTTCCAAAGTGGTAAAATCGGGGGGCCCTTTAACTTCTAAACTAAGCAAGTGTAAATTTTGAAAAAAATACATAATGTAGCTCTTACCAAATACCTTCAACAAAAATTGGTTGGGACGGGATCGAACTAGTAGTTTTTGAGATATAGCATATTTTCAAGAACCGCACACATAACTTTGTTTTTCCTACAAACACTATGAAAAACAAATTTATATTTGCTGTCAACAAAATATTGTGGTATTTTAGCTTAGCGGAAGTAAGTGGATCCCTTATTCAGTTTAAATTGGCACGGAATCCTCAGTGGACGAGAGCGACTCGCACTTAGTCGGTTTTTCTATGGAATTTTTCCATAGAAAAAATGAATAAATTTTTCTTTTCTGCAAGTGACCGCTAGAGACGCTACGCCATTTTCAATAAGCTTTTTTTCAATGATATTGTATTAAGAACCAAATAGATCACTGGTGAGAGGCTAAAAGATAGTCAAGCAAACACCACCTTAACTTTGCCTTAGTCTGTTTTTGATGGCGTCAGTGTCTCAATGCCTCAGTGCGCCTTTAAAACTGCAAAAACAACTAACTAAATAAATAAAAAACAGTCCAAATATCATATTTTTATTAAGTAAATTGTATTTAATGATGCCTATCATTCACCATTAAAGTATTTTCAATAAAATAAATGAGTTTTGTTTTTTAGCCAACCCACGGGCCAACATGGTCAATTATCTAAGACAGTGCCATATATAGAGTAGTTTGGTACTATATTTTTTTAATAATAATTTAACGACCGTCATAGTGTGGTGGTTTACGTCCCGGACTACAAAGATAAGCTTTCGCGCGTTTGAATCCCGCCCGCATGACCCTAACACATATGTCTATGGACATGAATGTTAATATGTCTTTATATTTTCATTAATTTAATTTGTAAAAAAATATACATGTGGTCACGTGATCGTGAATGCCTAGCAGTGAACGTGACTCTGATATTAGCGCCATGACATTTCAAGCATTCACGTGATACACTCAAATTGCATTTATTAGATAATTATTCAATATTTTAAATTTTAAATAGTTTGAAAATAAAATGTTTTTGTTGGTTAATATACTACCGAGCTAAAGTGTGAACTCAATTTTAAAATTAGACTGACGAGTCTATTGTAATGTACCTACATACTTTAAAAAATATATTAAGAAAGCTACTCTATTAAGATTCTGTTCCGAAACTGATGTCTGATGTGATAGATGTCAATCCATTGACATCCATTAATCAGACAGTGCCATATTTGTGTACTCTTGTAGTTCGCGAGGCGTCATCTACTTCTAATTGCAATATCATTGGCTTTTTTACGTCGTCGCTAGCGAGTAAAACCACCCTAATCTCATGGTAGCGGTACTGATCCTGACTATTGCTTCGTTTTTTGTTTCGGTAAAAAAATTAATGTTTGGAGCATTAGACACGAAAGAGTAAACAATACCTTTCACATAGTTAAACTTATAAATATAAAAGTTTATTTGTTTGTGCAGGTTTTATTAGGGGAATGGCCATTAGCTAGGTACTTTGGCATGCTAGATACAAATTATGTTCAGCATAATACTCACTATAGGTACAAAAGCCACCATAAAAAGACGCCTATACCTAACTGTCTAAATAAATATAGGTTGGCCCACATAAAGACATCGATACTCTACTGCGTATCGGCGCGATGTTATCGCAACCATTTAAGCTGCCTGCACACGACGCTGTGACTATAGTACTGTTGATGTCGAGATAGCACCTTTAATTCGACATTTCCATTGTTATTTTGAAATCTCCGACCTGGTTAAAAATGTTTTTAACACTTTGTAAATATATAAAGACAAAAATTAAAAACCAGTGATTGCGCAAGGGCGAGACATGAACCTGCAACTTACTGGCTAACCGGGCCAAATGCGCTTCAAACTGAGCTGCCGTGCTGTGCTTCCACCTCCTAAGTATTTGAAAATACCATCTGAATATATTGTATGAACGAAAACTGAAAAGACTTACTAACATCCTACTAAGGTCTTTGGTAAATGTTAGGGTCCCAAGACTATTGATGTATGTATGTTTTTAAAGTATACTAGAATTGCAGCTTATCAGCTGCTTTTATTGTATTAATTGGTCGTGTGCAAGGCCCCTAGGAGCACCGCGGTCAAGCCTGCATGCCGCACGCGCTAATTCCTCTTTACGAGCTTCGATGGGCTCACACGATATACTCTATTTCTACAAATCTGATTTTATTCCCATCTTTGCGCAAAACGTGCAAAATAAATAAAATTAAAATGTTTTTCTGTACGGAATTATGTATAGGGATAAAAACGTAAATTTGAAAAACATTACCTGACGAAGACGGGTTAAAAAATAAGGAAATGTTTAAAGTGACCAAATCAAATTTTCGGTTTAATATGAAATTTAAATAAATGACAAAATAAATCAGCAAAAGAAATATGATGAAAAAGTCGTTATGCCTAGTTGCCTTATCACCTTTAAAACCGATCACGAGCATAAAAACACAAAACGGACATCATATGTCTGTCTCTGGTTTACTAATTTACAACAAATCATTTGTTCCTTCTCCAGCTTTTAAAATAATATATCGATTAAAGTACATTTTTATCTAGACAGTTCTGAGACCGACAGCTAAAATACTTTTACACTGACACACAAAATAGGTAATACCTTTCTGACTACCTATTCCAATATCGGAGTTAACCTTAAAAATGTGAACCTTTATCATGTAGCCATAAAGTAGAGTGCAGTGGTCAATGCAGGTTCGGCGTTAATTCTTGTTTACGGCGTTTCGCTTTTAGTGGCGCTGTCCGGCGCAGCCAAGCGCGTGAGCCGTGGCTGAGCCGTCTGCTTGACGCTTTAGACCAGTGGCTCTGAACCAGTGGTCCACGGACTACCATGCAAGAGCTTATGGTGAAAACGGATCGCAGAAGATTTAAAGATGCAATATCTCAAACCTTTAAAAATTTAAGAGTACACAGACGAGCGAACTTACACAAAAGTTTAGGCCTTCGAAAGAGTCGTGATTCTTTAGGTAGTTAAACTTTTTTCTTGGGCATTTACTTTGAAACGAAGCGAAAAAAATCTACCTCAACATAAGTTTCTTTTACTCAACTGCAGATAAGCCAAAAAGGGTTATTGGTAGGATTTTATAATAGATGTACCCTGCACAACCAAAAACCCTTTGACCTGACATTCTCATTTAAAATAATAGGCTTTCACTGAAATCAACTTTCAAAAACAACGCCGAATAATAAATGGAAACAAAAATATGT
Source organism: Pyrausta purpuralis (assembly GCA_963924145.1). NCBI lineage: Eukaryota > Metazoa > Arthropoda > Insecta > Lepidoptera > Crambidae > Pyrausta > Pyrausta purpuralis. The sequence continues at coordinate 15,878,552 of OZ001645.1, read as the reverse complement.
TTTTCAAATTAATCCGTAATTTAATATTAATTTATAGTCGAAAATCGCCCTCCCACCGTCATCGAGTCGGAAAATAACGGAAGTATTTAAAAGAATAAGACGGTGTTTTGAAGAGGTCGGGAAAACAATTAATCATTCCGTTCCTTTATACAGCTAAAGGTTGGAGGACACGATTGTTCTGTAATAGTAGGGTTGTTCTTTTGTTACACAAAAAACGCGTATTATGATCGTTTTAGACAAAGCAGAAAATTACAATAGTTTCCATACCGCCGCTCTTCAGCTGTCTTTTACTGCTTAAGTTTCAGTAGGATAATATATTCCGCAATGCTTGTAAATAGGATCGGAGTATTCCGTCAGTATTTAGACAATACCTTCAAATAATGGACGCCGCGAAGCGCATTAATATTGAGGTAAATCTTATTAGGACCGCTTAAACGCCGCGATAATATCATATTGTTTTGAAACTCACCATCCGCGTTTCCTCTCTTATGCTTGGAAGGGTTCCATCCTCAGGGACAACCGAAGCCTCTGAATATTCATAGTATTATCACAACTGACTTACAGAACTGAGCATTCTCGTAAATACATAATATCTTCCGGTTTCAGATAAGTACGGTTCGCGTAGCTGTGTAGAGCTGTCCGTTGGAAAAGAAATAAATATTATTGAGTAATAGAAGTGTAATCGGAAATACGTCGTAAAAGGTGTTTTTAAAGGTTTGCCGGGTGGTATTGGAAGTAGCATTTGAGATGTAATTGTTGTGCTGATTTCCCGAGGGAGACGCAAGTTTCCCGGCGCCGAGGTTCCAAGCTGGCTGTACCGCCGACCGCCCGCGGCCGCTTTCCACGTCTCTAAACAATGATTCATAAACAAGTATCGTTCGATTTCCACTTAAGTGAGAAAATATTTGGGGAATCATAAAATATGCACTTGTTATTAGATACATTCAACAAATTCCGCAAATTTAGTTCCTGAAACGGCTAGTTGTCATCATTATTACTTATTTATTAAGTTTAAGACCCTTTAAAACCGCCTTTAAAAAACTGACGATGATCTGTTTTGACTGTTGGTGTAGGTGAGCTTGACATCAAGCACCAACTCCAAAATAATTTGTTTCTCCGAAATAGACGACAATGCGTTATTTGAAGATGGTTAGTCAGTTTTTATAAGCTAGTTTATTTTTTTCATATTTTTTCCCATGGTTTTTAGTTATGAAACATATTTCTAAAACTGCAAGACCGATTTTATGAAACTTACACTGTACCCTAAGTAGAACTATACCTGATTGAACTAAAGAATAATCATCTCGCTATGTCTTCTAGTTTTGGAGCAATCCTGAGATAAACATACATATGTACAAATATTCATACGTTTACGATAATTTGCACATGTGTAAGGAAGCCATAACAGATCACCACACTAAAATTTTAATTTTAATAAATTTAATCAAATTATGAAATAATTTAGCAAATTCCGACGATATCACATACATACGGGTCGAATTTTTTACCTCCTTTTTTTGAAGTGCAACGATAACAATACGCTTCTTTCTAGATACGAGTATCATTGGAAGTCTGACAGTACTATGAAATAAATAGACACCGAATTCTGGGCATCCGAATTCTGCGAACTCATTAACGTGGTAAAATTTGAATTTCACTATCAATCAACAGCATGAAATTCACAAACAACACTGATAAAGATACCGCGCGATACGCTCTGGTCCGCCGAATGGTTCATAAACACATTATTCTGCGTCAAAAGTGCCGCCAACTGCTGTTAATTCCGCCTAATATCCATAACAACCTTTACGCGGCTGTCAAAACAGGGTCCGATATAAAGATGATGGATATCCCCGCATAAATGAAATAAGCCATGTGTAGGATAAGCGTTCGCGCGCCTGCCGGCGTTACAACAAGTACTGTAAGGTCACCTACGTCGACATATTTAAATAGGATTTCTATTTTTATGAGTACCAATAACAAAAACTGAGAACGCATCAATAACAATATTAACATAAATAACTTAAGAAATACAGGGTGTTGTTTTGGTCAGCGACGAGCGACTCAGGGAGCTGTACAAACGATACTGATGCCAAAAAAAATATAAAAAAATGTTTTATTTTTAAATGGAAAAAAAACAAAAATATATTTTTTTATGCGGTACAGCAATCGAGTTAAAACTACCAACACCAGGTAGCCTGTTCGTAGCTTACTAGCTACGGCGTAGTATTTCGTAGATAAGCTACGCGCTAGGGTGCGAGTTTTCCCATTAGCTTTGTTTTTTTTTTAATGTTATGAAGAGGTTACTTGTATAAAACTTGCTCAGAATCAAAAGCAAACATTTTTTTAGAACAAGCATAACTTATATTATCATCCCTAAGTTGGATGTCACGGACCAAAACAACACCCTGTATAACTGGGATAAGTACAATTTCATTTAAGGAACCAGGGGGAAGCGTACAAAAGCCAATAATCGTTTTACAAATGTCGGCGTCGTGTCGTATGTTAACTTCAGAAATATTAAAAAGGCATCGTTGGCCGGGCCGCTATCAGCACTATCAATCATCGCATAATAGGCCACGTCCCCTAACACACGTTCTTAAATAATTTGTCAAAACTCGCGCCTTCCCTATACTGTGAACGTTTCTTAGTACTTATTCTATTTTTCTTGACACTTGTGTTGGTGATTTTTCAATGGAATGAGAAAAAATCTAAAAACCTGGCTACAGCTAGGCTCAGACCGGAAATTCACTTCGAACCTTTTATCAATCAGTGTTTAATATTCAATTTCCAAATGTTAAGGTTTGATATATTTTGGGAAACATTTAGAGGAACTACATTTTGTCCATTACTAATAAGCATGTATTAGGTAAACTGTTGGATATGTGGCTTAAAACCTCAACCAGAATCAATATTTTGTTGATTTGGATATACAAACTATCACAAAGCAAACATTGTTACCCCGCGAGAAAGTAGCTACAAACAACACGAATTAACTCCGCGCCATTCATAGAAGCAATATTTTTTTCAATTTGGATTCGGCCTCAATTCTAACTCATAGATCAAGCGTGCGCTAGCACGAAACCATTACACTTTGTTGACACCAACGAATGCCCTTTTACATATTCACCCCGAGCACACAAAGATTGAGCCGTGAAATTGAAAATGGTTTCTATGAACAAAAATTTATTCCATGCACGTTCACGGCATATCGTCACTACACGGATCTATTCCTGTTTCATGTTTAACAAGTGTTTTATCGCGTAGATTGAGATTTTTTTCTTTTCCCCGAAGTCTATTTCCAATTTGAGGTTGATGTGGAAAGGTAGCGGCTTGGAATCACAAGTGTGTGCTCAAGCATATCATCATGTGTGGTTGTAGATTATGTACCTTCTTTTATATCCAAGAAGTGGATAAGTATATGATTTATCATCTAGCTAGTCATAAGAGCAACTACTTATTTATTTATCTTTATTGGAAAACACAACAGATTACATCGAGACTTAAACTTATGACATACATGATTATAATAGAGTTATAACTAGAAAATAATCCTAAAACATGTTTTCACGGCATGCTAGGATTGGTGTTAAGAGACAGAGATGTCTATTCACGTGATACAAATGAATTATTGCAACATAATATATTTAACTATAATAACAACGGAAATATTCTAATTAGGGTCTAGGAAGACTCTTGAGGATATTCCTTAAGACTACTCTAAAATGAGTTATATTGGCGTTGAAGATGTCAAGGTCGCTGAAGTGAAGACTGTAAGCCTCGTATAGTTTACATAATCGGGCCAGCGGTTGATTCTGTGAGATTTTATTGCGGTGGACTACTGGACTTAGTATATTAAATTTAATTCGATTGTAAGTAATGTGTACCTGTAAGAACAACAAAGTAATCATATTCATAAAGATGAAATAATAAACCAAAAATTTGCGCACGGGCGGGACTTGAACCAGCAACCTCTTGGCTGCCCGGGCCAAACGCTCTTACTAATTGAGCTACCGTGCTGTCAGTCCGACCTTGCGTTTGTGGTCTCTTATGGATACGTCATTGCGTGACGCTTAGCGCCATCTAGCCGTCTGTTTATGAAACAGTGGGCCGAAACAGTTATTCTTTACGGAATAAATTCAATTTGGAAATTGATGACGCTTCGTTTTCTAATGGTTTAGAATGTTTTTCACACTCATAGTGTCATATTTTATATTCATAAAGATGAAATAATCAACCAAAAATTTGCGCACAGGCGGGACTTGAACCAGCAACCTCTTGGCTAACCGAGCCAAACGCTCTTACCAATTGAGCTACCGTGCTGTCATTCCGACCTTGCGAAATTTGTGGTCTCTTATGGATCAGCCAAAAGGTTAATTTTTGGTTTCTTATTTCATCTTTATGAATATAAAATATGACACTGTGAGTGTTAAAACATTCTAAACCAAGTAATCATGCTTTGTTTGTTACTATATAAATGATAACGAAGTTCGTCTTACTCAAAAATTATATACGAAAATTAGGACTTGACCACATGATTACGATGGCTTACGTAAAGCCACATTTAAACGAATTTCGTTGTCTTTTCGTATTGTAATTGTAGGGCCCCTGATATTAAATAAATAAATCGATAAAGTAAGAACGCTTTATTTTAAATACCCATGTAATTGTATCAAGCTTTAAACTGTTTATAAATTTACGTTTTACTTTAATTTATTATCAATAAGGATAGCTTCAACATTGCTTAAATGCAGCTAATACATCGTGTTTTGACAGAAGTAAACTACAGTGCAGGAACTATTGCGCACTGAAATATATTACCTCAGAGTAAATTGAAAAGGGAAAGACCCGGACTTAGCTTTAGCTTATTTCATTTAATCTACACCATCGGTTTAAAGCGTTTCGATGTTATCGTATTATTTCATACAACATCTTACTTGAGACCTTACTGTAAAGTGATTTTAGTTCATTCTAGCAAATAAAATGTAGAAATCCTAGCATTCGTATTTTTGATCAAGTTGTAGGTATCCTATAGTCAACCTAGTAAGCTAATTAGACAAGCTTTTTTTCTTGGGCTTCAATTATGCTTTCAATCAATTAGTAATCCAACACTTGTAAATATCAGTATTAAAAAAAAACAGGCCAAGTGCGAGATGGACTCGCGCATATAGGGTTCCGTGACAACTTTAACTGAATAAGGGATCCGCCTACTGTCACTTAACCAAAATTTTTACCAGCTTAGTTCATAAGTTAGAGGGTTGAGGGGGGGGGGGGGGGGGGGAACGCCCATTTTACCATTTTGGAAGCGTCTTTCTTACTATTTTTTTTTTACTTTGAGATACATTGATTTTAGAAGCCTTCATGTCTTTTAAAAAACCTATTCATAGACACCCCACACGTATAGGTTTGAGCAAAAATTGATTTTATTTTAGTTCCATGTATGGGGGGAGCCCCGCTCAAATGACATTAATTTTTGCTTAGGACTCATAGAGCGGTTAATTAATAGGTTACACTTAGCTTCCAATTTGTATCTGTGTAATGCTAATAGTTTCAGAAAAAGTGGCTGTGAAATACGGACGGACAGACAGACTTGGCGAAATTAAAAGGGTTTCTTTTTTTGCCATTCGGCTACGAAAACCTAAAAAGTATTTTTTCTGCAAACGTACCTTTTGTAGTAAACGGACTGAGCCAATAATGATAAATATTAAGTTTAAAATTTATACTCCGTTTTCGCAAACCTAGAGTGGGAGAAGATTTTGTGAGTAAGTGATTCATTTTAGTGCATTCATTTTAATCAAAAACCATTACTATTACTAACACCTTTTTGCAACTGTTTATCTACAGATTTATAATATCGGAACGAGGAAAATCGCTTTACTTAAAAGTTTGGCATTGTACCGTACCACCCTGTAATATTTTCCCTAGTTATTGGGGTCCGGAAGGTGCGCAATCTGTTTACCCTGTAAGTATTGAGAAAAGATCGAACTAATCCCAGCGGGCTGAGCCAGGCAGGCTGGATGCGATAGATACTGAAAATTGCATAAAATCCATCAACACTATACCACTTTGTGTGACGTAGGCTACGCCCGAACAACTCAGGCTTTTCTACCGTTAAATGAAATGACAACACGGATCGAACACCGTATTGTCATAAGTGCGTATCATATTTTGTCTAAACGATAGTTACGTAGGCACAGTTCAGTGGCACTTATCAGTTTTCTATCATATATGTTGATTTAACTTATGATAACAGCATGCTGTTTATTTCATATACCCGCTTCGGGATATTCATGTATTATGTCAGACCTTTGGTAAATAAGTACTACCAAGTGGCATTACGGGTAGGTTCATACAGTTGCCAGCATTTATCAGGAGCCCCATTTTAGAATCATCATGATATTTATTGATTAATGTCCAATTTTCGAATAAAAAACAGTTTATTTCCCTTTACACGGGATTGATTTAAAAATGATGTCTTAATTTTGTGAGTGACGTTACGTGAATTACATATAGATATTGACAGTTTTTTGTTCATTTTCAGTTTGCTTTCAAACGAAAATCACACGCCATATCCAAGCGCACTGGGGGCCAATTCTCGTGAAGTAGTACTTTTTCCGTGTGGTAATTCGTATACGAAGTTCACAATTCGATTGTAAAAGCTCGAGTGATACATAAAACTGCTATTCTCATGCACCGATAGAACATTTCACGTTCGAATTTCATTACAACGTTCCATTGCAGAGATCGTACGGACGTTTTTAAAAACGCCAAAATAAAGTATATTTAAGTCCATCTAAAAATTTTAATTTTGGTGAAAGTAGACAATAAATCTATTTGTTTGTTTAATTTGGTGTATATATTCACAAAACTATACATATTGTTAAAAATATAATAACGGTAGATTAATTATTAAAATTTCATTATTCATGCATAGCATGAAATGAAACGCAGCGACGCGCCATATTACCTTTCTCTATGGCCCTAAATGTCAATAAGTGTGTGTGTCAAAATTGTTCAAAATATCGATTTTTCAGTGACTGAGAAAATTTGTTTTCTTTCTCAAATTTTGCCTAAAATCACAATAAGTAAGAATTACAATGCTAAATACAAACTAAATGTAGATATTTTCTAAGGTTGGTATGACGCTGTTTGTTAAATTATATGCTTTTTTTAATTACTTAATTACAAGAAACAGGCATTTAATTATTCTTTAGTAGTAATAGGTTCAGTTAACTAACATCACAGATATTAGTGCACCTTCTTATTGTGTAGCCTGGATAAAGTTTTTAATCCTTTGTAGATATGTAGTGTTCCTACAAAACAAACTATTTTTATTTACAGATAGTCTGGACTATGTTGTAGCAGAGAGAATATTTAGTTGCCAATCTAATTCGATAAAATACTGGTTAAAATACATGGGAATACTTGAATACCTTAATTCTCTGGTATCTAGGTAAGTACCTAATTAACTAGACACATACATAATGATAGTTTTATTTTCACAATTTATAAATCAAACCATCAGATTTTCCATTTATAATCTAAATCTATGTGTGTTATAGTATTGCCTATAGTTGCCTTATTACAAACAAATAGTACATTAGCAATCTGTTCTATGCGTGCTTGAATGTGTTCAAACATAGTTTATGAATTCCACCTACAAATATCTACAATAATCATTATTATCCCAGAAAAGAGATACTAAGCTAAAAACATGATGGTGTTCAAGTTTTGTTTTTATTTTGTGTGTAGTAGGTAACTTTCTGTGATATTAATGTTGGTTATTGTTTTTTACAGAAGCAAGCAGTAGAACAAATTATAATAATCCAAAAGGAAGGAGCGCCAAATGAAGGGATTTTAAATACTCCTGGGAACACAACCGCATGCATTTCACAACAAAATAAATGATTAGTTAGAAATGTAAGCGCGTTGGATTAAAGGATGGAAACTTTCCTGATATGACCAATGGCTTAAATTGTTTTTTTTTTAATAATAACATTACTGCATCTTAAATGTTTTGTGTTTTGACTGATGTATGAAGAAAATAAAACCACTTGCTAAATTGGTATTTTTTGTTTGTATGTTATTTATTTATTAAGTATACTGTTAAATCTTCCTTAGTCATTGACATTAAGAAATTTAAATTCAGGATTGTTTTAAATACATAGGGGCAATGCATGTTCATGAGCTGGAAACAGAGTCAAAATATAAAACCAGGGTCTGGATCGAAACCTAATCGAGTTGGACTCATAAGATTCGACTTGTAAACTACTTACTTTGTCTCTAGAGTATCCAGGATTGGATAGCTCTTAACATAATATTAAGTCCTATCGAGGTCACCGCTGCCTAACCATCTTAAGAGCTGAAATCGCTTGCACCTTGTGTAGACTTTTGTTTGAACCGACGCCTGATTCGTGTCTTGTGTGCAAGCGATTTTCCTTTGAAAGTGGTAAGTCGGGAGTGACCACGGCCTAGGCATGCCGGACAAACGGAGATCCTGTTTTTTGTAAGTCAATTCATATACTAGAAACTTCTCTAAATCCTAGAAATACTCTTCTGAAAACCGCATCAAAATCAGTTTAGCCAAACATGATATAATAGAGGGCAAATAAATCATTATATATTGGACACACAGAAAACCTTCTTTATTTGAAGTCTGCTAAAAATCCTTCAAAGTCAATGTAAATTTTCTCAATTTTAGGTTAGGTTATCATTTTGCCCGATTAGAACCTCAATAGTTCGTATACGAATTTTGAAATCTATTGGTCTCCAGCAATCGAAATGTTCGTGTGACGTTCCATCGAATTAGTTCGACTGTGAAGGTCTGAGAATACACAAGCCTTGTTTCCTTCGAAAAAAATTCGAGTGGTGAACTTTTTTACGTGTGTGAACTTTTTTCGATCATGCGAGAATCGGCCTCCTGGTCCCACTTTTGATGCAAACTAGCCTCTAATACAACTGCTTAAGATACTGCACCTTGACGTGGTTTGTCCGTACATTGTTCGTAAGAATTTTCTAGGCATGATCTCTTCAGTTTCTGAAAATTTATGAAGGAAACACTACTGCGGTACCCGATAACAGATCATAATAATCTTATAATGAACATTGATATTTAGATACTTATACCTAGATTTAAAATGAACACTAGGTTAAATTGTCACTATACAAACTTAGTAATATAAATAGCAAATTGCACTTGTAAAAAGCAACTATGGCTGTTGTGACAGACGAGGAATCGAACCCCGTGTCTTACGCAATCCGGGCGTATGCCTATACCACTCGGCCACCGTCACATTAGCAAGCCTGTTGAATTTTGCAAGCGCTTTCTTTAACGCGTAGGCTGCGTGACGTCATCAATGTTGCGAGATTGCTCTCACAATATCCGAAGGAAATATATTTAACAATCGGTTAAGATGAACAAAGCTAATTTATATTAAATTTTTGTTTTTATAGTGTTTTGTCACTATACAAACTTAATAAAACTCACATTAGCAAGCCTGTTGACGGTGGCCGAGTGGTATAGGCATACGCCCGGATTGCGTAAGACACGGGGTTCGATTCCTCGTCTGTCACAACAGCCATTTTACAGACTGTTGCTTTTTACAAGTGCAATTTGCTATTTATATTATTAAGTTTGTATAGTGACAAAACACTATAAAAACAAAAATTTAATATAAATTGGCTTTGTTCATCTTAACAGATTGTTAAATATTTGTAAAAATATTTCCTTCGGATATTGTGAGGGCAATCTCGCAACATTGATGACGTCACGCAGCCTACGCGTTAAAGAAAGCGCTTGCAAAATTCAACAGGCTTGCTAATGTGACGGTGGCCGAGTGGTATAGGCATACGCCCGGATTGCGTAAGACACGGGGTTCGATTCCTCGTCTGTCACAACAGCCATAGTTGCTTTTTACAAGTGCAATTTGCTATTTATATGAACACTAGGTGATAAGCAATGCATTGTAATTGTTTTTTAATCAAGAACATTTCAAAATAAGTAAAAATAATTGAAGCCCTGAAAAACAACAATGAAAACATCCATATAAGATGGGCCGGATTCGGGAACAACATATTTTTGTTGAGCTGACGGAACGATTCTGGGATCCGGAGTCAGCATTAGATGTAGGCCGCCACATGGCGCCACGGCTACATCCTTCTTAGGCAGGACGCCCTTGAAAAACGTGAAATATCGTATTATATTTTATAAAGGTATTCATATTTAGGAGAAGAGAAACCAAATTTCAAAACTAGTTTTATATTGACTTTTCTAAAAATATTAAACATTTAAGATGATTTAGTAATAATTAAAAAAATGTATTTGAATGGACCTCAAAAACGCTCGAACTGTCATTGCGGTCCAAATGCCGTCAGTGCTTATAGTCAGAACTCTTTTTGACAGCAAAATACCATAAAAAGGTTGTTTAAGATAGCAAAAAAAGCACGGAGCATCGTTCAAGGTGTGACGTAACATGCTTTGATAGGGGTTTACGGTCATGTGACCAAATGTGTGTTTTGGACCAACTTAATTATTAAATTCAGAAATGAATGTATCTCCATATCAATATTAATCACTAGAGATTACCAACAGTGGAAACTATCCTAGAAAACTAAACTTTATATATTTTTTAAATCAAATTTTACCATAAGTTCGTAAGATTGCAATATTAACTTAACTTCACTAAGCAAATCACAAACCTGTATATAATTAGCTTAAAGATGAATACGGGGAGGGAGCAAACTCAAAACGCGCGGACGAAGTCGCGGGGGACCGCTAGGTAATTGATAAAGTCAACAAACCATTGTTCCAACTTCTTTTTTAATTACATCAAACAAAACTGTGCGCCCAAAGTTTGTTCAATAAAGCGGAAATGCTAAAGCAATATCTATAAGTAGTTTCCGATTAAAATGTTACACGTATATCGCTCAAACTGAATATAATTTACATGCAATATGTAGTACTAGAATTCACCCGCAGTGCTATTGTATCTCATAAAATATCATTGTTAATTATATTCAAATTTTAATTCAAATGTATAAACTAAATTATTGTAAAGTTTAAATAAAATATGTTTCATTAGTTTTAGCGCGAAGGGTTAACATCCTCACAAAATTTCATATTTATAATATTGTAGGACGAGTCACTCACACTAAATAAAGCTTAACAAGAGATATGGAGTCAATAAAACAAAGGCATCATAGATAAGAAAGATTTGATTTACCCCGTTGTGCGTCCATTCAAGAGCATTTGAGTAGAGACCCGCCGCGGGACACGGCTGGCACTTGTTTTACTGAGGAACACGGCCCATTTACTTTACACGCACGTCCTTACACTGATCTCCTTTGCCTTACATGACGACTGAAAGTTTGAATTTCCTACCCTCCGGAAGAAGGCTTTTCCTTCCTGAAAGGATATGCTTACAGTAAGTTACAATTTCAATAGCCTTGGACGCCAAATTGTTAACAACTCTATTGTTACAATTATTTTAAATTGATTATTTAAACATGTATAATTAATATTGTTCCTTTTTTTAAACTATTTACAATTCTTACTATCCTGTTGTAATTTTTCACTATTTACCGACCCACCCTATTTTAATATCCCTTGATTTCTTTTATTAACGCTACTTGTTACCATATGATATTACTATTTTTTCTTATCAAACGATTAGTTTACCGAACATAAAAAATGTTAAACATTACCAAATCGTTTGATTACCCAATGGCTATTAAAATTGTCATCTTGACATTTATTTTAGGTATTTGTTGCATCAAAACACGCACATTTGTAAATATTAAAGGCATTAATTAAACCATCAGTAAAGTTTACTATCGATCACGCAACTGGGCTTAAATTAAGTTAGTATTAAATTGCATAAGTTCATTTCGAGATATCATGCCACCATGCATACCGAGCCACACGACAGTTGTGTGCGTCACTTGTATCCGTAGCTAAAAGCGGCAACCATATGCGTTAGTCTTTAAAACATCATAAACAAACCATAACATGCGGTATACACTATTCATGAACTAATAGCAGTAAAAAGCATTGGAACGGCGCACTACGTTAGCCGGCGATTTCACGGTGAAAATGCGGACAAAGTACGAGTGTTGACACAGGATTAACTAGTGTCATACGCGTGCTGCGCTCATTTGTTAGCGGCCGGGTCGCAAAATATGAGAACGCGATTGCTCTGTTTAATTTGGCTATATTCGGCCCCTACAATATTCATGCGAAGAACACAAGATGAAAATGTGTAATCTGTGGCCGTTTCAGTTTGAATAGATAATACCATGATATGTTATTTCTACTTCTAGATATTGCGACATGAGTCTCCTTGTATAGGTAGTAAAGTTTGATAGAAATAGTACGAATGTAAGGTCTATTGACTCAATCTGTACTTAATTAATGCTTTTGTTTAACCCGTTATACTTTGGACTACATGAAAAAGCAGGTAAATAGTTGTTTTCTATTTTTATGCGGACAGACCCTCTGTTAGCGACGCGTTTCAATTTTTATTTATTTATTTTTTAAAGACTTCCTATTTGCGCACAGCTCCAACTGGCCATCTGTGTTAGTTAGAAAAATGACAAGAAAGTGACGTTAGTTCAAAATCGATAACCAACGTAATGTTTATATTTTCCGTTCAAAATCGATAACCAACGTAATGTATATATTTTCCATGTGCCTTGTTAAATAAAAAGTCTGTTCGTATACTTTGGTATTTTATTTCGTGTTGCACCGCCCGTCGGCAACACCCTAATTTTGTAGTTTGAGTGAGGTAAAGAGAAACTCTAACATTAATTACACACAATCTTTAATTACCATTGCTTTCAATTAATTTTACCTTGTGGCTGTGATAGAGATATTACTTAAATGAAACCTAAATTTCCAAGCAAAGCTTAATCCTGAGTGTGGTTTGGTCCAACTTTGCTGTTGCTGTTTTAGTAGTTATAATGGCTCTCTTTGGCGGTCTGGGAATTGTTGCTAATGCAGCTTGTCTCTACCACGGAACCATTTGTTTATCAGTGTTCATATTCTAGTTTTAGTTAACTTCTTACTTCGCAGCGTGCGAAGTTCACAAATACGTGTATACTTCAAAGAGATAAAAAAAACTAAAAGAATGCAGTTTCCTGCCGCAAGAGAATCCAACCTTCCTTTTATTTTATTTTTAAATTTAGTCGTGCATATTTTCAACGTTCTTCCAGTCTGTGGTAAATAGGTTACAATTTTCGAAGTAAACAATTAAGTTACAAATGATTGATACCCACTAACTTCACACCCCACGCTTCACACTCACATCGATATTCTGTGATGGATAGCTCGAAAAAACTATGTTTAAAACTTCATAACCTTCCTGACCCCTAATACAAGGCCCTGACAATATTTACGGTTTATCTGTGTGCGTAAAACATTATCACGCCCATTTATAATATCCCGGAAACTTAATGTGTCTCGGGTGAGACTCGTAATTAATTGTTGGAATAAATCATTTAAAATTCAGGTTATTATAGCTGTAAACATATTATTGATGTTACAAGAAGGATTAGTTTTTTATTGAATACAGAGAAGATTTTACCGGGATTTTTTATAGGACTCATCCGACCCAATAAGTATAAAACGACCGATATTTTATTTACGTAAGTGATTGTTGTCGAATAGGTGACGTTTTTTAATTCGAAGTTTTGTATTGTATTTGACGAATATTCCTTTTCTGACGTTGGTAAAACTGAATCTGAATTTATTACATTTGAAATGAGATGCTTCAAATTATAAAGCTAAAATATGGCTGAGTCAGCCACTCGGTAGCGTTTCAACCCAAGTTTAAGTTCATTATAATTACATAATACAGGACCATCAGTCTGACAGCTGGTTAACTATTTTTTTTAACAAACGGACCATAAAATATTTTTGGGAGGAAAGTTTTCCAAACAGCGTGTAAGAGCAGAAGAATTTTGACAAATTGTTTAAATACGTGTACGTTAGGCTGGCAGCAGCGCCGGCCATGATTGATAGGTGTTATAACTGAGCCCGCCGGCCCTCGCACCTCACCCCCCGTCCTCCAAATCCCACGAATCATTCCCCACAATCCCTTACATCTGAATTCTTAATGAAACAAAAATTGCAAATGTCAAGCGATATATTCACCAGCCCTATGAATACTAAAGATGCTATTTGTGGATCATTCGCATACGAAAAATTGAGTCCCGCAATACTAACCCAAATGATACCAATATATCACCCGAGTTTAAGGAAAGTCATTACCGCTCGCGACGTCTGTCGCTGACGTCGTGCGATGCGGCAAAAAATCATGAAATCTGATTTAAAAGAATGATACAGGTCGTCAGAAAACAATTGGAGATACGTGACCCGAGCGCCGATATCTCGCGGGCGATCGCAACTCGCGCCGCCCAATGCATACTAAGTAATCATACAAGTTTCAATTTTACTTCCCCTTCAGAGACACTTCATAACATATTACAAGGGAAATATACTCTAGTTTTGTTTCGATACAACAAAATTTTTGGCCATAAACATTCAGGGGAGATAATATTTCGTCGCAACTTGTTCTGTGCACGTAGTCTCGCTGCGAAGCTCGCATGTAGGTGACTTCTTATAAATAAGTTATTACCTCGTCTAGGTATCTGTAGGACGTACGTTAACCTCTCTCGTGCGGCTGAAGCCAGCAGTCCATATGTTAATGTTGCCAATCTCAAGCACGTAAGCATCATAAAAATACTAATCTATTATGCCACTGATATACCTTTTGTGCAATTGCATCAGCGAGCATTGACCTTTCAAATTCGTATATTTATTTAAATTCGTGCATTATTACTGCGTCAAAGATACGTGACAAACTCGCTGCTCCCAATTTAACAATAAAACACAAAGTAGGACTAATAAGCATAAATCGAACTATTCAATTAAAGTGGCTTCAAACCATGACGTTGCCGGTACTTAGTATTCAAACGTATGCAAATTACAGACGTGCTATGCAATAAATGCCGACACACGGATCACAATTCGACAATTGGCATTTACGTCGCAATCGCATTGTCTATATATTTCGCACAGCAACAGTATTCGGCGTGTCCTTAATTACGATGTATTTATTGAGTGAAGGCATTTTTGGCGCGCTGGTACGGGTTACATTTATAACAACTATTTATGCTGATAGTATTCCTGAAAAACGTTGCGTTTATCGTTAAGTTCAAGTTCAATTTTTTTTTCAGGCAAATCATACTGTTTTTCAAATTAACAGAAAACACACTATTTAATAAGGTTCATACCTATCTTACATATTACAAAATATTTCATTTCCTTAAACCCAATATGTACCTACCTAAAAACCTATTCAATATATGTATGTAACATATGTATAGCAATGGGAAAGTACCCGTGTGTTCAGGTGCAATAGAAAGAATCTTGTAACTGTGCTGTCGGGTTGAGACCGCAAGTGTTAAGCCGTTTGAGATTTTAACACAACTCTAACTTCTTCCCCATTAACCAAAAAGCTCGTAGTTCAACAGTAAAAGGCTTCAATATGACGTGTTACATGTGTTCAAACTCAATTGAACGTCGCGTCGATCCGTCGTAGTATAGCAAAGTTCTCGCTTGCTCTACAAGTGAACGTAGGACGATCCTGCCTAGCATACATACAAATGTTACATGTGACTATAGCTGTTTTTATATCAGACAGACATATTATTGAAAGATAAATTGAGATAGCTACATAACGGAAACTTTTCTGGCAATATCGTAGCCGCATGTCAAAATGAAGTCAAAAACCGGCCAAGTGCGAGTCGGACTCGCACACTAAGGGTTCCGTGCCAACTTTAACTGAACTAGAGATCCACTTACTTCCTCTTAGAAAAAATATAACAATATTTTGTTGACAGCAAATATACCTTTGTTTATCATAGTATTTGTATGAATAATAAAGTTATGTTTGCGGTTAATAAAAATGTGCTCTACCTTAAAAACTACTAGCTCGATCTCGTTCAATCCAATTTTTGTTGAAATTCTTTGTCAAGATGTTTTGTTTTTCAAAATTTACACTTGGTTACTTCAAAAGTTAGATGGGGGCCGTACATTTTACTTCTTTGGAAACGTCTATCTCTCAAACGTTAGACTTTTAGAGAAAATGGTTTCAGGAATCTCGATGCAATTTTAAAGGACCTATTATAGACACCCTACACGCATAGGTTTTACAAAAAAATAGTTTGAGTCTCATATATGGGAGCCCTCTTTCTTTTATTATTATTATTAAACTAAGGGCTGATTTTTCAAAAGTCAGATAAGAATATACGTCGAAAAAAATACAATATGGCTATTTTGAAAACGTCACTTATTTGTCAGCAATCATACGTAACCTTTTTTTTAATCTGTCGCTTTATAATTTATCAGTCTGTTAAGTTTTATCTGAGGTGGAATTGTGTAAAGCAATTGTATTCATTTGACAGTTCATAACGTACGATATGATCTGTCAAACCCTTTGTTTTTTGCCATTTGACAGACCATACTTTACGTTTTGAACTGTCAAATGAATACGATTGCTTTACACAATCGCACCCCTGACCATTGAAAAATCGGCCCTAAGTATATTAAAATGAGAGTATATCTTTTTGATAGGCAGAGAAAACGGCACATTAGGCCCCACAAGAAGCGTCGCGATGCGGCGACGCAAAACGGGTGCAATACGGCATGAAATTAAAGTGGCCAGGAACCAAGAACAGAAATTGGAGTTCTCAAAAGACAGCCATAGAAACAACTGCATAATCAGCTTTGCGTCGATTAATATCATGATGCCGCCGGCGAGTCCCCGACTGGCTCGATATTGCTGAGACAAAGAACTAAATTATTTCCTCCGTTTCTTCAACATCTCTTTGTTTTAGTTAGATACAGCATGGTTACTCTTGCCTCGACATTGTTTCCGATAAAATTATGATACTTGCATCCAATAACGATTTTATTTTACATGGCTATTTTTAGATGTTTTGATAAGAAAACAAAAAATTGCGCACTGGTGGGACTCGAACCTGACACATTCTGGCTAACCGGGCCAAATTGAGTTTGTTCCGGTGTTTCTTATTAGCACTTGCCAAATTGTCTGTGTCTTGTCTCGAAGCGCTAGTAGGGCCCAATAGATAAGGAGACAAGTTCTAGTCCCATACGGGCCATAATTGATTGATATTACAATAATTGTTGACGTTCATAAGTGGCATTTTGTGTCCTAAATTGAATTTATTATTTTTGACTTTTGACTTAGACTTTGAAAAAGCCAGAATATAACATATGACACTGTGAGTGTTAAAATGTTCTTAAAAATGGACTGACCGCCGTGCGGCATTCTCTACCCGTCATATTCTCTACCTTTGGGCTAAGCAGAAAAGGATGTTATGTTTGTTATTCATGGAATTAAAAATAGTGAAAAAGACACACACAGTTCATGTTTTAAATTTAGTTCTAATTAAAATGTGTACGGCGATAATTCAGTATTTAGTTACCATTAGGTAGGTACTAAAATAACTTTGTTACAAGGAAACTTGCAATTAAACTGTCTGATTGGACGTAACAAAGAGACAGCGGCAAAGACTTTGTTGATTTGCACGCTGAGTTACAGGTAATTTTGCAAGAATTGTTGAACTAAAGAAAACTGTTTAAAATGACTATTTAGGTTTTATACAGTATTAAATTGCCATTGTGTTCAATCTAACGATAATGAATGACATTTACAGCTCCAAATTTCATACTAAAACTTTAAGCCGTTCATTAAAACCCAGACAGAACAAAGTTGGCTCCATAAAGAGACTATCAAGAAAGTATTCCCGAACGCTTTCGCGGTTGCTATTGCACTATCGATTCGGTCCTAAGTCGATGCATAAACTCAAATTCAACATACAATAACAGTTGAGAATAGCGGAGTGGAACGAGTGGTCGTTGGTCCCGCGCCAAACTGCTGAGGTGATGTCGACTAATGTACTACAAGTTAGTTCTTCTAGCGTAAACATAGCGGAAATTCGTTTTAATTTTGAACTACGACTCAATTTATTGATTAGCCTTCTTAAGTAGTAATGCACTACTTTCTTATAATATATTATGTCATTGAATAAAACGTCATGACAATATCTGCTTATCAGTTACAGCATATCCTCTTGTGTCAGAACTCCTCACAAGCAGAGCTTAATTGAAAAGGCATGCAGGTATTACTGCCTAGAGGTAGAACATCGTAGCAGCCAAAGTGAGCATACAGTCAAACGAAAATAGCAAACATAATGCAGGGCCCGCCTTATCCATAAGTCATAAAAATGAACGAGTGGTCCAACCGCCAGGACAAACACCAGCGACAAACAAGACGGAGTCAACAACCTTCTCGTAAAGTCTAAGCGTCATTTGTTATGGAGCACAATGGAAATTTCCAAAATAATTTCCAAGAAAAATATCCGGCCCAATCATTAACGTAGTACCTAGCTGCGTCGTAGCAGCCCTAGCCATTACATCCACATAAAATTATTATTTTATAGCTTACTCGTATTACTCATAAAAATAATAACAGTCTCGATTCTAAAAATATTGTGTTATGCCGGGCGAAATCACTAATATTTACATGGACTCATAATACATTTCCTCTGAATGTCTACTGGTTCTATGTTGATTTGATTGTTGCCAGTTCTTATGACTCTTACAAATTGCAATCATATGAGCTACCTCAATATCGTTTGCCGTAGCTACCTCTCCGAGAACTGAGACGCGACTGACAGAGAGGCATTTTCATTAGGTTCGTTGCAAGTAAAAACTTAATAAAGTTTTACTAAAGAATTTCTAATTAGAAATTTTAGCTCTTCACGACATAGCAATATTTCAGGCTCGTGAAGGTATTTCCAATAAAGGACTTTGCCAAGTCATAATTCTTCAAAGTAGCGAGTAATGAGATGTGGATATAACGGCATTCTTAAGATTCGGAACACCGTATTCGTGCGGTAATAAAACTTTGCAATAACCCCACTTGTAACCGAGAAACTTGTACATAAAGTCTTGTTTTACAGTGCAAAATATATAAGTGAAAACCACAACATGTGTGAGTAAAATAAAATGTGGTCTAAAATACACATAGCAAGAGGTACTTAATTCAAACGAAGAGAAAAATGGCCTCAGCAAATGGCGCATAAATTTTGCTTCGAGAATAAGTCGAGGGCATTAAGAAAATATACATTACAATTGTACTGAACATAAAAATGGACCGCTATTGGTAATTCGATATAAGCGCGCGCTTGTACCTACACGTAGGTACACGTTCATACTTTGATTATTGATCGTACCGTAGCGTTTATTCATAGTACCAAATCGTTTCGTGTACAGTTTTACGGATACTTTATTTATTTACAAAGTTTGGTCTGTGTTATCCAACTCAGGGATTATAATATGAGTGATGCTTATTCTAAAAAGAAAATATTTTTTAAATAACCTGAAAGTTTTAAATAAGAAAACCTTTCCTAAAACTTCTTAAAAATGTTTAAAGCGACCAAAACAACACTGTATAAGCTTACTACGACTAGATTTAAACATAGTTCGGGCCATATTCCGGAAATCTGCTCTTCAATCAATAAACAAACACTACTGTGAAAGTGCATCAAGCGGATTAGAAAATTCAAAATTTACGGCGATGAACGCAACCGTGCCACCTCTATTGCAGGCTTTACTGAATTTACATAATACGCCGAGCGTAGCGTTATCACAGCTACGAGAACCGCGTTCAAGTTTGCAGTTGTGTCACACAAGTCGACGTTTCAAAAGTAGTCACGTAAAATTTTACGTTTGAGCTCGGCATCAGTGCATCGACAGCGTTTCGAAGCTAATCCAATCAGAGCCAATGGCGCTGGACACGGTGTCAATTTCACACATCGGCCGCCGACAGCGCCGCAGATCGGCCGCTGCGCGCACTATACGATCTTAGATGTAGGTACCCCGCTGAAAAATAAAAGGTTCGCTATTTCATATAGATGGTAATATATGGAGCTCTACGACTGTGAATGAAACGCGTTGCGTAACCAAGTAAAGTGATCATAAAGACCCTTTATTTTAAAGAATATATGTTTTTTTGTGTTGGCGCGATTTTTTATATATTTAATTAAAATAGGTTTAATTTTCATAAAAGTTTCATAAATTGTTTACAAATTTTCAGTCTTAGGAAGAAAATATTTTTATAAAAAGACATTACTTAGTCTAAACCAAGAAATCATGATACAAAATTACTTTTTTCTTTATCAATATGTTATGATAACTTAATAGAGAAAACTTCACCGTGTTCCTGAGGTTATACATTAACTCATATTATTCACTCCATTGGATTGATCACTTTTTACAATGAACACATTTATAACTTCATTTTTTTTGTCTTTTTTTTATACAATCTAAATGCTTAGATGTAATTTATCTAATATGAATAATTCTCATTTAAAAACTTTGGTCGCATTTAAAACTTTGGTCCTCATGTCCACATAAAGTTTTCCAAACTTTTCCTGACGTTTACATATTTTTTTAATAGTAACTTTTGAGACTATGGCATAATAATCATAGACAAAGAGTTTAATTCAGTAATTCACACATCTCACAGATATAGATTCCATCTCACAGATAAAGATTCTTCTTCCTCACTGCACATAAACAAATAAATTGGTTAAACTCAAATGAACTATAATAACTTAAAAACTGCTAGTCAAACTAGCTGCTACTTCCTTTGTACGATATGTTTCACAAGAGCTATAGAAGTATTATTGAAAGTTATATATACAGTGTATACCTAATACACTGCCACTCTCCTTTCAGTAACCTCAGAAACACAGTTTATACCTAATATTATAAAGCTGAAGTGTTTATTTTTTAGAACGCGCTAATCTAAGTAACTACTGGACTGATTTGAAAAAATATATTTGCATTGGTTAGCATATATATCAAGGAATGCTTAAGTTAGACTATAAAACATCACGCTGTGACGGGAGGGGAGGAAGAAAACTCAAAACGCGCGGACGCAGTTGCGGGGGACCGCTAGTCATAAATATACATATATCATGCATACTTCGCTTTGAGATCTTTTAATAGCTAACCAAACATAAACATAATCCTTCGAGCCAACACTCAAAATCCCCATAACAAATGCAGTACTTACGAAAATACCTTTGAGGTACGATGTTTTCTTTGCCAATTATTTATGTGGGCCGGTAAGCCGCACACGTAGTGTCTGTAAATATAACGGCAAAGAAGCTTTTAATACTTATTATTTACGATCCCTAATAACTGGCGGATCGACTGCACTACCTGGGACCGCCGCCTGCCTGGACTCGTCTAGCATATTTAAACCTCCCCTCACTACCTATTTCTTTGCATAAATATAACTTTCAATGAATAGTAGCCGCTACAGTGATCGTGAAGACTCATACGTGATAAAGACTTGAGGTGTCTAGCAACGCTATAAGTCAGTTTATTTCTGAATTAAAAACAGATAAATAAACAAACATCTAAAAAGTAAGTTAGTAGGTACACTACTTCAGTAAGTAGGAGAAAAAGGCGGTTGTGTATCCCGCCATTGATTTTTATTTACAAAAGAGAACAATGTTTTTTTAAATTAAAGATTTATTTAAACCAAAAACAAAAGTGAATCGGGAGAAGTGGGTACACCGGGTAGCAGTTAAACGATTTGTCGGCGTATTAATAAAACGATTAAACGAAGCTCTCGGTGGTAATCTGGGAGCGACGCGGCGCGCCACAGATGGCCACAATTCCCGAACTTTGATGACGAACGGCGCATCTCAGCCGGGAATCAAGCTGCGATTACAACTATACTTTTGTTGCAGACTGTTTACGCGAACTCCTTTAGTTCTTGCGCCTTTCATGCCACGACAACACGAATTTTAAGTTTAGGAATTATACTGTCTACATTTCAGACTAGGTACGCTTAGTGCTCGAACTTCAACTTATTTCAGTAATAATAATGATTAATCTCAAAATAGTTCTACTTGTGTGTTAGTAGGTATGAACCTACTAACACACAGGGAAGCTAGATTGATGTAGTCAGTGTTGCTGACCAGATATTCTAGTTTTCGCTACTTCAAATAGTTTCCATTTGCTGTAATAAAATTTAAATGGGCAAGTTTAGTTAATTTTCGTGTTTGGGCAAAGTTGTCACCAATGGGCAAAGTTGACCGGTTTCAAAGTACCATATATATATATTTGCTGGCCCATCGTACCGTGAAAACGCTACCAAATATATATAGACAGTGTCACCTACCGTCAAAGTGAGACAGGAAGGCTTCTTTTATGTTTTGCTTCAAATACTAGAAGGCTTCATTCTTACGAAGACAGAACTGCTGAGTTTAACGTAACACCACTTCACCTTCGACGTTCCGAAATGGACCTTGTTTACCTCCATAAAATAGTGCACTCAGAATTGGACGCACCCGAGATCTTGGAGAGGATTAATTTTAATATAAAACGCAATCCTCGCAGACCAATGACCAAGATATTTGACTTACCCCTCTACCGCAATAAAATCTCACAGAATCAACCGCTGGCCCGATTATGTAAACTATACGAGGCATACAGTCTTCACTTCAGCGACCTTGACATCTTCAACGCCAATATAACTCACTTTAAAGTAGTCTTAAGGAATATCCTCAAGATTCTTCCTAAACCCTAAATAGAATATTTCTGTAGTTATTATAGTTAAATATATTGTGTTGCAATAATTCATTTGTATCACGTGAATAGACATCTCTGTCTCTTAACACCAATCCTAGCATGCCGTGAAAACACGTTTTAGGATTATTTTCTAGTTATAACTCTATTATAATCATGTATGTCATAAGTTTAAGTCTCGATGTAATCTGTTGTGTTTTCCAATAAAGATAAAATAAAAATAAATAAATAAATACTCGTCTTAATCAACGAGAAATTTGTGTGGGTAATGTTAATAAACGAATTCTTTAGACAGAGGTCGATAACATTGCCCAGCTTTAAAATGTGACAAGTGTTGACACAATTGGAAAAAAAAAGAAAATATCTGAAAATTATTATCGACTGAACCATTCTACGTTAATGTGTCAAAATCAAAAATACTACGAGGGTCAAACTGAAAGTTCTTAGAAAATCAAAAACTGATTACATTAGCCAGTTATTAGTTTTATTTTATCTTTTCAAAATATTGTCCATTGACGTCAATACACCGCTGCATGCGATGGAACCACTGGGAAAAGCACTTTGCCCACTCGTCCTTAGGGGTCTCTTCAATGGCATCGCGATACGCAGCCACCGCTTCTTCAGCATTCATAAACCGCTTTCCTTTAAGTTTTTCTTTAATTTTTGGAAATAAATAAAAATCACAAGGCGCGAGGTCGGGGCTATACGGCGGGTGACCTAGTAATTCAACGTTTGATGTCGCCAAATAGTCGATCGTTCGCTTGGCGGTGTGCGACGAGGCGTTGTCGTGGTGAAGGAGGATCCTACTGCGAGGTCGTTTCTCTCGAACTTTTTCCAAGACAAGTGGCAAACAATTGGTAGTGTACCATTCTGCAGAAACTGTTTTTTGATCCTCTAACACAATTGTTGCGAAATGACCTATCCTTCCAAAGAACGAGGCCACCATTTTTTTTCCCGCACTTCGATCTCTCTTCACTTTAGTTGGCAACTCCTCGAAAGGAAACACCCACTGAGCAGATTGTCTTTTGGTTTCAGGATCATAACAGTAAATCCAGCTTTCGTCACCTGTTAGTATGTCGAACACAGCATTTGAGTCACCTCCGTTAAATCTTTCAATCATTTTACGGCACCAATCCACACGATGGAGTTTTTGAGCCTTAGTCAAATTATGAGGTATCCACCGGGCGCAAAGCTTCCTGACCGCTAAATGTTCGTGGAGGATTTTGTGCACTTGACTCATACCGATGCCTAAGCTTGTCCGAATCTGCTGATAGGGTACTCTTTTGTCAGTCTCTATCATACGCCGCACAACACAGATGTTATTTTCAGTCGTCGCCGTAGAAGGCCGTCCCTCACGTACATCATCAGTGAGATTAGTGCGACCACGTTAAACTCATTAAACCAGTTGTAAACAGTCGCACGAGATGGGGCTTCATCGTGAAAGGCCAATCGTAGTCTATCATAACTTTCTTGTTGACTTAAATGACATCGAAAGTCATAAAAAATCATTGCACGAAAATTTTCTCGTGTTAAATTCATGTTGACGTGACACAGACAATTTTCAATTTGCCGCCAAATCGTAAAACAAATGACAAATGAATGAAATATATACTCAGTAATATTGGCAAAGAGTTCTATTTTCAAATTTAAGTTTTTTTTTTTATTATATTGTTTATAAGTGGCCAGTTCTAAGAACTTTCAGTTTGACCCTCGTATTATTACAAAGCTGAAGAGTTTTCTGTTAGTTTGACTTTAAAAGAACACACTGGCTCAAAGTTAGGTACTTATTTTAATTTAAACTGATGCTTAACCCTAACTCCGAATTTCACTGAGTATGAAAGTCCGACTTAATGTAAGGGTAGCAACGTCCATTGCCATAAAAACTTTATATAGGCTTCTATTTATTTGAAACAGTAATGACATACACTTCTAATGCTTCACATTTCCTTACAATATATCTTAAAATCAAAGCTGCCTTTTGGTTGCTGAGATATTAAGGATGGGCAAAGATGTTAGATTTGGGAGATAACTTTGCCCGCCTCGGTTTTTGCATATACTCGTATATCAGTCTTTTAGAAATTATACCACCTAGTTTTTCGTGGCTAAAGTGTTAACTAAAGGTTTAGGAAAATTAAACAAAGGTCTGATATTTTTTTAATAAAGTCAATAAAATTATAAGGGTACCGATTTTTGCCATTCGTTTACGTAACCCTAAAAACAGATTAAAGCGGGCAAAGACGCCAGGTTTCAGGGTAATGTAGTTAGAATCAAAGCATGCCGTAAAGAAATATAAATGAGCGCCACGAATAATGGTTCTACGAACAAAGAATGGTGTGACATTAAACTCCCACTAATTTCGTGTTTAAAAGGTGCTGGTACTAATGATAGGCATCTGACTGAGCGACGTCAATCGGTGTCCGTCGTTTGATGACTCGTCAAAATTGCTTCCTGCGCTGTTAAGTGCAGGAAATTGTGACTCCTCCATCGACACACCCGCCAAATGCTAACTGCTTTCACGTATACAACCTTTGATTATTCACACATACACCCCTCTAACTTCGTCAACATATGATGAAGTTACTGATGCCTGGCTTAAATCGCTTTATTGATTTCAATCAGTATCTTCAAAACAAATGAACGTTTCGCACACAAATTGCTGTGCTGGATTCGTTTTCTATAAGTAGAGTTTTATAAGGCTACCTACCTGTACCGTTACCATGAGTTAACGACAGTTTTACTCGATAGCGAGACGTAACTTTTTCAATGGAAAAGTTTAGTATAGATGTTTGTGATGTGATGTTTAATATAGAAAAGTGAAGATATGTAAGTAAGTATTAATTGGACGAAAGTAGCAAATAGACTTACAATTTTTTTCGGAATCTGTCCCTTAGTGTTGGTTGGGATAAATCTACGCCAACGGTAAATGGTGCTTAAGGCAATATCTCGGCAACAGCAGCTGTGAAGTAATGGCGCCGACACTTTACGCGATGCGATTACGACCACCTAAACATTCATTACAAGTAATGTCCGTCATTTATCTGTCCTAATCACTATGTGAACGGTTGCCCTCCGTTCGTGCCGAGTCATTATTTGAAAAAACACAAGTGATTCGGTAAATACAAATAGCTAAAAAACGCCGCCTTCAAAAAACTGACTTAAAAGCCAAAAATAATGCATTTACCTTCTGGTGAGGAGAAACAAACTCATTGGAAGTCGATGCATGATATGCGTAAACTATGATGTACGTAAGCTTTATCCTAATCAGAGGGTAAATTTGTTATTTTGAGCTTTGGTTAGTTTATTGTAGGCGGTTTATTTTAGTTATTACCCATATCTCATAAACTACTGGAACAATTTAATTGAAACTTACACTGTACCTACCCTTAGTTGAAACATACCTGACTGAATTAAGAAAGAATCATCTCGCTGTGGCTCCTCGTTTTCGAGAAATCCGTAGACAAAATAAATATACATACACTTACGAAATTTTGCACACGTGTTTGGAACCGTTTGAGGTCAACACACTCAAATATTATTCTAATGACATAACATACATACAAATTGAATTGATTACCTTCTTTTTTGAAGTCGGTAAAAAACAATAGCGCTTTACTTTAATAAACAGCTAGACGTGATAAGCACCACTACCTCCTGCAGGTGAATACCGCTAAATGTTTCACGGTTTAATCAAGCCCAAGCTATCAGACAAGACAAATAGTTAGCTCATCTGCATCTATACGAGCCTGAGGTGCCGCAAACAACGAAGCCTCGATATTTTACGCTAAACTCCTTCCCATACGTATAAGCAATACAACCTTTGTATCGAAGAGTGGAATTGAAGAATTGAAAGTAATTCTGTGTGGTAAAAGGAGAGCGTGCTAATACAGTTTTTGTAGGCCAATCCAGAGTTTGTACGTATCGAGATCGTAAAGCGATTTCGCATGGTTTCTAAAGCATCGGACGGCCCGGCTAGTGCTCAATCGCACTAATGGCAAGAACCGCAAGCGCAGTCTCCGGGGACATACTAACTAAATATGTAATGGTTATTCGGAGCGGCCTCGCTACACTTAGACCCTGCTTCACATTGACCAGATAAAGTTACGTGCAAGCTTCCAAATTACCATGTAAAGGCACTAACACAAACAATGATTCCATTTCCATAGTAATTTTACGCCTTGCTTTCTTTATCGTTTCAAAGCTTAGAAAACCAGAATATGTCGCGTCCTCAAGTCAAAAGAACTCACTGAAAGTGCGAGTGCAGTAAACCAACTTTTGAGCCTTATTTTCTCGTTCCGAAATTGCAGTGGATTTAAGCGAGATTTCATTTGTATAGAAGCGGGTATAATCTGGAATAATACCGCAGTAGCGGCGCGGGCCTTCAAAGACGGCACTCGTCCGCGTCGCGGCGCCGCCTGTAATGAGTTTTTTTAAATGCGCAACACATTCACACACCCGACCCCACTGGATTTAATGTACTGCCGCTGCAATAGAAGCTGCTGTATTTAACGAAAAGCTCTTCATCCTAATTGGTCCCTTTGAAAATAATTATCGGTGTTGCCGATCTAATGGAATAGAGTATTCAATTCTTACGTCTTCAGAGTAGCATAACAGTCCGCACATCTAGTGTAGGGATGAATGAAATCCACTGAAGCCGTCTTGATTACTGCGACCCGGGCGACGCTCGACGGTTCAGAATTGGACGGATTATGAGGAATTTAAAGGACGATGACAATTTGAATATGAACAAGAAAAGTATTTTTTTAAATTGGACGAATTTTCTCTTTGTATCTCGTAAAGACGCTCTCATTGTTGAACTAAATATGACGTATCCACTTTATTTTATGCGCGAAAGGACTGATTGCAATTCTTTGTTGTCTCGATTGAGGGCTTGAAACGGTAATAGAAATAAATTCAAGGGATTATAATGCTCGTATTTGAGTTTCAGATATATAATTTGTTTTGTGTTCTTATAAGATGATTTGTTTTGTGGTGTATGTATGTGTCTTTGAAGGATTATGCAAAGAGCGTAGGACGCGCAGGGCCGGAGCGAGGGCGGAAGGAAGGCTGTGCTAATTACTCGCTGCCGCGAGGCAGCCGAGCTGCCAGCATCCTTCGCGCGAAAGCGGGGGAAGGAACGACGCTTGCACGCACGAGACCATGTGGAGAAAGTACCGGATCCTTTTGTCAGACGTTGTTGCGATGCGGCTCCCAAAGAGCTAATGCGTTGTTAGTGAGGAAAAAATAGGGTATACGGTTAAAAATTAACATTTCAAACAACAACTTCATTAAAATTGGGTTTTAATTGACATACAAAGCGACGTTGGCATAAGAAATATAAGTACAAACAGGCGAACGTAGAATATTCCTTATTTAAAAAAAAGCATACCACACAAATTTAATTTAATACATTATATTTTTAAATTGTCACTTTTATAATAACTTTATTTATGTTCATATACCTTTAGGGTGAATCATGGCTGTACTAATAATAATTTAGTATGTGATTGATTTGTTGAAAACTGTATGTATGTACGATTAAGGTATTTATTTTATACAACAAACTTTTTCCTTTTTTTTTCAAATTACAAACGCATCCCAGGGGAAAACTGAGCAAAGTCTTGTGTGTGCGTGTGAAAGTAACGATTTACCCACAAATTGATGCAAATCGCTTTTTGTTTGCTCGTTCAATTCCAATGTAATTTCTCCGTTAGAAAAACAATCTGTTATAGAGAGACTTTTTGTTGGTGGAATTAAATTGCTTCCCTTGAGACACAGAAAGGCTCTACAATGAGGTTAATAGTTAAGGTTTCGGATCCTATTTCGACCTTGTGATAGAAACGTAGTTACCAGGTTACCATGTGTTTAAACACATTATGAACTACGTGTTTGGTGATTCTCATATCCGATTAGTTATATCAATTTTACAGAGGTTTATTCTAGTTAAGTGGACCTCTCGCGAATAATTTATATGAAGATGACGATGACAGTGAGATTTATTTATTTATGTGGAATGACTTTCTCTAGTTATTTCGTACTTAATGTTGTATATATGTAAATTAAAATAAATAAACAAATATTAAACACTAATTACATACATTACTCTTATACCAAAATAAGAAACTAATGCACTTGTGTCATAGGAATTCGAAACAGCGTGGTACAACAACAACCCGAAAGCGAACCCGGGACTACGGAGCGGGGGACGCCTTGAAACCATATAGGTAGTCGTAAAACTACTTTGTACTTTTTATAAATCTTTATTAACAAAACTCTACGTAAATAAACGTTAAAGTCCGATAGTAAATAAGGCACAGTGTGCATGCGCCGCGGTCAGCACAGCCTAGCCAGCGAGCTAGCGACACGTTATTCAAAGTTTCGAGTGTGTATTTGTAATACACGACGCGGAGGCGAGACGAGGCGCGGCCGCGGGGAAGCCATTCATAATATTGTAATAACGGCTTCCACCAGCAGTTATTCCGTGCTTAAACGTTTTACTGCGGTCATTATCTACCCGCTGAAAGGATATGCAGGCGATAAATTGTACGTTACCTACACACCTATAGTAGGCAGGCACTTATCTTAAATCTAACCGCTACCCGACGTCTTTATAGCGGAAAGAATTTATTAAACTGTAATTGATATTTCGGTATAATTACAAGCAGTTACAAACGGTTTATGTAAAAGTTTTTCAGGTCCACCGGCTCAGTTTACAGTTTTGTTACAGTTTTACTATTAGCTCTAATAATGGTTATATCAAATTTCTAAAAATACCATACGTAACCCAAGTTCAATTGTCAAGAAAAGGAATGGCTAGTGATATTTGTGTGTCCATAATAGATATCTCAATGTGCACATAAAGGGAGCGCGCCTTTCCTTCGGCAATAAAGAGACCATTTAATCGAAGCTTATCTGCCGGAAGCATTCATTAGATGATTGCCCCATTACTAGTGGACTCTTTCCGAGTGACTCCACCCTATTCGGGTATTTATTTGTAAGCAACTTGCGGCAATCTTGAACACTTTAAACTTGGTTTATCATTGAATAAGTATTGTACTTATGAAATTTGTTATATTCTACACCACGGTATAATAGGAGCCATGAATCGGCGCACAAAATATTTTGCGAGTTTTTACCTAAATAAAATCGAATTCCAAAATAAATTTGTATGACTACGAGTAAACGAACTTTTAGGCACTGTTCATGTATTTATAATATGTATATTTTTGTCGCTCGACCAATAAACTTTTCCCAGTTTATCTGGAGTTGACGCATTATTTTTTCTTCATTCACACTATTTACTCGTCACTGAAACCCTTTCACACTTATCTCTTATCTCTATTGAAAATATTTAGTGCGAAGTATAATTACTAAGAATTTACATTTACAGTTTTTGAATACAAAATAAAAATAGGTTTAGAATGTTTTAAACACTTACAGTGTCATATTTCATGTTTACATCGATAAATTTTTAGATTTATAATCATAAAACGGGTAAATGGCGCTAAACTTCACACGTAATGACGTACCTATCCATAACAAACCACGAATTTCGCAAGGTCAGACCGACAGCACGGTAGCTCAATTGGTAGAGCTCAATTGAGTCGCGCCAGTGCGCAAATTTTTGGTTACTTATTTCACCTTTATGAATATACAAAAAAAATACTTAAATATTATACTAAATTGAACCATCCATTCAGAACGCCACACAACTATTGCACCGACATACTTTTAACCTCACGCATTCATGTTGAATGCCCAATAAATATCCCTTCAAACATTGATTCGACTTAGATTCGGAGGGTCTGTATGGCCCCTCCGTACCGCGTGCGGGTGATAACACAGTTATCGCGTAAACGAAGGTAATATAACACTACTGATCCCGACTCCTAAATTTAACAAACTTAACGAAAGTAACTACATGGAAAAGTACTATTATTTTTTTGGCAGTAAGTCTCCTTACCAGTCCAGCAGAAACTCTTTGTACTGGACGTAATCACCATAAGGAACAGAACCAATAACTGAAATGCACTATTGAATCAAAGACAACAAAGAAATTAAGAAGGAGGCGTATGAGTACTTACTTACCTAATAATATCGGTCCTAAACCAACACAAGTGAACAGAGGACCGAAGAACTCTTGTAAACGCGAGAGCAAATACGACATCTCACACCAAATGTAGGGCTGCCAGTCTTTGAGTGCTAGAAGAAAGGAAAATAATTTAGGTACTTTAAAAAACCTTCTCAACTACATATTAAAGTGATGTTTAACTAACTTAACTCTAATGCATATATTAAACCAACGCAATCATCCAAATAATACCGTCTAACTTAAAGTCTAATAAAAGGCGTATAATATCGCTGATGAATTAATAAATGTTCTTGTCTAATCAAAGTATTGTGTATCCACTTTAGCACAAGCAACCTTATCTATTACTCCTTTTTTTCACGGAGAAAATGCTTCATGCATACCTGCTGACCGCGAGGGCAGCAGGAGTCCCAGCTCCTTTCGTTCGGCTAGGTTTACCCACTAAAACCTCTGCGATTTCCCTCAATCCACTTTAAGTGAGACGACGGAGGTTCGCTTAACGCATGCACACATTCGCCCAGCGGAAGCCTGTACACTTTCTTCATGGGGATACTTCGGGGAAATTAAGGCTGCCCCTTCATCCATTCTTCGGGGATCCTACTCCTACTAAACTGAAATTAGGATACAAGTATTAATGTGTAAGATTATGTTACTTCGCTTTCGAAGTTTTTATGTTACCTCTTTAGGTTTACTTACACAAAGCGGATACCAATAACTTGTCCCGGTCAAGAGAAGTCAAGCATGGTAACCCTGCAACAAAGGAGTGCCCAACCCAGACAAATTGAGACGAGACTCTGCAAATAATACACGTTGCGGAATATTTACACTCAATTTAGATCATCAGGCGTGAAAATTAACCCGATACCGTGTACAATATTGATTGATAATCGTATAGTAATTAACTGTGACATTATTTGAGGCAATATCGGCTAGAGCTGGCAAACGTGACAATGTGATTGATGCGAATTATCAAAAGTGTTCACTGGCCATTTACATTATAAGCTGCTATTTTAACATCACCCACCTAGTAATTTGGGCTTCACATATTAACTTTAAATTATTGTGTTAATAACAGCTGCAAAATATCATTTTGTTTCCTTCTATATAAAACATGTGCGCTATGAAAGGAAATGGAAGGTAAAATCAAAAATAGTGAACACAATATTGACACACATAATCCAAATAGTTGTTCACAACTATTTGTTTCGTTTTAATTATGAAAGTTTGATAGTGAGCAAAAAGGCATTAAATCGCAGCAGTATAAGGTAAGCAGTTCAAAAGTGGCGCATAGATCGCGCACGAGTCGCGGCCGCCGGCAGGTGGCTTAAATTACCGCATTTGTTACACGTTTACACGAAACTGTATCAATATTTCATGCGGATTTACACGAGCTATCGCGAGGTTTGCATTTTGCTATCATACAAAAATATCAACGCGGCTTTCCGTGCTTATATCCCTCTACATAACTGCGTGTGTCGACACGTACGACTACACTTGTATTCGACAAGCAAATTACTTTCCAACAAGACTGCGTTGAATCCTCACAATGACAACTCACTCAAATGTAAACGTGAACTATTTCCATAAGAAAGGCATTGCAAAAGTTTTTCAATTTTCAAGTGACGCAGGTATGATGGAGAACTCTGGCTTCGGACCCGCCACATAGCCGCTGTATTGTTCGGTTTCATAAATATAAGGAATATTATTTTAAAGTAAAATATACCACACACGTTATGCTGAACTTGGCAAATAAAATTTACACGAAATAACACTTCGAACTATTGATATGTGGTAAGGTACCTACTCATTTATAACAATGTCGAAAGCTGAAGTATTTTTATTTTAGCGAAAATTGAGGGGTTTGGAACAATAAGCTATAGATTAACTACTTAAAGAAAGCAATTTTGATGTTTTTGATTTTGACACAAAATGTATGGAATGAATGTAAAACTTTGAAATGTTTCTCTGACTTTGAATAGCATTCTGTAGGTGGCTCAATTATATTTGAATACCTACCATCAATCGTTGTCATACTTTTCATTAATTGTCAAAACGCTTCTTCT
Organism: Pyrausta purpuralis; assembly: GCA_963924145.1. NCBI lineage: Eukaryota > Metazoa > Arthropoda > Insecta > Lepidoptera > Crambidae > Pyrausta > Pyrausta purpuralis. The sequence goes on along the minus strand of OZ001645.1, from coordinate 15,845,710 downwards.
ATGTTTTAACGCTCATTCGAGATTTACTACATGGCAACAATTTGAAACTATGACGTCACAGTTTTCTATATTTAACTGACGCACTTTTTATGATCAGTGAAAAGTTAGCACTAATTTGTGTGTTTTCTTAAGACTTTTTGGATCGTAGATTTATTGGTAGTTGCAGGAAACTACCTTACTTAATACGAGTAAAAGGATTTATATTTACTTGTCTTTTTGCTTCTGTGATTTACCAAGGTCGATTTTACCAACGTCAAATAAGGAATATTCGTCAAATACGTCATTTATTTGACAGCAATCATTTATGAAAATTACATTTTAAATCCGATGTTTAATACTTATTCGATCGGATAAGACCTTCTGACGTCGGTAAAATCATGTGTTAAACAAACATTTGCTCTATATTTTTTTTTATATAGAATTAGGTATTTGCGTTAAAGAGCACCTTTTATTTAACCCGATAAGTGCGATGGTGCGCCCGAGACGGCAGGACTCCATTATGCGGCATCACGGCGGGATCACGGGGATTGTTTCCTAAAACAGGATCGAGTGGGGACTGGGAAACCTATATATACATTACTGCCTGCACATTTCTTTGTTTGCTTAGCGTTTTATCTCTAGGTAATGGTTAAAACTAAAAAGTGTAACATTATTTGCTTAACGAATCTGGTTAAAACATTATTTAACGACTAATACAATCCCATTTGAAATATATTTCTTGCGGATAATGCTAGAAGACATATTTGACTTAGGTTACGTTTTAGTACGAGTAGGTTTACCTAAGTTACCCAAACGTTTTAGGTAAAGCACGAAATGATAAGCATAATTCATTTCAATTTGGAGTTTCCCCATATTACCTAAGTCTACCTACCTCTTTAGGCGCTTCTTAATTCAAATTTCTTCTATCATTTACTTAACTGTAGTGTGCAATAAAATGTCTCTATCTATCTATCTCATGAAACTTCAAACAAAATCTCAGTAAATCCTTCTCAGTAGCCTCATTGTCCGTTCTTTTTCTCTTTTACTTATCAGAAAAGTGCCAGCGTGTTGTCCCTCGGGGCCCGCATTTATCAGCCCAATAAAACTTCCATGAAACATTCGGTGACATCCAATATGATTTCATGACTTCTCCAAAAGGGTCCTCAAAAACGGGACACATGAAATATTCCGGATTATTACGCGTCCGAGGCTTTGTGCGCGTACATATAAAGTTTTATGCTTTTGAGCCTAGATTTAACATTATTTATTCAAAAAAGTTCGAATAACTTTTCATGTAAGCCTTCGAAACTAACAATACTTATGTATGTATACTCGTATTTAGGTATCATAAAGGCTGTATCGGTCGTATACTGAAGTTTCTTAGATAAGTATATCGTAAGTGAGTTGCATTTTGAATCGCAATTGAAAACGGAACGAAACTATACAAAGCATTACTTTAATATCCCTCTACTCTATTGTCTTGGTTTTGAAGTAAGGAATACGAGTAAGTAGCTAAACTCAATAATGCTGTCTATTTATTATGACACTTACTTTTGATGAGTGTTTACAGTTAATTAGAGTATGATTTATTTTTGAATGATCAATGAGTTATTATAAAAACTTTTATAAACTGCGCTGGTGGAATCACTCGGTAATTATACTAATCATTTTTTATCGGCCAGTCCATTGAAAATAAAATTCCACAGATAAAACAGGCATCAGTTACCGAAGCACTCACGTAAGAGGGAGTGCTCTAAAATGGAAATAAACCCGCTGCGCAATGGATCATGATATTCCGCGGCACACGTGAATCGCGCCAATATAATTGAGTTTTACAATATTTCTATGCGAATAGAGTGATTGCGTTTCTATAGTGATCTACCTTCCTGAACATTTTGGAGCGAATATTATCATTAGAACATTTTTTCAGTGACACTTGAGTCCATTTTTTTGGTGTTTTATATCGGGAGCTAATTTAGAAGATGTTCTTAAATACTTTTATTAAAGACTTGAGGTAGGTATTTTAAGTCCAATGACCAATATTTCCTTATCTTATTTCGAGCTCGTGGAATTTTACCCTTTGTGGTGATAATATAAAACAAAATTAAGCGCAACGTATTGTTAAGAAACTACCAGACTGCATGCATTTAGCATGTATCAAAAATATGCACTCATAAAGACTGGAGCCAAACACTAGGAGCACGTTTGGGAGAAAACTTTTTTCAGCACAAAGATAACAAGCAAGCTTACTTAAGTTTTCTCCTACTTTAAAAAGAATAACAAGTATAATGTTAAGAAAAGCCAAGTTATTACAACAAAATTGTTATTGTATACCATGTTTGTGGGCTAGCTATTAGAAACTATGCATAACTTTACCCCAGATAATATAATACTACTTTACGTTCCATTTGGTAAGTTAGGCCCAGTCTCGTGATCAATAGTTAACTCAAAATATAGTTAAATGTCGTTAAAAGCGGTTTAATATTATCATGCGTGTTTAAAAGCAAAAAAATACCTTAACTTAATGTCAGAATAGCTGTTGTAATGACCATTGGTTATTGTATTTTTCAAAACACGCACAATCCTAAATACGTAGCCGATGTCGAGGACATTTAATCTTTATTTGAGATAACTATAGATCACGAAGCGGGCCTGAGTAATTATTAGTGCACAAATCACACCTCTCTAAAAAGTGTGATCTATGTGCTCGATTATCTCTATTACGATACTATTTCAGCCCATAACTCATTTTCAAAGATAGTGCATTGGATCCGAATTGAACATATATGTGGCATTAAGATTAATATTTAGTAGATCCTACTTTTATTTCTCTGATAATCCTGTGGTGCAGCATTGTCCATTTAAGATATCGTAGCATTTGACGTGAGCAACTACATTGTGAAATAACACCAAAGATTACTAACATACTTATCATTAAGTAGTCCTAGTACTTAATTCTAAAATCTAAAAAGGTGCTAAAACAGTAGTGTACTTGCGAGGCGAGTATACTCGTACTTAACAAAGCCTCGCTACGAACACCAAAAATGTTGCATGGGCATTCCCATTCGTTTATCCGGGATGCTCAGCGATAACAGGCCCGCATCAACGTTAAATATTAACGAGCTTTGTATGAAGGTGTCAGTTAATGACACGTTAACTAGAATTTGTAATAAAGGAGAGCTCAGCTGTAGCAGAGCGTTCCCGAGTTATGTCCCGCGCGAGACAGGCGCTCGATTAAAAATGCAGCACTTCAAAACGAGGAGGAATCGGCAGCGGAGTCGCTGGCGCACGCGACTTCAGTGCTGGCCCGAACGAGCCGCCGCGCGCCCGCCGCTCTGTCATGTCCTGTGCTTACTGTGAACAATATCATTATACAACTTGTGATTGTGACCATGTGTGACTCATGATGACAGAGTAAGCTTTCAAATATACTGCACTAATTAATCAAAAACAATATTCTGTAACAGAAAGCGCGACGCTCACTGCCGTTAAATTTCAATATTAACGCCACAGTTAATTAGTTAACACCAAAATAAAATCGCGGCGCCGAATGACCAAATATCCAAATACTAATTGGGACGTCGCGGAACGGGGGACACCGTTTTATTTTTAAAACATTGGAATCAGATCGATCGTGGTACTACTGACATTCATAAAACAGAAACGCGGCCAGCGAGTGGCAGGAACGGTGCAAACGTCGGTATTTTATTTACGTGGAGAGCACGGCGATACCCGTTCCGGTTCTATTTTCGCACTATATCGTTTATTATGAGGACCGACGCGCCGCGGCACACGGTCGTGGGCCTCTCCACTGCCTGATATTATATTCTGGAGCACGCCGCCTCGCCTCGCGCTAGATATTTCGAGTGTTGCTTCTACCACCTATGAATTTACCTAGTCTCAGTCACAGAACACGGCCGGTGCAGCCGCCCGCATCGCTTATAAACCTTCAGCGATAATATTGGATTTATTTGTCTAATTCAACGTTGTTTCGCGTTTCTCGTCGAACAGTTGTATGTGTAAACAACACCGGATTTAAACTCGGAAAATCTCTATGATTTTGATTAACGGTGCGTGTTTCGTGAATAAATAGATTACCTCTAATTGATATCACAATGCATGTAACTTAACTCCCCATTGAATTGCCTTGCACCGTGGTCCGTAACCAAAACACATCGGTTTATTCAGAATTTCCTTAGTGACATTCAGTAGAGATATTTTTTTCACTGATAAAACCGTACCTGTAAATATGTAGCTTTGTTTGTTTTGGTAAAGTTTTAATGCATTATAAGTACCTCACAATATTAGGTAGAGTAACACATATTCGAAACTTACGAATCTGTTTCAGAAGGCTTTGCTATATTATACAAACTGACAATAAAACTACACACTTATAACAATAGTATTGTTTGGCACTTATTTGATCCCAAACCCACCTCTACATATTTTATTCGTAAATACCCTTAAGGGGAATCTAAAGGTCTTATTTTAAAATATTTAAAAAAGATAACAATCACTATGATATAACACTAACCATCTTTGTATCTCACGAGGCTATTGTATTGCTAGCTATGAAAAGCTTTAGCCACAAAGCTCCACACTGCACACATGCATAAGAGCATCTAATAACTTGCACGCTGCGTCGCCTTTTCAGACGGAAGTACTATAATGTTCAGTTGCTATTTATTTCGATTAGAATGAGTAGAATGAAACATATTGGGCTCAAGAAAGCAAATGTCTCTTTCTTTTTAGGGTTCCGTAGCCGAATGGCAAAAAACGGAACCCTTACAGTTTCGTCAAGTCTGTCTGTCCGTCCGTGTGTCACAGCCACTTAATTCTGTAACTATAAGCATCACACTTTTTTTTAGATTTGGTGGGACGATGTATCCTGTTAACTGATTTACGATTCTTATACAAAAAAAATGATATTAAAGGGTTTATACATGGATCTAAAACCGAAAATATGTTTTAGTCAAACCTATGCGTGTGAGGTGTCTATGGATAGGTCTTTTAAAATGACAAACAGGTTCCTTAAACCATTTTCTTTTAAAGTCTAACGTTTAAGAGATAAACGCTTCCTAAGTGGTAAAATGGCCAACCCCCTCTAACTTTTAAACTAGGAGAGTGTACATTTTGAAAAAATATTTCATGTAAATCTTAACAAATACTTTCAAAGAAAGTTGGTTTGGACGGGTTTGAACTAGTGGTTTTAGAGATGTAGCACATTTTCAACAACCGCAAACATAACTTTGTTCTTCGTACAAACACTATGAACATCAACAAAATATTGTAGTATTTTAGCTAAGTGGAAGTAAGTGGATTCCCTAATTCTGTTAAAATTGGCACAGCACCCTCAGTGCGCGAGTCCGACTCGACTTTGGCTTAACAACGTACAGAAAGACTAAAACTAGACTAAACTACGCAAAATTTTGTATTCTCTTAAGCAACTGACAGCTGTTTAGTTTGACGTTTTAAATCTATGTAGTCTTTCCCTCCTTTTTTATCATAGAAAAAAAAAACAGGTGATTTTTATTTTAGTCCATAGCACCTCTGAATTGAGCCCATCAGTGCTTGTCTTAGCTGAAATCCTATAACGTATCCAAAATAACATTCCGGCTTCGGAAAATGGCATCGGTTGAAACGCAGTTCAGTGCTCCATCCGTTTAATTAACACACGATTGGTCTTTATACTTAAATTTCTCCGCATTGCATCGCCGCATCCACCTCTCGTCTTCGGATAGTTAAGTTAGACTTATGATCTCGCACTTTTCTCTATTAGGAATATGAATGAACCATGAAATGTAAAACAACGAAATCTACCTATATGAATTTTCAAAATATGATTCTAGGTAGTCATGCTCACCTCTCTTATTACCTTATACACATTGAAACGTGCAATCTCAATAACTTTTGACGTTTATTTATATTTCCAATACTATTGTTAAAGAAACAATGTTCTTGTAATAAAAAACTATAACTATTTAAGCCATCAATAACACCAGAAATAAAATGTCTTAGCAGCGCACCAAAAATTGCCAATGTTCCGACACAGAATATTACACTGAAAGGAACCGAAGCATCGATGCGCAAAATAAAACTACCAGTAAAATAAATCGGAGCAAGCTAAAAGTGGTAGTATTCGTGACAAAGTATGGAGGTAACAATGGGCCGGTTCGCAGTCTGTTATAGTGTTATTAACGACATTCAGCCTATTTAAAGGGTATTTTTGAAAGCCCCTGTGTTATATTCATTAGTCGGCGCTCGGCGTTCATTAGTGCACTCGCACTACACTGCGCTTTATCCGCAAGTTTTGTCTCGTTCCTACCTTGTTTTTCATTCAATTACAAACCAACTAATTGAAAAGTCAAGAGATGTCTAACTGATAAATTGATTAATACTGAAAACACCGAGTAGCACGCTTCGGCTAAACCACAGTTACCAACTTACTTGTGGTCTCCATTTTTTAATTGATTAATTTACTGAAGTGAACTTTAAGACTGTTTTAAGTAAGCGTTTAAATTGGCTAAGGTACATTCAACTTACACTACAACTTACAATACAACTACAAAAATAACTTTGAATGGTACATTCAAAGTTATTTATAAGTTCGTACGTTATTAACCTATTGCTTTATATCAGTTAATTAAAGCTAAATCATATTATGGTGTGATAAGAAATGTGTTTTTTTAATGTTATGTAATTTAAAAAATGCTGAAACAATTGAGTATGTAATCATTTACTGCACAAATATCACTTTTTTTCATCTATCGTCAAATAAGGGTTCTGTACAATTATTTTGACGTAAAGTACACGTATCTTACAAACAGCTATTAAACATAGTGACAATAGTTGTACTTAATCCCTTGTTGCAGGTTTACACAGATCTCCACTAAGCGGGTTAAGTAGCGGTCACGCAGCATGAGCGTGGAGGATAGAAGCGCGAGCACAAGCGGAGCGATCCGCGGGTGGGGATGCACCCCTACTGGGGACCCACCTCCAGCGACTGAAGACCGGGGGGCCACGACTTGTATGCCGGCTGTGCTGCTTAAGGGCTGGCGGAGGACCTGCCTCTACGCAATCATAATTCTGCTTATGGTGTTGGTATTTCTGAACATTGCGCTGACGCTGTGGATCATTGGCACGCTGCGGTTAAATGCGGTTAGTAATATAGTACACGGCATATTTAAAGTCATCGTTAAATTAGCCATGACTTTAAACATGAAGTTAGTTCAAGTTAAATATCATTGAAGAAGCACGGTACCAAATTGCGAATCGATAGGGCATATGAAAGGTAGTCAGAGACCCTCGTCCAATTATTATGGTCTTTAAACGGCTGATCAGATTTTCATTTTACTCATTGTCATCGTACTGATGAGGGTACGGGTAAACGCGATGATACATAACACATAATTATGTCAATCGAACTGAATAGTTACTATTTAATCGCAAGTTAAATGTCACTAAAAAGCAAACTGGCAAATTATGAAATACATAATCTAAAGATATTTTCAACTAAGTGATTCCTCTGAACTATTCTGTTAAAAGCAATGTTATACCTTGATTTTAAAAATGCTGTTATTTCAGAACGGAATCGGTCCAATCAAGATAATCAAGAATGGCATTCAGCTGGACGGTCACGCATGGATCGTCGACCAGTTGGCGGTGTCATCCATAACGTCCCAGCCCGCGCAGCCCGTCACCATACACTCCTACCGCAACTTCACTGTGCTGGTATCCGAACCAAGAGGGAAAAACAACACGCGACACGCGGAGCTGACGAAGCTAGTAATTAGTACGTATTCCTGTAAAAAGAGTAACTGATGCAGCTGCTGCTTGGTAGTGTCATCGATACCGGCGAAGCCTTCGCCGACGGTCTTCACTTTTTAAAACTTATGGAGGAAAAATTTAACGAACTTTAAAAAACTGACAAAAAAACTCGAAAAAACACATTTGCCCTCTGTTTAGGAGAAACGAATTCCTTTGAAGTCGATGCTTGATGTGCGTAGACTATTGATGAACGTAAGCTTGAGATTATGCACCGACTCCACATGATTTTTGTAGTAAGCTCCATGAAGGTGGTTTAATTTTTTGATTTATTTATAATATTTTAGTTATTACCTATATATCTAAAACTACTAGACCGATTTGAATGAAACTTATACAGTACCCTGAGTAGAAATATACCAGATGGAACTAAAATAGAATCATCTCGTTTTTACTTTTCATTTTCGAGAAATCCGTGGACAAACATACATACACTTACAAAATTTTCCCTACGTGTTTGGAAGCCTTATTAGATCAACATACTTAAATATTATCAAATTCGAACGATGGTCAAAAGGGGGGGGAGGGGGTACGGAAAACATCACAAAACATCACGAGTGGGGAGGGGGGGTCTCGTTTGACATCACGTGTATTAATTTTATTTATTTTTTGACAAAAAGCGCTATTTCTGAACCGAAATTTTGAGTGGCGCGAAAATTTGAACGATTTGTGGTCACAAACCTCTTTGCCAATAACAACTGCCAGTGAAGAAGAAGCTTTACCAGTTGTAACCTTAAATGAAAGTCTTGCAACTATGTGGGACGTAGACAACATTAATTAATTATTCATTAGTTTTATTGCAAATACATATAAATGTTTTTCGAATCACCATTTTTAAATATTTTTTCCAGTCAAAAATAGCCTTTACATAGACTTCAAAAAAAATACACGTGATCCAGGGGGGAGGGGGGAGTCAAAAAATTAGAAAAACGACCTCACGTGATTAATGGACGGCCCCTATTACCATTTTTTTAGGATTCCGTAGCCGAATGGCAAAAAACGGAACCCTTATAGTTTCGTCAAGTCTGTCTGTCTGTCCGTCCGTATGCCACAACAACTTTATTCTGTAACTACGAGTATAAGCATCACACTGTTGAAATTTGGTAGGAAGATGTATCCTGTTAACCGCTTTACGTTTCTTATACAACAAAATAAATTCTATGGATAGGTCAACCACTTTCTTTTAAAGCCTAACGTTTCATAGCTAGACGCTTCCAAAGTGGTAAAATGGGCGTGGGTAATACCTAAAAATGATGAAATAAAATAATAACGACTTCAAAAAGCTGACTAAAAAGCTTAAAATAACGCTTTCGTCCTTTATATTCAGGAGAAACAAAAAAGTGTGTAGACTGTTGTTGTAGGTAGGTAAGCTTGGCATCATGCACAGACTCCAAAAGAATTTGTTTCTACTAAATAGTGGACGAATCATTTTGAGCTTTTTAGTCAGTTTCTTGAAGTCGTTTTAACTTTTTACATTTAATAAAAACTGATTTCATTACTAGGCACTGACATGATAGAGGTAGCTGGGGCTGGTCATGTGAAAGACAAAATATGTTTGTACTACCTTTATACATCCTTTGTTATATTTTTACCAATTTATCGATGTTGACAAACATTATTGAACAAAAATACTTTTCTGCAAATCTCCTTCATATGCACTGTTAAATACTTCATACACTTATTCCTCTACTTGTGATTATTATTTCATGATCTCTGAATTCGCGCTTCCAAGACAGCCGGGGATTATTAACATAACTCATAAATAATTTCAGAACGCGACAGCGTTGTGTGTAGCGGTCGTAAATTCGAAGTCCGCGACGCGAACGGTGCCAACGTGTTCTCAGCGTCGCGCGACGAAGTGCGAACGTCGGCCGAGATGTTGGTGGTGGACGGCCCTGGTGGAGTTAACGTGAAGAGCGCCATTCAGACGCCCTCAGTGAGGGCACCACCTGGATCAGATTTACAGTAAGTTATATTTACAGTAACGGTAAGATTATGTGATGCACTCGGCAGCAAGGTGCGGATGACGTCCGAGACGTTGGCGGTGGATGGCTCCGGTGGACATGAAAAAACATTCATTCGACCCTAATAGTTCTTGCTTTATACCCAATACGTCTTATACAAATATTATATTGTACACATAAAGCCTAAATATTCATAAATTTCTGTTTCTTCTTTTAGGTTGGAATCCCTAACGCGGCGCCTGAGCCTCAAGGCGCCACAATCCATCCACTTCGACAGCAGGGCAGGAAGCATCGATATGACATCGCACGGCGATATCAAATTCGACTCCATAGTTGGATCAGTAAGTTAATTTTATAGACAAAACTATAGGAATTAAAATTGTTAAAATTTTAAATGACGCAGACGTGATGTTGGCGCCATTTTCCGTGTACCTCACTCAGCAAGGGTCCACTGAAAACCAGCGCCTCCCGGGTACCTGGCTTATGCTGTGTGAGGTCCACTTGATTTGGACATCACCGACACACGGCACACTATGGCACGCACTGCAGGGTTAAAACAATTTTCTCCTTAGTTTTTGTTTTTTCTTTTTGGTTGTATTTGTCTGTTTTGTAATTTGTAAATATTTATTCCTTCTGTGATTGTGTATGTTATTGTTTTGTAAACTCGTTTAAATGTGTGTGTGTGTTTGTGATGTCCTCAATGAATAAACTCATTTTCTTTCTTTATTTATTTTCCTTTCATTATGTCGGGTAAACCACATAACTATTACCTACTATAAAGGTAAAAGAACAGTATAACGTATTGCTTAAGGTGGGCAATCACTATCACTGGGTAATTACTGTCAGTACCGTTACCATGAGTTTACAGCGATTTTACTCGCTAACGACGACGTAAAAAATTGTATGGAAAATTTTAGTTCTGCAGTAAGAGTTCTGATAGAGGCGCTGTTCAATTTTTCATAGACTTTCTTACGTCGTCGCTAGCATGTAAATCCGCCGTAAGGTCATGGTAACGGTTACTTTTTATTTTCAGATAAAAATTGACGCCACTAACGTCATGATCACGAACCTGAAGGAAGCAAATGTGACGAACAAAGCGCAGAAAAATATACGGACTATGAAAGTGTACCAGCTGTGCGCCTGCGCTTCGGGGAAACTGTTCCTCGCGTCGCCAGATGGCGTATGTGTCGCCACAGATGATGAAATATGCCGATGATTAACAACTTGACATATAGAAAACTGTTTGTACGTACAGGTCCATGCCAGCTCAACAATCCTTTAGCTTATGAATGAAGTTTTTTAAGGCTGTTTATGTTCTACTTAAAAAATACAGTCACTCTGGTAGGTCAACCATAAACGCTGGTGCGTACGAAAATCTACATGCAATCTGGGCATAGTCTAACCATAGATAGAGGTCCATAAGCTGAGCATTTCAGAACTTAGTACTTATAAGAAAATAAATTGTAACATTGCCAGTGCCTAGTACGAATAATTTTAGTCAAATAGGTCTACTAGGACTTATCATAGGATCATTAATGTTTATCTACGCAAAGATAAATATTTTAATTATATATATAAGTAAGTTATTAACTGATGATTTGATAAATAGAATTGACTAGTGACCTAGGATTATCTGAATATTTCAAAAAAGTTTAAAACGATGGTGTGCCAAAATTTTGAGACCTTAACATAAGTACCTGGAAATTACATAATAATTTGATTATACTTATAGAAAGATAGATGGCAACGATATTTGCCTTGTTTACAACCCAACTTATTAATTAGGAATATGTAACTTTTTTATAGTATAGCAAATAAAGCATTGTGATCATTAGAACAAATAGGTGATAAATAATAAGCACGTTATAAATAGTGATGCCGATAGTTTAAAATTAAATTCAAATGTTAAAACTCCTTGTGAATGTTCTGCACACAGCACATTGCACATTTATATTTTAGTATAACAATATTAAAATCAATTTTATGATATACATTTCTTTCATTATTTCCGTTGCGCTCTATCATTCTTAAACCATAATCATAACAATACTTAACTAGTTTCCTATTTTATATCGAGAAGTAGACGAATATAAACAGATAATGAAATGATAACTTTATCCCCAAAAAGTCGTTCTAAAACTAATTACAATACTAAATACAATATACAATTATTAAGTACTGCGTGTATTTATTGTAAAAGTTCAGTACACCAATGAGAACCAAACCGGAAAAGCGTCAAGAGAACCGAGCAATCGGTAAGTAGCAAATAACCTCATCTTGTTTTTCTCCCTCGACAGATCCGCAGTCCAGTGTAATCAATCTAGCGGTAGGGCTATTGCGTAACTCGATCACGGTTGCATTGCAATTGTTAGAGAAGCAATTTGACGACCTCCGTGGTCGAGTGGCTGGAGCACGCTGGTTTCAAGCGTCGCCATCTCATGAGGTTCCGGGTTCGATTCCCGGTCGGGTCAATGTAGAAAACGATATTTTTTACATTTGTGTCTGATTTCTATAACACAAGTGCATTGGCTACTTACTTTGGGATCAGAACAATGTATGTGATTGGTGTCCAATAACACTTTAAAAAAAAACAGTATAAGGGCTCTTGCAGACTAGTCCGTATGCGATGCGCTTTCGATTCGAATACTCATTTCATCCGGTTTGATCGCCCACTGTAGTAGTTTTTTAGATGTTTTCACACTCATTTGAAGCAGTTTCACATTTATAATCCTTACTAGGAAAAGTACTTCTTTTACGAACTAAATACAGATGAATAATAATAATACATATATTTTCATTTATTTACCATGGGGGGCCTATTTTTTGCATAGATAGACATTGAACGTCCTGCTTCTAATAATGAAAGAATACGAATGAATGCGTTATCGCTCGTAATTGCCATATTATTACTCCAACACTCTTGACAGTGCATTATTATTCACCGTGGTCACTCCGGTCAATGTTACACACGGATTGCCATCGCATCACTATCGCTGGCAAGATACGTAATCAACCGGTGTCGCCTCACGCCGCGTGTGTCGCCGCCCTAATTGAAACCGCAAGTACATGCACTAGGGTGAACTGCATTTTGCAGCTGACTTTTTTATTCTGCACCGACGACCAGACTGAATATTCAGTCCTGATTTTGCTTTCCACAATAAAATTCCCACATATTTGTCACTTTTCATTGATGTTTTGCTAAATAAATAATGATATCTATATGAGGTAACAACATACAGGCCACACGCCTGTAATAGGAACAAAAAAATAAGTATAGGTTATTTAAGTTAGTAATCAATTCGAAATTATTTATTTATAATGAAAAATACATTTAGTCGTTTTTTTGTCAAAAAATCGAGCCAGCAATGTATAACAAATGTGACCACTCATCCAACGAGTTAGCGATTTTGATATACGTATTGATTAAGAATTTTTATTTTTTCATTACTACATCTATGAGCTAAAGCATTCTAGAGCACTATGTCCAGAGGTACGATTGTGTAAAGCAATGTTTTCATATGACAGTTCCAAACGTATGGTATAATCTGTCAAACGGCAGAACGGCATACGCTTGACAGATCATACTGTACGTTATTAATTTCTCCTCAAGTCAAGGTAACTACGTATACTCTGTGAATCAATCAGTATTTTTTGTGCGACACTATTACAAAACACGAATGTATACAAAAAAACGTACATCATCAGTCTAAATGATAACCTCCTACTTTATGATGTCAGTAATAAAATCTTGAAATGCTACTTTATACCTATGTACGAGATTTAAATTATCGGTAACCTAAATGCCATACTTTTGTTTAAAACATCTAATGGTACCTCACCATTCTAGCGAAGACCTTGAAACTATAATAAAATTCAATAAAAGTCTGATAATTTCGTTCTTGCTCAAACTACAGTCACTTAGCAAAAGCTTCACCACACACGCACGAGGACATGAGAATTCAGATTTTTATGAAAATCGTTTTCCTGCGATAAAAGACAATCGCCTCGACTGTTTTCACCCATAGGAGGTTTATGTTATTTGTTCGCGTCCCTCTCTACGAAGGGCGTCGTCAAACGTTACAGTTATGTCTGACTTTTTAGTTACGAGTCAATAAACAAAGACATCAATCGACACATGTTTACGCAATTCTATCAACAAGGAGCTATTTCCCACTTGCTTGTATTCTGACTAAAAAGAAAGCACAATTATTTTAATACATTCTATGGATAGGGTTTAGGTATTTCACAATCGAAAAATAAGGTAGCTTAACTGCTGATTGCTTCATACAAAATGTGTTATTTATTTAATTCGTTTAGTTAGTACCTACTGCTTACTTTTCGACGGCAAAACTCATTTATTAAGCACCGGTTTTACTTAATAGGGCAAGCAATATTGTAAACTTAAGACTATTGATGACCCAAAAAACGAGACACTCGGACCTCGAGCGTAGGGCTCGAGATTTGAATCACTCGCTTAAATATTCAAAGTGATTTTCGTTCGTGTCGAACATTAATTAATGATCGAAGAAAATTCACACGCCATATTTAGGTAAGTGATCCAAAAAACCGCCTAAGTGCGAGTCGGACTCGCGCACTGAGGTGTTCCCGTGCCAATTTTAACTGAATTAGGGAATCCACTTACTCCCACTTGCCTAAAATAGCACAATATTTTATTGCCAGCAAATATAATACTTTGTTTTTCATTGTGTTTGTATGAAGAACAAAGTTATGATTGCGGTTGTTGAAACTGTGCTATATCTCAAAAACTAATTGTTCGATCCCGTCCAAACCATTTGAGTTGAAAGTATTTATTCAGATCTATACTATTTTTTTTTTCAAAATTTACACTTGCTTAGTTTAGAAGTTAGAGGGGGGGGCGGCCATTTTTTTTTTTTTGGAAGCGTCTATCTATCAAACGTTAGGCTTTCAAAGAAAATCGTTTTAGGAACATCTATGTCATTTCAAAAGACCTATCCATAGACACCCCACACGCATAGGTTTGACACAAAACATTATTTCGGTTATAGTTTCATGTATGGGGGCCCCCTTAATTCATTACGATCATACCTACGAAATATTTCGTCGTAGCTAGTAAGCTACGAGGAAGCGACCTAGTTATGACTAGCTTGCTAGTATCCGAATAATAAATTGATTTAGTGTTTTTTTAATATATTTTTTTTGTTTCGTTATTCACTTGTCGCTGACTAAAATAGCACCCTGTACACGTCGAATGATAATGTCATTAATTCACTTGTCGCTGACCAAAACAACACCCTGTATACGTCGAATGATAATGTCATTATATGAACCTACGAGTCTCGGGGTGGACAGGGCTTGAGGGTCCAACTCCGGTTACGAGTCTCAGGGCGGCATTTAACCCCCCACGCGCCTCGCGACTGCAATTTTATTTGATCACCCCACTACACACTTGTATACTTTGGACATCGTTTAAAAAGAACATTTAACTACTTTTTAAGGATCTCGTGATAAGAGTAAAATAGAACGACCGAATCAGAAAAGATGTTTTTTTCTCATGTGGTGCAAGCAAACCATGTGAGGTGGAAAGTTTATAAAATGTGGCCTATCTGCATGCTCTCTCCTAACTTCAATTCAATCACCCATTTTGGAAAGTAGGTTGTTAGGTAAGTGGGCCATGTCTTATTTACGGACTTACGTTGCCTACTCGTGCATAGGTAAACATAACTATCAGGTATTCGTAGTAACTATAATAGAATTTCTAAAATTCTAGACATTATGGTATTTTTATTTATTTACCTAGATGTTCTTGAATCGATTCCGATGTAACGATCCCAATCACTTACGAATATGTTTCTAAATGTAGCACACCAATGCCAAATATCCTTTTAAAGACTGCAGCATATTGTTTCAAATCGCAAGGGTAGGTTGGAACATAATATGAAGTCATTTTTTTGTTGTGGTTACACATGTAATAAGTTTCTAGAGCCACACATACTGACCTAACTAGACTAATAGGTTATGTAATAAAAACTAGTCTTACGTACAAAATAAAAGCTTGTAACAATTTTTGCACGTCTTTATAATACGTTCACATGTATGAGGGGGAGTGTCAATAAATATTAGCTCGATGCATGTCCCATAAACTGCCAACTATTTTATTGGCTCATGGGAATCAGTAATTCAAAAACTATAAATACAACTTGGAATATTTACAAGTAAACGAACCAGACAGTGATATTCTTGTCACAGTTATTTACCCAACAAAACAATACAATGAGAACAATACATGAGTATTGTCCTGTAATGGTTAAGTATAGATCCCATTTAGGTGAACATTACCGCATTCAAGGTATTTCTCAATTAGCTATCAATGTTTAAGTTAAGGCTCTATTCTGGAATCGCTCTCGCTTCAGCAACTGCTAGCGAGTTTGAGCAAAGTGTCCAGCGGAGTTCAACGGCTTGTCCACATTATGTAGATGAGGCCGCAGGTGTCCGTTATGTGACCCGCGCGCCGCACCGTATAAAAACTTCGCGTACGAAACGACCCTCACTCACTATGCTAGGTGCCGCCAACCAACGTTGTTTACCCCAAAACGCAGAACATAAATTGATGGACGCAAAAAACACGTAGTTACAAACTATTACTTATGTAAAACCTCATAAAAATCCATATTCCTGTATATTTTTTTCACATAGATTTTCCAACAAACCCAAACCCAAGTCGCATAATTTATTAGCTAAAAGAAATACAGAAGGTTAATAGTAGAAACAAAACACGGCGTGATTGTATTTTACTAGCTTTAAAACGTCGCCAAAATTATGAGGCAATTAAATTAAATAGTCAACTAGCAAGAATTAATTAGGGTCGTAAATAAAAACAAAAGCAGTGAATACGAGTAATATCAGTTTTGTGACAAATCGCAACATTTGGTGTATTCGGATGACAAATACGGCTGTTAAAGCCACCTGCTCACGATACCTGTCTGAAGCTAGTGTTTGCGTAATGTGCACTGATACTATTTTTATTGTATTGCCATCGTAAACTCGCGGAAAAAATGTTTCTTATAGGTAAAATCACTTATTCTTCCCTGATGGACGTATTAGATAGTCACTATAACTATAAGTAAGTTTGTTACATAGGGTCAAGAAGTTTTCATAATTAATTGATGCCTATCTGTGTTAACTAATTAATAAATTATATAATGAGTACTCTACACTACAGTAAGTACTTAATATATAATTTATTAATTTGTTTTTACACATACTTGTTTTTGAATTTGAATCAGATTTGTAATCACCTTTGTATCTGTATCACCTCTCTGTATCTGAATCTGTATCACTTCTAGGTAGAAAACTTCAAATCGGTCTACAAATGAATGTGTAATGAGGCAACACAGCCACGAAAAAACGAACAGTAGAATTGATAATCTCATCCTTTTTTGAAGTCGGTTAAAAATGGAAAATAAAATTTTCATAAAAATAAGAACTACATGTTTCACATTTCTGGGATCCGAACTAACTTAACTTGCCATGAATTTCAGCAACCGCTTTAGTGAATCATAAGACTGAACTTTCAAACAAACTAATTATCTGAAATCAAAGGAAGATCTCAAAATCTCTAAATAAAATCAGTGAATATCAACTAAAATCAATAGTTTGAAGGCAATAATGCAGGATTTGTACATAATTTTTGTTTAATTTCATAGAGTTTATTCATTATTACGTCTGGTGTAGTGGTCGAGAAATCGCCTACTACGCAGCGGGTGCGGGTTCGATCCCCGCACAATACAAACATTTGTGTGCATGAACATGTATGTTTGTATTGGTCTGGGTGTTTTCTATGTATATCATGTATGTATTTACAAACAAAAAAGTATGTAAGTATTATATCCGTTGTCTGGCACCCATAACACAAGCTTTGAGTAGCTTACTTTGGGGCTAGATGACGATGTGTGGGAATGTCCAAAGGATATTTATATTATTTATTTATATTAGCGATACCGCAAACTTTATAACACAAACCAAATATAATCTAGTTGAACGTTCCGCATGGAGTTACGAGTAAAAGAGATAGCTATATTATCCGAAAACACGCAAACGAAAACGAAAGTCCTACGAAGTAGGGCCGCGGTGCTACGCGCTACGGACTACGAGCTATGAGGCATGCGCTACGGCCTACGATGCTACGAATGAAATCGCTACAAGTCATCAGGGCGCGACTACGATGAGGTGAAGCAATATGACAGTAAAATATAATAGTTCATTATGATACAAGTGTGCTAAGTTGACCATTATATACAAGGCGATATTGTGTGCGCACGAGCGAAAGCGAGTGCGCCATAAGAAAGCCGCGTATATTATGGTCAACTTAGCACACGCGTATCATACGACGTTTTTCAACACACTTGCCATTAATCCAAACTTCGTCACACCACAGCCGCCAACTATTTACGAAAAATGGCGCGTTGTTTTTTTTCTTGCCGTGAAACTGATGCGCGCGCAAGGTTAAGGCGCGAACTAGATCGGCCAACAGCCAAGATTACAAATGTAATAATTCGTTATTTAAAACACAAATTACATTCTTTTTAAATGAATTTGAGTTATTTTAGTAATAAAGCTGGATTTACCATTTATTGAAATAAATATGTACATACTGTTATTTTTCGCATAAATACCGTTTGTTGTGTAAGTTATAACCCGACTAAATTATATCGCTTCATCTTCTTACTTACTACTTGGTACTAGGGTACAAATGTAAATTGGTCGGGTTAATAAACAAAAGGCACTAGTGCAATAATATACAAAAAAAGCACGCGTGTTTAATATCTATGATTATGTGCCAAAAATCGGTGGAATAAAAACGTCATATTGAGCAAGTGTGTTGAAAAAAATATTATGAATGTCAATATTTTGCTTTTCCTACCTTGCATTTATTAATACTGGCTTCCACTTTTATTGTTTGCCGTATCCACCTTTAATTGGTTAAAAGGTTGTTCAGTTTCTTATAATAATGTAGACACTCTTATACTTGTATTGTTGTTTTAAAAACTTTTTAGTAGACTATTTTATAGGCCATAATTCATAAATTATTAGGATAAAAATCATTAATAAAATGTCAATCAAATCCCATTTCCCGCTTGCTCACGTCCAAAACGTCTATCAGTCTTACTTAGTGAAGTTGTTTTGTAATTTTGTTTCCACGAATTTTTAGGACGACGCGACACGGTGACGCGGCCGCGGCTGACGGTGATAAACGTTCAGTGAATTATGTTTTAATTCTGTACAATTTAGATAAATTACAATAATGTAGTTGATGTACCGTACAACAAAATAACTTATGATAACAACTTAACAATATTTACCGCCAGTAGGGCTCGCACCGATGTTATTCATTTGTCGCGAGTTTCATTCAATCTTTTGCTGCGTCGTAGTAAGACAAGTCGACACTTCCTTTGTCGGCATTATACGCAAATCCCACTTTGTCGGAAGCGGCAAGTTGGCCGTTATTGCAGAATGTTTCACCTGCAACATACTAGCGGAACGATCCATAATAACATTTACACAAGGGAAATTCAAACGTCGAACTATTTGCGCATTTCGCCCCAAAATGGAATTTCTTTGTTACGCGAACGATAAATATTATATGAACGATGTGACAAAAACTCAAAGGACTGACGCGCAACTTTTAAATATTAAACGTACAGCTATATAAGGTCATCTCATTTTAAGTAATAATATTCAAAGGGCCATTTTCGCACAATAAATGAATCATTTTTTGAAGAAAACATTTTTGGTTTACTACGCTAGTTTTTGAGAAAATCAAAGATTAAAGTAAATATTTTTAATCGATTTTTATTTCTAATAATTAAGGTTAAGATTTAAGAAAAAGAAGGATTGGACATTGAATTGAAAGAAGCAAAGCCGATGACGCAAACAAATTTTAAAGTCGTTAGGGTGTGCTGTTTAAAAAAAAAACTTTGTTAGAGAAAACAGAAAATAAAAATTTCGTATTTCCAAAAATAATGATAGTGTCTTGTTTCTATGATGTATACAAACACACAGTTAAAATATTATCACTTAAAAACATTTAACCTTATAGAATATTTCGATTTTGAACAAATAAGAGTGTACATATGAAGCTCAGGCGGAGCTATTAATGCTAGTGGGAACTGGTGAATGTTTCAAATTAATCAAGGCTAGAGTACAATCGGCTCATTTGCATTTATACGAGTCGCGGCGCCCGCGCTCGGCCAAACCGCATCAATATCTAAACGGTCTTGCTCCGGCAATGTATAAAGATTCCCGGAACCAAACTGCATCACGAGAACATTATGCCACAGCTTCAATTGATTACGTACTGTTAAATATTCTCCTCCATTGAAGCAATTATTAAATAAGTACTCGTAACAAACAAGGTGATACAAAACAACGGTTAAAGAATGAAAAGAGCTACTCAGAATCAGTAACTTAACTACTTTCCCTTAGAAACATAGGTCCACTATTTAAAAAAAAACTGACTTTCCATACTACATCGCGGTAGTATGGAAAGTTTCGACCCATGTTTCTTGGAGAAAGTTGTTAAGTTAATGATTCTGAGTAGCTCCCTTCATTCTTTACCCGTAGTTTTTAAACACCTTGTAGAAATACGATTGATCCAAAACATCAATTCATTTTAAAAGGAAAAATTTATGCCAAAATATAAAAGATCTGCCTACTCGGTATTTATGAAGGGTTAAGCGATGAACATTCCATTCGTCACGGTCTTGTTACTCGGAACACTTATTGAAACTGCTCTAAGTGTTGTCCTTTTATGTAGGTACTCCATAAATGTTTGATAGGGCCATCTCGGGAAATCTCTGTCTCCATTCGCAGAGGGTCTGCAGTCAAATAAAACGGGAATCCCAAATATTATTCCGCGACATTTTCCCTGTTCCTTCGATGTGAACTTTTATTTTTATGCTCTTACGAATTCTTATCAGAGCAGAAACACACTCTCGTAGAGCTTTTGGTATACTAACTTAAATCCTTTACCCGAGGATGTAGATTTGTTCTGAAATCACAGTTTAGACGACTTTCATACTTTTCTTGTCATTTTTACTGACTTAAAAAAGGAAATAATCAATACGACCTTTATGTGTGTGATATCGTCAGTATTGGATAAAATTTTAATATGTTGATCTATTAAGGCTTCCTAACACGCGTGCAAAGTTTCGAACGTGTATGTATGATTTTATATTTGTTTTTTGTTTGTATTAGGTTTTCCCGAAAACTTGAAACCATAGCGAGATGGTTCTTTTTTAATTCAATTATATGGTTAAATTCAGGGTACAGAGTAAGTTTCATGAAAATCGGTTCAGTAGTTTTTGAGATATTAATAATAACTTAAAATCATGTAATAAAAATATATTTTAATAATTATTTAATGATACCAAGCTTGCCTACACCAACAGTATACACACATTATGCATCGACTCCAAAAGACTTTGTTTAAATAGAAGACGTTATTTCAAGCTTTTTAGTTAGTTTTGTAAAGGCGGTTTAATTTTTGCAAACGGCTTTAAGACGTAGACGAGAAGTGAATAATGTCGTTACTGTGTTCATTTACTGTATTCATGGCGGGCTATGGGCCAGTGGAGTGCGAGTAGTGTCCACTAGATCATGGAGCCGACGGGCGGCACAAATTTAATTTAGCTCTCGACCGCACGACCGCGGATAAGTCCGGACTCGAGATGCACTCCTGCTCGGAAGATATTAGCGCAACACACAATGTAATTATAATAAGTAGCAAATGAACTACTGAGACTACTGTAAGTAAGACGTATTTAATAATGAAACCTCATCACGTATACGACTCTTAAGGCCGTTTCTTTGGCAGTCCAGTTCTGCGGAACAGATAGTTGGATCCAGTGTTCACACGGCAATTCTTTGCAAAAACTGTTGTTCGTCAACTAAGTTTTATCAACTCCTGTCAGTGTCATGTCAATCTCGCTTGCACCTGCCGATAAAGCGGCGCGTTGTATATTCCTCTTCTTTACAGCGTTCCATGGTTATTGCTGTTTGTAGATGCTGTCATATTAGAAGTGGAACTGGTCCAGTTACAGATACAGATATCGGGTATTAGCGGGTCACTGCCAACAGGATATCCGTGTGAAGATAAGCATTGAAACGCGTATAATACAAAACTGCATCCCGCAGAAAACAGTACCTGCAAATAACGGGAAGTCGCCGTGGGAAACGGCCCTTACAATCGTGATTACACAGTTATAAAAGGTAGCCGTGCGGTTTCTCTCGTCACATATTTCAGCGGCGTCACCTACCCCATATTAGTATGCCATGCCACAATAACCGAAGTCGAATCACAAAAGATTTCCGGAGCGCGACTTGCACAAGGGATGAAAGCCAACATTGTGTAATCAGAAGGGTCGCAATCTCACCTCATCCCCCGCCACTGTGTCGAACACTGCTTCATCAACAAGGGCTCTTTCTACTCATTGTGACATTTCGTTACGAAAACCTACTACCAAATACGCCTGAACAAATATTTCCATCCAAACCTCGAAAATCGGATGCCTATATAATATACTTATACGTATTTGTACAGCGTACGTAATTTATTACTTTTTATAAATTGCACTTGTAAAAAGCAACTTTGGCTCTGTGACAGACGAGGAATCGAACCCCTTGTCTTACGCTATGCGGGCGTATGCCTATATCACTCGGCCACCGTCACATTAGCAAGCCTGTTGAATTTTGCAAGCGCTTACTTTAACATGTAGGCTACGTGACGTCAATGTTGCGAGATTGCTAATGTGACGGTGGCCGAGTGGTATAGGCATACGCCCGGATAGCGTA
Organism: Pyrausta purpuralis; assembly: GCA_963924145.1. Taxonomy (NCBI): domain Eukaryota; kingdom Metazoa; phylum Arthropoda; class Insecta; order Lepidoptera; family Crambidae; genus Pyrausta; species Pyrausta purpuralis. The sequence continues at coordinate 15,823,112 of OZ001645.1, read as the reverse complement.
AGACACGGGGTTCGATTCCTCGTCTGTCACAGAGCCAAAGTTGCTTTTAACAAGTGCAATTTATATTATTAACTTTGTATAGTGACAAAACACTATGAAAACAAAAATATTATAATTGTTTTTTTATTACTATCAGACAATTGAGTGTTACACAGAAATTAATTAAGCCTCGCTTAACATCCATGAAGTACTTAGTTATAAAAGTAATTATTGCTATCCTAAAAGTTAACATTAGCGCATTGTGGAAAAATATAGTACTCGTTTGGTGTAGTAATTAGCACTCCTGAATACTATGCGAGCGGTCGCGGGTTCTAGTCCCGCAACGGGCAAATGTTTATGTGATTAGCACGAACATTCTCACCTAAGACATGGATGTGTATCTATATGTATTTAACGACCCAGTAATCGTTGTTTGGTATTCGTAACAAATGGAAGAAAATGTCTTATTTAAAAACCTGACAATTGGTGTGTTGTCTGGCGCATATTATTTATTTATTTTTTAGACCAAAAACAACTAAAACAAGCTTAAAATAATATAATTTATAATATTATATACCCTAATATTTAAGACCACATGTAGAAGGTAAATAAAACTATTTTTTCCCGATAATATTTTGGGAAGATATGGCGTCTTTTTCATCATTACTGAATGTCACAAATAATGAGCACTCCGTCACTGCGGTCGACTTTTCTAAGTGAAGGATTCCATATCGCACCATCTCGTGACAAGTTATTAAACGCAAGCGAAGGGTTTTGTGCAAACATTGGTTAACGTGACGAACTGCGTGGTGTACTAGCTAAGCACGCTGGGTTTCAAGACGTTGCCGTTCCGAGGTCCCGGTCAGGTCAATGTAGAAGTCATAATTTTCCATATTGTCTCGGGTCTGGGTATTGTGGTACCACCGTGGTGTCTGATTTCCATAACACAAGTGCAATGACTAATTACTTTGGGATCAGAGCAATGTTTGTGATTGGTGTCCAATTTTTTTTTCGTTCAAATGCAAGTTTTTAATACGCTGTAACCTTTTCAAATTAATAACTTAAGGATCTCTTTCGCAACAAAAAAAAAATATCCCAACAATACAATTATTTGACAATTGGTTTAATTACTGATTTATCAATAAAATAAAGTAAAAATAGAATACAATACAAGATATCGATAGAAATAACAACTAGAATTTGTAAAAACAAATGTCCGCCATGCGGATTTTAAAAAAAAACAACTTATGAGATAATTGTCCGATCCAATGTTTTGAATGTGATGGCTAAAGGCGCGCCACATATTGCTGGAGACGTTTATGCCACAACGCGCTCCTCAAGGAGCGCCACAATAGTTTCACGTTTGAATTTCTTGAACAAACGTTATTACTGCTCCAATAGCAAATGTTCCGCTGAAACAATTCGCAATAGGGGAACTCCTACGTCAAAGGGAAAGAAGATTGCCGCATTTCGGCATACGAATTTAAATGTATTTAAGCAACTTTGTAGATTTGTCTAGGAACTAAGTTTTTCCGAGAGAATGGTGAGTCAAATACACTCGTCTCTACTGAAATTCGCAGGATAATGTATTACGAGTACAAGACAAGGGTCGGACTCGCTGCTCCGAGTTTATTCCCTTAAGTCGTTATTTCATAACAATGCAATGTAATGATTTTATCATCACAACGCAGGAAGAAAAGTTGAACAAAACTGATGCCTATGATAATACTTAAACCTTCTTATTAAAATAGTCTTAATGATGATACCTACTTAATTCATACTAGTCAATTTTAAAGTACCTCTTTTCGCATTCTCCGTGAAACCTTAACAAAGCAAATTATAAGAACTGGTTGCAATTGAGCCGCGGGCAGCAATTAAGATTTCAGAAGCCTTTCAGTTGTAAGTTGATACTGTGTTAAATCTTGCTTACAATTCTTTATTTACTAAGAAATAATCGTAATAAAATACCTACTAAAAAAATATATTCATAAAAGTATTTTTAATTTAGAAGAGCTTAGTAAATAAAATTTTCGTAACTAAAATTGATTTATTGACACTACTCTTACATTAAAAACAGTTAATCCAGCTAAATAGTCGCGGAAAAACACATAACATACAAACAATTAGGTAAAACTGAGTGCCTCCTTTTATGAAGTCGCTAAAAAAGGTATTTACAAGGACAAGAAGAAAAGAAGACTACCAACCAACAGACCACCAATTGAACTACGAGAATGCGAGCGACTAACTAACCATTTTTTTCTTTGGTTATAAAGATATTTTAATTAAATGTTAAAATTCAGGTTTTTATTAAACACCCGAGATAATAAACTGTTTTACGACCACAGCGTTCCTAATTATTAGTACGTAAAGACCTATTCCAGTAATATTAACTAGCATATTTAATAAATAAGGGTGCACGCTCTAAAATAATATCATAACTCTTGGTTAGAGAATTACGGACCAATAGGGGGTATCTGCCCAGATTTCGATGAGGTACGAAAAGATATCCTCAAGCACGTAGCTAATGCGAAAGAGGCTCATTACACTGTGTTGACACCGACAAATGCCCCTTTACATATTCTCACTGAGATCCCGAAGATTGAGCCATGAAATTGAAAACGATCCCTTTGAAGAAATTTATTCCAGGCACGAACTGCTCTCCCACTCCGCTGAGGAGGAGATTTGCTCGTTTATTTTTATGTAATTATTGAAGAAACACTCAATTCTCTTCACGTGATAACGTGGTATGCTCATTACACTTTGTACAAGTATGCAATGAAAACATAAAATAAAGGTATTAGCTACATATTCAAATCAAACCGCCACTAACGTTTTTTTTTTCGGTTTATGTCCTCATTTTGACTTGTACAAACGTACAAGTCAAACTGAGGACAAATATGTGTGTATGTTTGCCCGCGATTATCTCGTTAAGGTTTTAACATTCGTGGCGATTAGCTTTTTTATTAATATCTGCAAAATAAAACACTCGTAGCGCTTTCTCACCTAACTTAACAATCTAGGTATTTATCAGCATAATGAATTTCTGAATTGAAAGTTTCTGAAGGATTTCTGCAACTTCACAACAAAAAATCGAAGAAAAGTTCCCACTACTGTTTTAAGCTTTTAACTTGCAGTTAAGTTTAAGAAGAATTATATGAATCGAAATTGAATGGCTGTTAAAGTTGAAGCAACTTACAATTCTGTTCAAAGATGAAATTTTAGTAGGTAGTTATTGAATGAAAGCATGGGAAAACTTAAAATGGCCACGTTTATTGTAAAGAAATGATTTCTAATAAATTCATAAGCTTATTAAGTACAGCGCCACTTTCAAACCGCGATAGAAAGATGCGAACAACCATACTCGATTTGATTTTTGCTTGACACGTGCTGTAGCAGATAAACGGCCAAAATGATGTATTGCGCAATAAATTTGTTTATGTTCGTAGCTCAATTTATACGGTGCGGGGACAACTTTTGTACTTTTTCACCCGCTTGCCAGGCACACGTTCTCTATTACTCGGGACTCGCGCTCTCCATTATCTCTGTGACCGAATTTGTTTTAAATTTTCTCACTGTTTTTTCAACAAAAATACGCATTGAGTTGCACCCGCCCGCAGTATATTTGGTACTGCAAACAAAACTTTCGTACCCGATGCTTTTTCACTTCAGCGACAGTTCGTAAAACATCAGTCGGTGACTTTTTCACGAATTGTGCTTCCATTAAATGTTCAGTAACAATATATTCGAAAGCACATTTCTTCCTGGCCTTTAACGTCATAACTGGCGCGTAATGACCTCATCGTATAAAGAAGTAAAAATATCGCGAGCGCAATTCGTCATGTCATTATGCAAGGAAAGGGCGAACTTTACGAGTATAATAACGTGAGATGTCTGACTCGGGCCCCATGAATGTGAACCGTTCTTATTGTGCCGTGTTTTATGTGAACGATTAACCTTTTAATGCGAGCCGCCCGCCCGGAATTAAAAACTCGTCGAATAGTGTAGCAATATCTGATATCGGGCTTTTGTTAATATAACATCGCACTACTTCTCATAAGTATCTAAGCAATGTTTACCAATGCAAAGTGCAAAAATTTTGCTAACATTAATATGGTTGTTTTCGAAATAATGGAAGTGGGACCTCGAGAACGCATATAAATACATATTATTATGATAAATTTTTTAGGGTCGAGTTTCTGTACAATAAAAGAAAATGCTTAAACCGAGTCAAGCGGATTTAAGAATTGAAATAGAACGAATCTAGTTTTTTCTGTATAGAGATATATTATCTGTGTAACGGATAGACATCATACATAAGTACTAAAACGACAGATAAACTTATAGAATTGAGTATAGGTAGACTCATTATTATATTTATATATATACAGTTGTGTTTATTTACTGTATCTTATTGCAACCTGTAAATCCCAAATTGGTACAGGTCCCAAAGGGAGGAACTTAATTTGTTTTGGATGATTTTGCCTGATCACGATGTTCTTGTCAAATCATGCGGCTAATGAACTGTTTCTTTTCCCCAGTGTATACTCCTTTCTTATTCAGCCTTAACGTTGACTTTCTTAATTTTAAGGTGTCGTAAAAACATGAGCAGAATTGTTTTCATAAAGATGAAATAAGAAACCAAAAATTTGCACACGGGCGGGACTTGAACCAGCAACTTCTTGGCTAACCGGGCCAAACGCTCTACCAATTGAGCTACCGTGCTGACTGTCCGACCTTGCGAAATTTGTGGTCTCTTATGGATACGTCATTACGTGTGACGTTAGCAGTTAGCTAAGAAATTGCTGGTTCTAGTGCCGCCCGTGCGCAAATTTTTGATTTCCGATTTCATCTTTATGTATATAAAATATTACACTGTGAGTGTAAAAACATTCTAAACCATCAGAAATGTTTTTATGAGAGTGTGGTGAACGTGAGTGGCACGAGGATGCGTACGAGTCCTCATCAATGCTCATTGTGCAATGACAATACGTGGTAATGGCGGCGCGCGACGTCTCGCTCTTTGCGGTCTGTTGCGGTGGCAGACGCGACCGCGCCGCACAGCGAGAATATGTCATCTTATTAAAAGCCATTCTGTATGTTAAAAAAATGACGTACCTAAATCAATCAGTGACCAATAAAAAGTATTTTATACCATGTATAATAGCAGAAAATTTCACATCAAAAATTATCATAATGGGTACGTCGGCTTACCCACATAATACAAAGACCAAACGACATTCTTATCACAAATAGGCTTATCCCATCAAAAAGGGTGGTCCCGCGAGATTCCCTGTCCGGTAGTATTGTTTGATGCCCGCTACTAACTACATTAACGCCGCTGATAGACCGCGCTTCCAAACTGTCCTTCATTGAGAGAAAATTTCATTAACGCCTGACATGTTCAATTATCGAATAGTTTGATAAGCACCGCCTGGGCTGCACAGATATTATGTATCGCCCTTGTACGATAAATAGAACACGATAGCTGCCCTGCCTGTCTGTATATGACCAGACCACACATATATGAACCGGTTGCAATAGGTTGATTGGGTCCTATACCAAAAAACGTAAAGGATTCCCGTCCAGTCCAGTCCAGTTAAGACGTTCAAGATTTAAACATCGTCGCACCAACGTGTCGCGTCTATAGCTCACGCACGAACTGCAAGTAGGTATGCATGTAGACACATGGCTATTTGAAAATAGATGAATAATGGTGTCATGTCGGCATCGCGTTGTTTAATTTTCCGGTTCCCTGCGTCCAATATTTATATCATCAGCGTACAATATGCCCGTATAAGTTAAAACTTACATTAAAATAACCGTCGCTATTTGGGGACTTTTTTACCTGTTAAATTATAAGATAGTAAATGCAGAGTAGAATTATCAAGACGACGCGTGGCATATGTAAACAATATTTACAACTAGCGTTAGCTTTCTCTTCTACTTGGAATTGATACTCGTACCCTCGTACATCAGTTTCAGCTCGTATATTAGGTATTAAAGCAGAAGCGCTAACTAACTCTATTTTTCAATTAGAGCTTTTCTAGAGCTCGGAACTTAGACCTAGCGCACCTTACGCAAGCAGCGAGTGGCGATTTATTAAAATGAAATAGAGGTTCCTAAAACCATTTTCTCTAAAAGTCCAACGTTTGGGAGATATACGCTTCCAAAGTGGTAAAAAAGCCGTCCCCCTCCCCCTTTTAACTTCTAAACTAAGCAAGTGTAAATATTGAAAAATAACTATAATGTAGATCTTAACAAATACTTTCAACGAAAATTTTGAGATAAAGCACATTTTCAACAACCGCAAACATAACTTTGTTTTTCATTCAAACACTAAGAATAACAAAGTTATATTTGCTGTCAACAAAATATTGTGGTAATTTAGCATAGTGGAAGTAAGTGGATCCCTAATTCAGTTAAAGTTGGCACGGAACCCCTTAGTGGGCGAGTCCGACTCGCACTTAACCGGTTTTTTAATTCTGTCAGGTACATTAGGTACAGCTAAGAAAATAGCGTAAGTTTCATCCTAATCGTTTCATTTTTTTATATTTATTTATTAAAATAATACAAGATAAACTTAATCTAGGTATATTAATACCATATATAAACCAGTATTGGTTTTTTACCGCACACAGCGATTCAACGTCTGTCACTCAGCTGAATTGTTATAACAACAGCAGTACAAATACAGATACATAATTACGTAGCTTGTTAGTACTTTTTAAGGTATGGGTAAAAACCAATTAAAAAAGTAAATAGATTTTTAAAAACCGCTTTGAATTAACTCATTTGTCATTTATTTTTTAAACAATTTCATATTTTATTTCATTTTTAAACAACAACCGCTACCGCTCCAGATCTCAAACGAGTGGTGCAGGGTGCCGTCACAGTCACCGCGCCGCCATTGGATAAATAATTCCGTTCGCGCTTATCCACTTCAACTACTGCTAAATTAAGTTTGGCCCGACTGTCTACCCCGTACAATGTTTAAGACGCGACCGTTCTAATGTGGGTACATTTTATTTTTACTCAAAATAGCCCTCTTCGCCTTATTTTTTTGCTGAAAAATAAATTAATATAAGGGCCTGTTTCAACTTCGAATAATATTCGATAACCAACGTTAATTATATGAAGTAGTGAACAACAAGTAACGCTAATAGGATTTTATGAGGACATTGTGAAATATATCGTTAGTTTAGGTCGTTTCAGGTAAGAACCTAGTCCTACAATACTTTGATGGAGCTGAAACAAGTTATCTAAAGAAAATTTCTAACTATAATATATTCATTCCAGTTGAAATTTGATCGAATTTAAAAGCAAAATACAAGTGCTGAATTGAAAACCTCCTGAATACCTGTAAAACCTAAGATTATACATTGAGGCACTTCCGTAAGTAGGTAAGTAGTTTTTAAGAAAAAAAAAGGATTAAGGCTACAGGCCTGATTTTTCTAACGTCAGATAAAGAATATCCGTCGAATAAAATCTTGGGTGAATTAACCACTGGATATGAAATGCAAGAGCGAATGTATGAAAACATCATTAACTAATTTCTGCGGGGCGGGGGGGAGCTTGTCGTGTCTATTATTGACAAATAGTGCATGAAAGTGTCGATATTTTTTATCGATATGTGTTGAACGAATGGATGAACGAATCTTTCGTAAAATGATATTCAATTTTTATTACTAAATCAATAAATTACATTATGGGCATGTAATGCACAAACCATCAAATGAACAATTGAAATATAGAACATCGTTTTATATGAACGGTCTGGCAAATAACACTAACTAGAACTTCTTAAGACAGTTTGAAACAGCCCGTAAATACAAAGAGCCTTGAACCATTAAAGTTTTCCTATGGAATAATTAACCAGTAGATTTTTTGCGTTGGCATTAAATCACGCTTGGTGTAAAATGGACACCACACATTCGGTGATGTTTTGTGGGGATCCATTTTGCTCTCTTTAGACGGCTTCTACTCACTTTAATTTACCTTAATGGATCTACAGGAAATTTTCAATTTTATAATAAGGATGTATTGTCATTAATATGAAGTTTTAAATTCTAATGCTAACTGGTGTATTTTCAAATTATTTTAATCTATTCTCGAGTGAAACAATTTACAGACTTATAATTTTATTTCAAAAGTATTTATATTAAAAAAATATAAAAGTAAGTTTATCGATATGATTTATCGACAATTGTCAAGCACAATAAAAACTAAACTGACAAGGGCACAAATGATGAGCGTACGATAATCCTACCGTATAAAGTATGTAAAGTGTATGAGTATGTAAATGTCATTTTAAGATTGGACGTTTTTACTTATTCAATCGGATAACTGTAATACTTAAATTAATCTGACGAAACCGAACATAAATATCGAGCTGATGATAGCCCAAACAGTCCAAGATTTTAAAAAAATACTGTGAGATGAACGTCAGGAATTCCAATAAAGAGAGGATGACTTTAGTCATTTATCTCACCGCAAGTAGCTGAGGTAAGCAAGATATAATACTAAACCCGATTACTTTCCTGTTTCCCTTGTGTTCAAAGTGAATGTATTGGAGTGGAATTTTCCACGTCAGAGGTAAAGGCATTCATGTTTAATTTCACCTTATATGAGGCTTGTAAAAATCCTTTTTATAGGGATTTTTGGGCCAAAATTCCGAATATCTGTATTGATAATAAAATAATATTAAAATACATAAGTACAGTAAGCCAGATGTATAAATATATAAATAGAAATACATCAATTGTCTTAGTTTCGAGGTAACACATATTCTTTCTTGTGCTACGAATACCAAACAACGATTATGACCGGGACGTCTCCCATAAACACTTATGGGAGACGTCCCGGCCGCCCGCAACTTCGTTCGCGCGTTTTGGTTTTACTCTAGTCGTTTTCTGATTTGGACACTGAACGGAACGCTACGAACTAGTACAATCGTTCAACGGAACTAGTTCCGTCTTCTAGTACTATTAATTGAATAGATTATCGATTATCTTGACATTAATCATCTGTCGTACACAGCGAATATGGTCGTACTACGTGTCGTTCAATTTAGTACATCTTCCATCAGGATTCCCTCTATCTGGCAGAATCTTTTTGCTCCGAGTCACTTGGCATAACACACTTGGCATAATTTTCTTTAGTCGAATATTATTCACGCAGAATTTTCTGTTAGCATAATTATTGTTTGGTCGAATATTCATATGCCCGAATTTACAATGGCATACTTTTAAGATAGCAGAAATTTATAAGGCATAATTACCTTTGGCAAAATTTTACTTTGCATACGTTCGCTAAGCATAATGTTTATGAAGTATGATGTTTATTTGGCATAATTTGACTAGGCATACTATAAAGAAAGCAGAATTTAGTTTAGAATAATTTCACTACGCATACTGCTATTTCTTTTAAATAGTATTTGACTCTAAATAGCTGCATGCTTGCTTGCTTGCTGCATGCTTTGCTTGCTTGCTGAATGCTTGCTTACATGCTGCATGTTTGATTTACCATGCATGTTGTATGTTAGTATTGTAGAGATAGAACTACTTGGGATACAGATAAATTAAGGTTTCTAGGAGAATATTAAATTTAAAAAATATGCCAAAAGACGATTCGGACTGTGAACTTCTGCGATTGGATGATTCTGCCTATTAATGACTATATATACGAATTTTATGCCACAAGACGATTCTATCTGTGAACTTTCTGCGTTAGGATGATTTTAAATTTCTGCCTAAAGACGATTCTAGCTTACACGATTATGTGTTTTGAACGTCTGATAAATGAGTGGATGCTAATTGATGTTCTGCGAAAGGAAGTTTATGCTATTTGATGATATGCCAAATAAAATTATAACAATAAAAATTCTGCGAAACAAGGTAGACCCCTTCCATCACCCTATAGCACACGCGATTGTCTCTTTCTCACTTTACTAGTTCATCACACGCATCTGTCTCGTACTCGCCCAATCTAGTACATCTTCAATCACGCTCACGCACAACCGTCTGTAAACTTTGAACTCACTCTGTCACTAGTATTCATTCTTACTCAGCTCTCGTGAGCTGACCTGAACTATAGACATACAAACGAACTAGTTTCTAATAGAATATAATAAATGTACACAAGCCTATTTTACTCCGTTCATATAGGTAGAAGCGTAATGTTTTATCTCCTATAGCTATTGAACTACTCATATAACCTTCCTCCTAACACAAATATGATTTATCTTATTGAACCAATAGTAGTTTCGGCGCTAATGCGTTCATATAGACGAACCTCTCCAGCTGTATAATATTAGAATGTAGTTACAGCGTTATCTTCTCAACACAGTGGGAGAAGCAGCTTTTCCTCAAGTCTACTCCCGCTACCTTTATGGCTATAATATTTCACCACTAGGACACCACGGCGGCGGAACTCAACCGTTCATCGCTACGCTACTATTATAGCGTGCTGTAGGGTGTGTTGCCCTAAGTGCGATGTTACACTCTGGTTTCTGTATGGTTTCTCATTCGGTAGCTTACGGACACCACAGTGGCGAGACTGGTTTCGCCGCTATAGTATCCCGGCGAAATACAAACCAGGCCACTCAGATAGTATTGCGAGAAAAAAAAATTACTGGCCAACCGGCCAAAGATTCTAACCAGAATCTTTTTCAAAAATATGATTATTTATAAGTCAAAATAGGTGTGTTCCATTTCCTAAATTTCCCTCCACATTTTTTGCGAGCCAATGTATCGTGTCTGACTGAAAAATAGGTTTATAAGGCGTCATTGTTACTGGGCGTTTTCCAATTAGTTTACTACAGTGTAGTTCTTCAATTTGTAGACCCTCAAACGATTTAACCCTACTTAAGGCCCATACGTGGCCAGACGTGCCCAGCAGTGAAGAGCTTTAAGCCAAAGTAGACAACGGCATAGTCGTGCTCTCCTCGGCATGAACTAGGCCGCGTCTGTTGATGAGCCCCGCAACACGATCCAAACGGGCAGCAAATGCATCGACAAACTGTGCATTGGGTCTGATACATACTTACTTGCTCAGCGCGATGATTTAGACAATTTTGCTGATAGTCTGACGAGTTTATTGTATTTTTTTAATAAGATTGTTGACAAGATTACGAAATTGTAAAATAGAATGTCAGTACATTATGGTTCTATAAAATTTATAATTTTTTTTTTAAACATGTTGTTACTGTGTTTGTTGACATTATTTTTATGCTTCAGTTACTGACAAAATGATATTATTATTGTAATTGGAATCTTATCTAATATTATTTTACTTTGACATAAGTTTTTTTTGCATGAACGTTTTAGTATAATATTACCTAATTATTGTGAATTATTTATGTTTAAGCTTGTATGCAACTTGGTGTTTTAACTGTAAGTTACAAGTGAAATTTGAATTGAAATAAAGACCTTTTATTTGATATCCATATTGCGGTAGAGCAGAAAAATTACTACTGTTCACCAAAGACAAAGTGCAGCTTTTCGACGAAATTTCGCCATAAGACGTATGACTAATGTCCATGTCCATGTACACTTACTACGCATGCAAAATTCAAATCAATCGGTCAAAGATAACTGCTTCAAAATTAAGTTGCAAGATTTCACCCGGACACAAAATACATTGCAAGTTTATTTAAAGCTTGTAATTGTATTTAAAAAAAAACTCACTTTCACATAATAATCATATTGTTTTAACGCTGCAGCCTGTGACTATTTCAAACGACGAGTTTTCAGAGTAACAGAACCAGATACTCAATCTTTCCTTCCCGTGATTAGATTTTAATATCTATTAGTATCTGAAAGAAAACAGAGTCAAAATAACTATATTCTGCTAGGTATATGTCAGCGCTATCGCTCAAGATCGATACGCTTACTTAGCATAGACATAACTTGCTCATTGTAAACAATTTATGCGCTGACGTCATTATTGGGCATGATATACTGAAAACACACTGGTCGCTTATTTTGACCTACGCTGGCGGGGAAGAGCCCCTTAATATTTGTGATGTCATCGAACTACAGTTTCTCTGGCTTCGATTTTTACTAACTTATCCCCATCTATAAAGCCCATTATAACTTATAACTGCGGGTCTATACGCGACGTATATAATGTAGTAGTATTGTAACTACTTACACCCCCGACGTTTCGACGGTGTTGCAACCGTCGTGGTCACGAGGAGACTGGCGCTCGGCGTCTTCGTCTGCATCGGGCGGCCGGTTCTTCTGCTACCCTCCAACTATCCGATATTTGTTGTGCACGTGAACTAGAGTCAGTAGGTTCAGTGCGACACACAACACTCACAGTATCCGGGTTAATGTTTATTGATAAAGGCGACACACACGGTTTGCACTTATTAATCACTGGATTCCAGGCCGATGACAACTTAAACCCGTCTTCCCGATTGAAATTATTATACTTCTTGATTTCAATCGCTTCACGTATTACCCTAGTATGGTAATGGCGATCCGTGGAAAGGATTTTCGGGTCATGTAACTCCATCCAGTGATTAGTCCCCATATTAAGCAGATGTTCTGCCACCGCGGATTTATTGGTCTGCCGATTTTTCACTGCAGCGATGTGTTCCTTGACTCTTTCGGCTATAGTCCGTTTTGTCTGGCCAATGTACGAACTACCACAGCTGCAGTCTATTTTGTAAACCCCCGGAGTTTGAAAGGGCAATACGTCCTTAGGCGATCGTAGTATTTGTGCTATTTGACGTAACGGAGTATATACAGTCTTAATGGAGTATTTACTGAGTACTGATCCAATTTTGTCCGTTACGCCTTTTACATATGGTAAAAATGCTGCTTGACGACTAGCCTCAGAAGCCTTCCCCCTCTCCCTGCGCCCACTTCTTTCCTTCGGCATCTTGTATCCATTTCGTCGTAGTACCTCCTGAATATGTGCAAGCTCCTTATGTAAGTGCTCAGGGTCACATAGGTTGTGAGCTCTATTCGTTAATGACGTTATAACCGATTGAAGATGCCGAGGATGATGATGAGAAGAGGCGTGTAAGTATCGGTCTGTGTGTGGGCTTCCTGTACACAGTGTGTTCCAATGTTCCATCCACCTTCACCTTGATCTCCATGTCAAGGAACGCGAAGCATCTGTTCTTCTCCATCTCATAAGTGAATTTTATTTTCGGATGGATGGAATTCAAGTGGTCAATATATTGTTCTATTTCCAGTTGGCCTCCATGGATAACGCAAAAAACGTCATCAACGTACCTTTTCCAGAGTTTTACAGTACTCGGCCCAGTAGCTAGAGCTAGGTCTTCAAAATGCTCCATCCAGATATTTGCAATAACCGGTGCGAGTGGGCTACCCATTGCAACGCCGTCGATCTGGAGGTAGTACTGATCTCTGAAGAGTAGGTAGTTCCCGTCCAAACAATTTTCAATAAGAACGATATATTCCTTGGGTAACTCATGATCACACAGTTTAACCTTGATGACCTCAATGCAATCCTTTAATGGTACATTAGTGAAAAGTGACTCCACGTCGAAACTCACCATTAAATCTCCGGGTTCCAACCTAATGCTCTTCACTATGTCCCTGAAGTGTAAAGAATCCTTCACAAAAGACGGTGTTTTCCTAACTAACGTCGAGGGTGTAAGTAGTTACAATACTACTACATTATATACGTCGCGTATAGACCCGCAGTTATAAGTTATAATGCAACGCGAAAGTTTAAAAATATATAAAGCCCATTGCTGTGAAATCTCAAAGATACAGTGAGGAAGATGAATCCCTTATTAAGCCAGAAGTAGATACTTCTATAGCTACAGCTACTGGAAGATGGCGTTATTCAGCCAAGTGTCTCCCCATGGAGAGCGCAAGAGTTAGAAAAACTGCTAAATATGTCCACATTTGACAATTTTTCTAACTGTAACTGCAGATAACTACTTTAGAAACAATTTAAACGTACTTAATAAACTATAGAACCTGTACTACAATCGTGTTTACCAGATTTTTGACTGGTCTTTTAATTAACGAGTTATGATTTTAATACTAAAGTGGCGCCTAGTGTGCGCGTTGAAAATCCGGGTAGCCCCCTAAAGAATAAACTCGCTTGCTCCAGCTTACACGCAATTGAGCTAAATGCTACATTTACCGTTGAAACAGACACATCCGAGTTTGCTATTGGTGCCATTTAATATTAAGACGAAATACCTATTTTTCTAGTTCATTATCTGCTCCATTTTATCTTGATTACTGATCAAGAATCAATCTTCAACGCTCAAAAATCAAGAATGAGAAAGTAGAAAGTTGGCGACTGGAGCTGTCCCGATACAAGTATGATATTATACAGACCTGGGAAAGAGAATTTTGTTGCTGATGCGCTATCTCATGGTTGTGCTCAGATTCAAAAAACTGGCCAAGTGCGAGTTGGACTCGCGCACTGAGGGTTCCGTGCCAACTTTAACTGAATTAGGGAATCCATTTGCTTCTACGTAGGAAAATACCACAATATTTTGTTGACTACAAACATAACTTTGTTTTTCATAGTGTTTGTATGAAGTACAAAGTTATGTTTGCGGTTGTTGAAATCATGCTATATCTCAAAAACTACTTGTTCAATCTCGTCCAAACCAATTTTTGTTGAAAGTGTTTGTTACGATCTATATTATATATTTTTTTCAAAATTTACACTCTCTTGGTTTAGAAGTTAGATGGGGGGGACGCCCATTTTACCACTTTGGAAGCGTCTAGCTATGAAACGTTAGACTTTAAAAGAAAATGGTTTTAGAAACCTCTATATTTTTTTAAAAGACCTATCCATAGACACCCCCACGCATAGGTTTGACAAAAAATTTTTTTTTTTGGTATTAGTTTCATGTATGAGAGCCCCCCCTTAACTGTCATTATTATTTTTTTTGTATGAGAATCGGTAAGCGATTAACAAGATACATCTTCCTACCAAATTTCAACAGTGTGATGCTTATAGTTACGGAATAAAATGGGTGTGACATACGGACGGACAGACAGACAGACAGACAGACTTGACGAAACTATAAGAGTTCCGTTTTTTGCCATTCGGCTACGGAACCCTAATAATACTTTAATTGAATTACACAACTCTCTGGATCATCCTGGTGTCACACGAATGACACACTGGGTCAGGTCGAAAATTCTTTCATACTCAGACAAGTGAATAAAGTGAGTTACTTTTTGAAGTAACATTTGCGCCGAAATAAAACCTCGTTAACCTCGTTTTTATTAGGCCTTGAAAAAACTTTTTAAAGCAACATCGCCGTTTGAACGATTAAGTATCGACCTCAAAGGACTTATACCTTCGAACACGAGGACCAAATATATCCTGACTATCATCGATAAGTACTCCAGACAGAATTCATAACTTGTCAGATGACACTGTTATCAGAGGCTTTACCGATGTATTTTTATCTCAATAAGATCCCTTTTATGTACAGCCACGATTAATACCCCTCACGAACGTCTGCTTAGTTACTCTCGAAGAACAATGAACGGACAATCTATACCGACTTGGCTAACGACTTTCGGAACTGTTCTAATGAAGAACCTGTTTGTGCCTAAAAATACGACCCGTCAGTGGAAGAAGTTGAGCTATTACAAGCGAATCAATTTTATTCGAATGTACGAAACTCCGATGGTAGAGAAACTACCATTTCTAACAGGCATTTAGCACCTTTGCTAGATGGGGAGAATACTTCGCATAAAAAATTGGCATGAAGATGAGACACCCGCAACCAGTGGAGCATCTGAAATTGGCCCTATTGAAAATTCAGAAATATCTCAGATTCGAACTTCTGGCATACTCCGCATACAAAAATACAAGACATCATAAAATCGGAGAACCTAACTGGCACGTACGCTTACCTTGATGGCGTCACCGTATGTGGCGTAACAAAAGAAATCAACGATCAGTACCCCAATCACGAATAATTTGCGTCAAAGTATTCGTATAGAAGCGTAATCATTTGTATGAGAATCTGAAAGCGCCTATATCGGACGTAAAATAAACTAAATTTGGCAGCTCAAATACCTGACATTTATTGTGCGTAAACATTTTCTATAGTGCTAAACTAAATTTGCGAGCACGAACCTTTCTTTGACATATAGTATCGTGAGTTGCAACAAGATTACTTGAGATTCCGAGTGTCAACAAAGAGCGAAGAGAAACAAGGTATCTTTTACGGATAAGACCGCCTAAATTGATTTGATTTGATGATTTCTAAAATTATCATACATCTGCATTTGAAGACGGATTCAAGCTCCTGGAGTGGGATAGTAGTAGTAGTCCCCCTAGCCGATTTCGACTACGGTGGCCAGTCACAACGACTAACCGACTGCGCGGGACATATTATAGTGCACAAGTGTGTGCGCAAACACAGGTGCACTCTCTATTCCTTTTACTCTCCTAGCCCGATGGGACAGCAATCTGACACGACCGGAGAGAGTTCAGGCGCAGGACCAACGGCTTTACGTGCTTTTCCGAGGCACGGGGGTGAAACACCGCCAACTTCCAAACTCCGGGCTACCCTAAGAATTTCTGAACAGAAAAACTCAGGTATATATTTTTGACCCCACCCGGGGATCGAACCCGGGGCCTCTGGCGCAGCCGTCGCTTTAAAGTGCGACCCTTCTACCGCTGCGCCACCGAGGCAGTTAATGGAATGGGAAAGATTCGGCATCAAAGTCAATAGCAAATACATCTCTCACCTCCGGTTTATTAATAATATACTATTCGTGCAGGCAAAGATGAGATTTTGGAACTACAGTCGAAAGCCTTAACCGAGCCTTACAACAAGTGGTTCTAAGAAAGAGGTCTATCAACGAATCCAACGCGGCCGATTAGGCAGAGGTCGGGAAACTGCGCAAGAGCGTCGTCATGTCTCATTAACCTCAGTGTTTGAAGACGAAAGTCTTCAATGGGTGTGTGTGTACTAGTGAGAACGTACGGATTCGACACATAGTTTCTTACTATATGTGCTCAAAATCTCACATATAACAACAGACAGAGCTTTGGCTTTTGGCGAAAAATAAAGAAACGTGTGAAATAAAGAATACGTTTGTGGTCGTATTTATAATTCTAAAATTAAGACATTGCAGTAGAAATATAAAATTTATAACAATATTTTTTATCTTATACTCTTTATTTTTAAAAAAACTAAACACTCTTTTACTTGAAAAGAAATCAGGAATAGGGACACTTGTAACCGGTATCGATTTTGATCTTGTTGGGTTCATCTTTGCTCTGATTATGACATATGGGAGTAACGAAGACCGCCGGAACTGCTAGACTTACTTTATTTCTTCTAGCTGGGTAGGCGTATTTCTATACATTGTATTTGGGTCTGTCTTCATTCTGAAAAAATAATATGTATATATTTTATATTGACGTTAATGCTTTTCATTCCATTTGTTAGAAACAGCGTCCTCTTGGAGAGCTGAGGGCTTGGATATATCACAATTTCTTGAGAAATAAGATCTAGCTAGAGTTCATCTCACTATAATAGCCAATGAATAAAAGCACTTTAATCACTTACCCTTGTATTACATTTACGTATGTACTTACTTTTTCAAAATTCAAATATTGTTACGTTTTGCAAAGGACTTGTCCTCGTTATTTTAATATTTTTTTCATAATTTTTAACTATTTTTTTTGTAAAACTGAAAATTTGTCACAATATCATGGCATAACGTCAATCTGTCAATTGACAGTCTACTAAACAGTTCAAAAAATAAAGATTACAGGAAAACATATCCCAAGTAACAATTTAACGTCGTATAAAGGTTAAGTAAAGGTTATCTGAATACCATACATCGCTATAATAAAGTCATACTAACGTTATAATAACGTTTACTAAATGCGAAAATGGCCCCAGTTATACGACCTAAATGGTCGTATAATGGTCATACAGAAAGCTCGAGCCAACTTCGTTAAACGTCATTCAACAGTCGTACAAATGTTATGTGATAACCACTTTCGTCGCGCAGTAGTCGTTTGTGGTTCGAAGATTTAATTTAGTGTAAAATAAATACTACAAGGAAATACAATAAATACTACAAGGAAATACAAAGGTGGTGTTATTTAATTTTCATATCTTGCTTACTTTATCTGTCTCTCATGCTATTTAGTTTGACTGGGAACTAAAGTTTTATGATAATATACCTATGTGAATACTATTCAGATTTTCATGCCCCCTCGTAATTTTGTGTTAAAATCATTATATTTTCATTAACAAAAGTAGTTTTTTTTTTCTAAAAATGTCCGACATATATAATATGTTGCTATTGTCGCACACTTACCTCTGTACGACCTGATGATGATGATCATGGTCGCCATGACAGCTAGCTATTAGAGTAACTTCCGTAAATATGGCCGTCTAATCATTATAAAGTCAAAACCTGACTTAAATGCGACTGCAAGTTTGATTAAAGTCAGGACAGGGTTTTAAACGGACATCAGGTAATATTAAGGTTATATTTGAGTCGTCAATAAACAACCCAGTCATTTAAGAGTATTTAATTGACCGCTGTAAAACAAGGTACTGATTGTTATATAAACGGCACTATGAAAACGTCTATATAACATCCACGTTGTATAAATGTCGTATAAAGGTTTTCCAAAAACATAATTTGGTGTGTTTAAAACGTTTATTGGACTATAACGTTAGTATGACTATTGCGTTGTCGTACAAACGTTTTAGCTAAGACTGTAATATAACGTCGTATCGTTTAGTCTCCCCAACGTTGCTAATACCAGTTTACTATGACATATTCGTCGCACGACTAATTAGTTGCATCAAAGACGTCTATAGGACCTGGTAGTCATCTCATTACCATTGTAAGACGGCTATCCAACTTTAGGTTGTACAAGTCAAGACTTATAAGACGTATTTGTTGTTGGGATATCTTCATATTTTAATAGACAAAATTTTTACATTTGCTAACCTTGCCAAACATATTGATCGTAATTTTGTTCCGTTATTGATTTCTCTTAGATTTTACTGGAATTTCATGATATATTTCGATAATATTCATAAAAAATATCGCTTAACTTGTTTCTGGACGTGTCATTCAACGGCCATGTTTACGTTAGTATGACGTCATCTTCGTCAATGCTATCGAGTTTACTACACGACATGAGAGTGCTTCGTGATGCCGACTAATGTTGTACTACGTAAACTCGCTACGATAACGTGACGAATACGTCAAAAGTTCGTGATTGGGGTACAGAACCTCGCAAACTCCATGAACGCTGTAAAGAAATTCAAGTTGATTATCAACGAGCAAAAATTTACTTTCTGTACGGGCAAAATCAATCTCTTAGGCTTTACCATACTCATAATAACGAAATTAAACCAGTTTAGATTCATTACTTAAGCTAATACCGTATGACATTCAAGCCCTCAGAAGCGCTCTGGGTATTTTTGCTCATTACTCCAAATGGATACAGAATTTATCTGAAAGAATAAGTCCTTTGTCAAATGCCACTTTTCCACTTAATAAGGAAGCATGTCGTCGTTTCAATTTCCTAAATAAAGATATAGCTAAAGCAACTTTAACAGCAATTGACGAAAACGCTACATTCATTGTTGAGACTAACGCATCAGATCATGCCATTGCTGCAACGCTCTCTCAAGGTGATCATCCAGTAGAATTCTTTTCCAGATCTTTATTCGACAGACGATCGCAGACACTCTGTTATCGAAAATGAAGCTTAAGCAATAATTGACTCTTCAAGAAAATGGCGACACTATCTAATTGGTAGACACTTCCTACTCATACTCGTCTGACCAACAATCTGTTTCTTTCAAGCTCTATCAGAATCACACAAGCTAAATCAAAAATGATAAATTAGAAAGATGGCGCCACAAGATGTGTTGTTGTAAATATGATATCGTATATCGGCCCGGAAAAGAAAATCTATCCGCAGATGCCTTTCTAGAGTAGTAAGTGCCAATATTAATCTTGATTAACTCTTTCAATTTCATCATCAGTCATCGTCATCCAGGGGTTACTAGAATGGCTCATTAGAACCGTTTGATCCGTGAGCGTCTACGCTGTTACTTTGAAGAAATTAAAGGTGTACTTTATATTTATACTAGCGGTCCCCCGCGACTTCGTCCGCGCGTTTTGAGTTTGCTCCCTCCCCTCCCGTCGCAGCGTGATGTTTTATATCCTAAAGCCTTTTTCAATAAATAAGCTATCTAACACAAAAATATTTTTTCAAATCGGTTCAGCAGTTCCTGAGATAAGCGCGTTAAAACAACAAACTCTTCAGCTTTATAATATAATTAGCGCAAGCGCACGTTGTACTTAAGCTGCGAACATTATTTTGGTGCGGAGTTATGTTAAAACTGTGATAGCTCCTAAGATATTTATTGGAATCAAATGATATAAAGGGCAACTTTGTTCTAAATGAAATGCTCGTGATGATGAATGTACTTATTTTGATAATAATAAATACCTGTGTGTATAATACACCTCTAAAAATGATGCATTATTTTTTTACAAATTTAATAAATTTGTAAAAAAATAATGCATAAAAAAGGTTGTAGTAAGTCAACTATAAAAGATAGACTTATGCTGTCGCGAATTTTATTATAGAACTCTTAATGCTGAACAATTTTGTCATACATGATTTTTGTGTAACTTTAGCGGTTTCCGCAGCGTACGCAGCGGAAGCTCTCAAAAGGAAAATCTTTCTCCCGTTTTCGCAACATTTTTCATTGCTGCTGTGATCTTGTGAGTCGTATCTTTATGTTATATACCTTAAAACCTTCCTCGATAAATGGACTATCCAACATAAAAATATTTTTTCAAATCGGGCCAGTAGTTTCTGAGATTAGCGCGTTCAAACAAACAAACAAACAAACTCTTCAGCTTTATAATATTGGTATAGATGACACAGAGACGGATATTAACATACACACATCAAAAGTGTCTAGGGATCAAGCATTTTTATGCGGATTTCGTGAGATTGAGATGTGGCTTTGTAATAAATTTATGATTTTATAAATTTATATGGATCCTTTTTGGTGCATTTCATAATTTGAAACAGGAACTGTCAATCAAATTCGCGTAAAAGATGAAAATCAGCTGTCAATATTTTCCCTATAAAAACATACAACGCATTGAAGACATTATGAGTACTATTGTTTCCATACTACTGATTCATACCAACGTTATTATGGAGCGGCGACGTCATTTAAGCAGGGAAGAAATGCTCAGAGCCGTGAGAATGATAGGAGCTGGTTCCCGGCAACGTACTGTGGCTTTAGCTCTGAATACAAGTCAGAGTGTTATCAGTCGACTTTGGACACGTTACCGAAGCACTGGTACCGTGGCTGAGCGCCATGGAGGACGGTATCGCTGCACCACACGAAGACAAGACCGATACATTCAAATCACAGCTCGAAGAGCTCCAACAATAACCGCCATGATGTTAGCCGTGAGGCTTCATCACTCTTCAGGGAACTTAATTAGCGACCAAATAGTCAGAAACCGCTTGCATGAAGTGAACCTTCATTCCCGAAGACCGCTACGGGTACCACCTATAGCAATGCACAATCGTAGGATTCGATATCAATGGGCTCTTGAACACAGAAATTGGGCAGAAGAACAATGGCGTTTCGTGTGCTTTTCTGATGAGTTTCGTTTTGGTATGAGACCGGATACAAGACGTATACGACACTGGAGAACCCCTGGACACCCACAGCGATTAAAATCCTGCCAGGAAGTCCATCCTTATAGTGGTGGAACCATAATGGTATGGGCGGGTATTTGGATCGGCGGAAGAACTGATTTGATTGGATCAGAGGCAACCTCATCGCTCAAATTGATGCTGAGACGATTGTATCAGACGTCATCGTTCCTCTACAAGTGCAAATCGGTTCCTTATTTCAGTTAATGCATGATAATGCACGACCGCACACCGCAAGAGTTGTAAGACAGACTCTCGCCGCAGCTAACATCAATGTCCTGCCCTGGCCTGTTCAGTCGCCAGACTTGAACCCGATTGAGCATGCATGTGATATGCTACAGAGAAGAGCTCTGCAGAATATGGAGGGTATCCTGTCGCAAGAAGACCTTTTTTTGTTGTTGCAACAAACATGGGCGGCCATTCCACAGCGTGATTTGGATAAACTCATTTTCAGTATGCCAAACCGATGTTCTTGTGTTGTTAGTGTTCGCGGTAGAAACACGGATTATTAATTGTTTAAGCTACCCAATAAAATTTTAAGGGAAACTGTTATTTCATTCTTTTTTTCGAACTTTAATGTTAGTGTGTAGTGTATGACGCACGCCCCAACTTTATATAATCTGTAATAGGCTAATTTGAGACATTAATAAACAGACATTGAACTGAGATACACGTTTCATTCCGTTGCGCAATACCCACATATTGCATGGCGACCCTGCCAGTGCTGCCTTAGGGCAGTGCTGTGCATTTGCCTTAGAGTAAAAAAAAAGTGATTATTTAAAATTAAGTCTACGGACCATTAAAAGTAAAATTGTGAATTTGGACTAAAAATGGTGCACTGACAAATATAACTTGAAAAAATATATATAAAAAATAATGAAGAATGAGATTTGGGAGACTAAATTGGAGCAGCCGGGCGATGATGGTGCCAGATGAGAGTGATGGTTTCCTGGGCGCCGGGAGATATTCGTGTCGGATGATGATGTGATGTTCCTGGGCGCCGGGAGACGATGGTGTCGCGATGAAGGAGGCGCCGGGAGTGTCGTGCGAGTCACCATCGGGACCATCAAGATCGGTCACCATCAGGGAAGGAAGAAAAAAAACATGAATCCGGTTCGCCAAGTTTATTATTTAAATTAATGTAATGTTTCCTTATTTTAATCCTAGAAATAATTATTTTATCATGGCTACGGTACCGGTACTAATCCCTAGTGTTTATCTATATAGGTAATGCTGGTATATTGTAATCTCTAATGTTTTAAAAAGCATTCCTGTTGCACACAAGTAGACGAGTCAAATATTTTTTTACTGAAATTTAAAGACATATTCACTCAAAATTATTACATTAAAAAATAATAAACATTCCATATGGTAAGTACATAGAGCTTTTCATATTTCCATGCTTTTTTTTAAATGATAGAAGAGATAATGTGTTTCAGATTTCTTTCTAATTTTATTACTGTAAGAAAAAAAAAGTATTTCGCAAGTGTGTTAGGTACAATACGTTATCTGCTAGGAATATGACAATCATCTTTTTTTTTTTCAAGGTAACAAACACGAGTGTCCATTGAGTTTGTTAGATATTTAGCTTTGCATACTTAATTTCATCAAATTATTTCTGCTACAGGTACTTTACATTTCCAATTGGTAAAAATAAGTGATAAAAGTAAAATAGTCAGTTCTTAATACGATATTTGGGTAGTCGTTGTTAGAGTCTTACAAAGGTAATTTATTTCAATATTTATATTTTTAGAATCTATTAACATTCAAGTTTATCAGTGAATTTCTAAAACAGGCATAATCAACTTTATCATATAATTCCTTTTTTAACAAGCATATTAGGAACATTGCATTGTCTTGAATTCCGAGCTCTCGATCTTAGTACAGTTCAAACCATATATTTTTCTGTTCCGTATGTTTATTTAGATTACGAAATAGTAATTTCGATTCAAGTTAACTTCATAGTAAAATGTTGATACTAAAATAAACTTAATGCTTAACTTACAGATATAAAAGTAAAATATTATAAGAATAATAGGAAAATTTATATAAAAATATCGTTTATTCATTTACAAAGGTAAACATAGTATGAGCGTTTTACCTTACAATAAAACGCTTATTAAATACTTACCTATTCGAAGCCTATAAATAAATGAGAGTAGCATTTCCGTTTCCCTTACATTTTTGCGTGTTTCCGGCAAATTCTAGTGATTTTCCCCCTCTTTTCCCCCACCGCCACTGGCAGGCCACGAGTTGCTAGCGCGTGGCTCTTGCTTCATTGCGGCTCGTTTATGAGCCAGGCAGACATTATAGTATAGGCTTCGAATAGGTTTTTTTTGCGCGGAGCAAAAATAAAAAGTAACACACAACAAAAACCTAAATCAAAAAAGGCACGGACCAAAGAGTCTGTGGACTGTAGTTTTTATTAATGAAAAAAAAAAAAAAATAGGTAAGTATTTAATAAGCGTTTTATTGTAAGGTAAAACGCTCATATTAAACACTGTACGCTATTCGAAGCCTATAAATAAATGAGAGACGTGTTTGATATCGCCTGGCGGTGGAGGACGCCAATGTGACTTCTTGCAATGGGGAGAACACATTGGAAATGCTATTTCATGTGAAGATAGGCAATTGATAAAAATAATTAAGAGGGATTTGAATAGTGGTTTAAATGACTAACATTTAGATACATGTATTTAAATAAAATAAAATAAAAATATGTAAATAATAAAGCATAATAATATTTAATAAACCTTGGTTTATTTCATAATAATAATTAACAGAGTAAGAATCAAATTGACATCATACAAAACACAAAACAGTTATGCGAATTAGAAATTATCATTAAATGAATGATCATCATATAGGATTAAATAAAGAACTTATATTGTTTGCATTGTTATTAATATTTGTACGAACAATTTCACGGCGGTAAAATTGACGAAAAGTTTCCGCAGATCGCCAATTACCCTGCGATAAGATTAGGAAGGTCTAAGGAAAAATTCTCAACCCTAGTTCTTAGAAGCTACTGCTGCTCGCACACTGCCGGGAGTAGCTTGTACTCCGGCTTCATTAAGTAATGCCTTGACCCAACTACCGATAACGGTCCGGGACGCTGGTTTCGGATCTCCTCTCACGGTTAAGAATAGTACATTACTTGTCTGGTCACATCCTTGCCTTCTAGCTTGTGATAAATGCAGCAATCGTTTGATCCAAAATACAGGATTCAACTGATGACAATCATGGTTTGATAGAATTTTCCAACCGGACTGACGATAATCACAGGAATCAGTTTTGGATCCAAATCTTGGCCAAAAAACTATATGATCATCAGATATAATCATGTGTTCGGAACTTATATCGAGGAGCGTCAAGTCATGAACTCGTCTCCCAGAACAAAGTAATAACAGCAAAGCAGTATGTTGTGACACTTTATATAAGCTATCTTGATCTGTATGTCTACTTCTAAGGTAGGCTAATACCTGCGACACGTCCCATATAGGTGGTTTTGCTGCCAAAGGTTTTTTCAAAGAAATTGCCTTTATTGCTTGTTTGACTAAAATATTGCAGCTTAATGAGGATGAGTTAGTGTTGCTCAGTGTAGCAACTACCGATTTGTGTAAAAGGATGGTCTTATATGAAAGATGATCTTTTTGGTATAAATCAATTAAGTATCGTGCTAAATCTGCGCCACTGGGTTTATTAATATTTACATTATTTTGTTCTGCCCAACGAGTCCAACGATTCCACGAGGATTTATACGTTTTTATAGTTGAATCTCGCCATCCAGATCTTAGTAAGGATTTTTGTTCCGTAGTCCAGTTAATCAAGCTACTGTCCCACCCCCACATTTCCAAACTTCCAGGGTTATTGCTTCTACGTTCGGCGGGGGTGCATTGGTAGTTGCATCGATCAGAACCTCGTGCAGATTTGGGATTACATATGGGACTTCTAATGCTCGTTTCTTTAGATCCGGGCGCCAAAAGACTCGCTCCCAATGAGGAACCACTAACAGGAATACACCTCTGGCCTGGTTCATGTGCTGCAATATTCGAGGTACAAGGCAAGGCGGTGGAAACACCCATGCTATTTTGTAGTTCCAATTCCGGCTGAGTGCATCGTGGAATTCTGCCTGTTGGTCCAGTTGATCGATCGATGCATAGTTCGGAACAACATGGGCTATCCGTGACGCGAATAAATCTATCGTAGGTGTCCCCCATTTCGAGAACACCACTTCCGTTGCTTTGGGTAGGAGATGCCACTGAGGCAGACGACGTAATCGGGAAAGGTGATCTGCTTCTACATTGTACATTCCAGGTAGGTGATAAATACGCAAGTGAGCGTGGTAATGATTTAGTAGCTCGTATATTTGCAAGGTCATATCTAGAAGTGGCTTCGACCGTGTACCTCCTTCGTTTCGTAGGTAAGCTACTACAGTGCGATTGTCGCTTTGGATAAGCAGAGAGGCATTTGAAAGCTGAAGTTGATGACCCTGTTGTAGTACCTTCAGGATTGTTAACAGCTCCTTTTGGTTGCTGTGTAGAAGTTTCTCGGATGTGGTCCAGTTGCCTGTTAGCTCTACATTGTTCAATTTCGCGCCCCATGCTAAGTTGGAGGCGTCGGTGGTCAAAAAATGGGTCGGAGCAGGGATTCTCAACATTGATGCTGTATGACAATTATCTAGCCACCAAATCAACTCTCGCTCGGTCTCTTCGGTGATGGAAATCGTAGCTTTCGGGTTCTTTCTTCGAACTGAATTCAGCAGAAGTTGTAGGTGCCGATGGTGTAGGCGACCTCTTGTTACAACGAAACTGGCGAAATTTAGCATACCAACTAGACTCTCTAGTTTCTTTAAGTTTGTTTTCTTTGTTAATAGTAACGGCTTCAACATATCGACAATTTTCTGAATTTTCTTGTCTGGTAGTGCTTTTCGGTTTCTTAAGGGATCCCACAGGACTCCTAAGTATTCGATTTGGCGTTGTGGTGTGAGAATAGACTTGTCTAGGTTTACCTGCCAACCTAGTTTCTGTAGTATCTTGACAACTGCGATTGCTTGGTGTTTGAGAACCAGGTAATCTTGGTGGGCCAACAAGAAATCGTCCAAATAAACAAGCACCCGTATGCCCTTTTCGCGAAGGATCTGTGCAATCCAGTTCGTCACGCTCGCGAATACTTTTGGAGCAGAACTTAGTCCAAACGGTAGGCACGTCATTTGAAGCAGCTCACCCTCGTAGGCAAGCCTTAGAAAGCATCGGTGTCGGTTGGCTACCGGAATGTGGAAATAAGCTTGGCTTAAATCGATTTTTATCAACCAATCCTGGCTTTGCAAGAACTCTGGTACACTGTGAACGTTTATGAGCCGAAAGGTTTCTGAATACACATATTGATTCAGAGCCTTTAAGTTGAAGATTGGTCGTGGCGAGCCGTCGCTTTTTGGCACAAGAAATAGGGTTGATAAGAAACTCGGAGTTTGTGTGGCAGTCTCCAAGATTTCTTGATTTTTTAATTCTTGTATCACTCTTGACATTTCTGGTGAGTACTGAATTTGGAATGCAGCCGTTTAACCTGGAATTATCAAGGGTGGCTTTTTCATAAAAGGGATATGATACCCGTGAATTATTTTCTGAATATACATTGGAGCATTCATTTGCTTCCACATTTGGCCATAAAACCGGAGCTGGCCGGCTCGAAACCGTCTGTAGTCAGAACTTTCGCTTTTTGTCTCGAGGCTTGTCTCTCCAAGATGGCGAAGCTGCGCGTTTGGAAGCGCGTTTATCTTCAACTCTTTCGACATGTCCGGAACGGCCGCGAAAGGTCTGCGTGACCCTTGACTTGCCGTGGTAGTTATGTCCTTGCGCAGGACGATAGTCATTATGTTCGTCTTGCGCAGACGAAAATCGTTGATAATTACCACCTTGCGCAGGTGGGCGATTTTTGACATAGCCTTGCGCAGGCTTATAGTTGGTAATAGATCTCTGCGCGGGATGATGATGTGAACCACTTGTGCTTACTTGCGCAGCAGGTTTACTGGTTTTTGGTTTTATCCAGAATATTTTCCTTACACCACCATGTTTTTCCAAAACTGATGTAAATGCCTGGTCCTCAAATAGATGAGAACACGATGGCGGGACTTTTCTGAGGGCAGATTTGACCAATGGGTCTTTTACACATTTAAGAATAGCTTCACGTCTTTGTTGGACCATGTCGGCTCTATGGCCACAAACCAACTGCATTGAGTCAGTAGACACTTTGTGGAAATCGCCTTGTAAGAAAATTGCCTCCATCTTGTTCTTGATATCTGAATACGTTATCATTTCCGATTCTTGAGACCATTTGAGAAAATCTCTGATACCATTTTCTAAAGTCTCTTTTTGTTTTAATAATGCGTAAGTGAGGGTAGCGTAACTTTTTTCAGTATAAGAAAGGTTTTTAGCAACCTCAAATGACTTAATTTCATCGTTAACCTCCAAATCAATGAAGCCAGGTGAGTGACTATAACTTTTCTGCACATCCGAGTACCGAACATCGCTCCAAGAAGCATCTTCGAAGCGTTGCAGACATTTTAGGGCGGAAATATACTCTGAGGACGCTTTCGGAACAGCCGGCTCCTTTAAACTAGTGTCTAAGCAAATACTAAAACTGGGTAAATCAGAATTTTGATTATTCTGATTGATAACTTCACTATCGTTACACGCCGTATGATTTGAAGGTGGGCTGAATAAATTACCACTAACATTAGCCTCAATATAGTCATCTTGTAAAGAAAGGTTATCTGTATTCACATAATTAGGAGTAGATTGAGCCTGCTGATGAAAAACATGATTGCTTAATTCACTCACTTGTTTAGATAGTTGCTTCAACAGTTTAGACGAAACTTTGCTCCTTTTATGTTTCCTTTTACGATTTCTCTTCTTTGGTGACGAATCGGAATCACTGCTTGAGGACGAGCTACTACTGTCGCTGGAACTGGAGCTGTCATTTTTATTCTTTTCTGCATCCACACTTTTGTTCACACTATTCATTTTGTAATCACTGAATCTAAAAAAGTTTAAAAATAATTAGATAGAACACTGTAATTATTATATTAGGCACTGACCTTGAATGCGTATAAAATAACGACTTACCAAATGTTAATAGCAGTTCACTTTTGGGTGACCGATTTGTAACTCACCAATTGTTTGTTAATCGGGAGGATTGCTTTAACTAAAAAATAAAATAAAAATAATTTCTACCCACATTAGATAAAATTATTTTTCTGACGAACACGCAATGGCCGACGGCGTTAAAGTACTGATTTTGTGCACGCACAACGCGGTGGTGCAAATTTGTGACCGTCTCGGTCGGGGAAACAGACGCCAATGAAGCAAGAGCCACGCGCTAGCAACTCGTGGCCTGCCAGTGGCGGTGGGGGAAAAGAGGGGGAAAATCACTAGAATTTGCCGGAAACACGCAAAAATGTAAGGGAAACGGAAATGCTACTCTCATTTATTTATAGGCTTCGAATAGCGTACAGTGTTTAATAAGTTTAATAGGATTTTAGTGGAGTAACAATACTTGTTTAGGTATTTGAGGTGCAACGTAAACAAAGGTAAGTCGTATTTAAAACCACTTGCAAAAAGGCAGAACCATAATACACTAACTAAGGTATGTCCTTAATTATTTTATCCTAATAGGTTTGTTTTTATTCAGATGAAATTGATGCTCCGTTAATTTTTTTTTATCTGACTGTACCTACATTTCGTTTCAATCAAAACTTAACCAACCTTACTTCATTTTTAAAGTCATAATATAATTAATATTTTCAATTACAATAGTCTTTGAAAATTGTTTTTTTTTAATTATCGTGTGTCATTTCTTTGTAATATTTGATAATAGTGAAATCATTTATTGCCTTTGTTGCCAGCAAAGCGCTGGGCGTTTTGCCCGTCACGCTACCCTTAATGACGCCATCAGAAGAGCTCTTACGACCATTAATGTTCCTTCCACGTTGGAACCACGTGGTTTGGTCCGTGATGATGGCAAGAGACCCGATGGCCTAACGCTTATTCCCTGGGAACGGGGTCGGGCCTTAGTTTGGGATGCAACTTGTGTCGATACTTTGGCCCCTTCCCATCTCAGAGAATCAGCCCTTAAAGCTGGAGCAGCAGCGGAGTTGGCTGAAAACGCCAAGCGTCGAAAGTACGTTTCACTTGCAAGTGATTATGTGTTTGCGCCGTTTGGCGTTGAAACATTTGGGCCGTGGGGACCCTCTGCTAAATTACTGTTTAGAAAAATTGCGCCAAAATTAAATTCTTTAACAGCCAATAATAAAGCTGGCTGGTTCCTAGCCCAAAGGATCAGCATAGCTATCCAACGCGGCAACGCAGCCAGCATCATAGCCTCCTTGCCGCAAGGAAATGGTTTCGTGTTTGAATAGGTATTAATATTAAGTTATTTTTTTATTTGCATGTCTTAGTTTAATTTTTTCTTGTTTGTTTTTATTGATTAGTAAATCTTCATTTTTTTTATATAATTTTAGAAATCAATAGATTAGATAAAAGTACACTCAAACTCATAAAAATGTTAATTTCCGTGTAATAAACAATAGTAAATACATACTCTTAACATTTCTGTGAGAATTTGAGGTCACTCATTATGGTTTTAATTAGATATATTTTTTTCGGACTGAGTGCATACAAAATAAACTTTTGCAGTAAACTCATATTAGTTCGATTAGTTTGAGATTTCATTTTAACATTATTTCTGTTTTTTATGCATTATGAAATAGTATACGAGGGTCAAACTGAAAGTTCTTAGAAAATCAAAAACTGATTACATTAGCCAGTTATTAGTTTTATTATATCTTTTCAAAATATTGTCCATTGACGTCAATACACCGCTGCATGCGATGGAACCACTGGAAAAAGCACTTTGCCCACTCGTCCTTAGGGGTCTCTTCAATGGCATCGCGATACGCAGCCACCGCTTCTTCAGCATTCATAAACCGCTTTCCTTTAAGATTTTCTTTAATTTTTGGAAATAAATAAAAATCACAAGGCGCGAGGTCGGGGCTATACGGCGGGTGACCCAGTAATTCAACGTTTGATGTCGCCAAATAGTCGATCGTTCGCTTGGCGGTGTGCGACGAGGCGTTGTCGTGGTGAAGGAGGATCCTACTGCGAGGTCGTTTCTCTCGAACTTTTTCCAAGACAAGTGGCAAACAATTGGTAGTGTACCATTCTGCAGAAACTGTTTTTTGATCCTCTAACACAATTGTTGCGAAATGACCTATCCTTCCAAAGAACGAGGCCTCCATTTTTTTTCCCGCACTTCGATCTCTCTTCACTTTAGTTGGCAACTCCTCGAAAGGAAACACCCACCGAGCAGATTGTCTTTTGGTTTCAGGATCATTACAGTAAATCCAGCTTTCGTCACCTGTTAGTATGTCGAACACAGCATTTGAGTCACCTCCGTTAAATCTTTCAATCATTTTACGGCACCAATCCACACGATGGACTTTTTGAGCCTTAGTCAAATTATGAGGTATCCACCGGGCGCAAAGCTTCCTGACCGCTAAATGTTCGTGGAGGATTTTGTGCACTTGACTCATACCGATGCCTAAGCTTGTCCGAATCTGCTGATAGGTCACTCTTTTGTCAGTCTCTATCATACGCCGCACAACACAGATGTTATTTTCAGTCGTCGCCGTAGAAGGCCGTCCCTCACGTACATCATCAGTGAGATTAGTGCAACCACGTTTAAACTCATTAAACCAGTTGTAAACAGTCGCACGAGATGGGGCTTCATCGTGAAAGGCCAATCGTAATCTATCATAACTTTCTTGTTGACTTAAATGACATCGAAAGTCATAAAAAATCATTGCACGAAAATTTTCTCGTGTTAAATTCATGTTGACGTGACACAGACAATTTTCAATTTGCCGCCAAATCGTAAAACAAATGACAAATGAATGAAATATATACTCAGTAATATTGGCAAAGAGTTCTATTTTCAAATTTTAGATTATTTTTTTTATTATATTGTTTATAAGTGGCCAGTTCTAAGAACTTTCAGTTTGACTCTCGTAGTTACATTTTAATTTGGTATTATGAAAGAAATAGCATCGCTAATATCTAAAAAGGTAAGTAGTTGCGACATCACAAAGTTCACATTAATTTGCGCGTGTAGATCAATATTGCTGATGCGTGACAATATTGCAGTTCGCGATGATTCTAAAGAAACATGAAGCTGACCGTATTGAATAAATATCATGTAGCGTTACCAGTAATTGTTTTGATAATCCGATTTTCGGTTGCATCATCAATGTCTATATTCGGAGGAAGTTCTGGAAAGTTTCTAAGTTTCCAGATGGTATAATTAAGATTTAAAAAGTTACAATCAAATTTAAATTAATTCATTTTTAGTAACAATTTTAACTTAAAACTATGTTAGTATAAATGAAACAATAAATTAATGAAAACATAAAAAATAAAATTATAAATAATTAACAGTATAAAAATTCAAATTAAAATAAAACACATTATGCTGTCAAGCCTGAAGTGTGCCTGCAGGGAAGGTACCCATTACGCTTGCCGCATTACCCCGCTGAATAGCCAGAGCCAACTTCTGGACAAGAAATGAACCCGCACGCGAATCATTAGTCCTTGCTCTTAAGCGACGACCCACCTCAGCAACAAAACTTTTGGCTTCAGACCCCCAACAACCCGCAGTTTCGACAGCAAAAGGCACGAAATGGTAGGTTGACTGCAAAGTACTATATTTGGAATGCTTTTTCAGCGCCGCCGACTCAGCTGCTGCCCCAGGTGCCAACACAGTTCGTCCCAAGTGACATGCCGCAAAGGTGCTAACGCATGTCGCGTCCCACAAAAAGCACCTACCCTTATCCCATGGAACCAGGGTTAGGCCATCTGGTCTTTTACCATCAGTACGGCAAAGGCCCGGTGGCTCAAGTACACAAGGGATGTTTGCAGAAACCAGGGCTCTGCGAATAATGTCATTCAGAGCGTGATGTCGAGGAAATCTACCCTCACAACGTCGGCAACTCAATGCATGGTGACCGTCCGCCTCAACCCGAGAGCCGCAAATGCATAAATGAGGTTCGCATACATCGCAGCCCAAGCGAAGAGCAACCGCCACCCGCAATGAGTCAACATCTAATAAAGTGCCGAAATGAGGTGAAGGTAAAGCCTGCAACCACGCTCCCGACTCTGGCTGTGACACCGCTCGCAGTCTAGCTAAATCTGCCCCAGTAGCGCCCTCCAACAAGCGATTAGAGACGCATTTAGCCCCAACATCGTCCCAAGCACGCTGCACCCAAGGACAATCTGGCATAATAACACCCGGGTGCGAGGCAGAAAAAGCATCCAAAGCTTGAGGCACAAACGGAACTACTACTTGGCTTTCCTCTTTATTGAGGATTTTAGCCACAAGGTCAACCACTGCATGCCCTGATGCCAGAAAAGCTGGAAGCGAAAGGTCGCTAACGCAACGTACGCCCAAACCCCTATGACGGATTGGCAACGTAGCCTGACTCCACTGATCGTGATCAAAAGAAACATTTAAAAGACCCGAAACAGTTGATCTGAGACTCTCATCAAACGCAGAAATATTAACAGGAAATAACCAGACCGGAGAAGTTCTTAATAGATAGATCAATTTGGGAGCACCAAAGCAAAAACGTAAGAGGAACAAAGCAACATGTGGATTAAGAAATTTTAGGCGCCCGTTGATAAATTCTAGACTTTGTCTTTGTTTTTCAATAGCCCCTGATATTCCATCTTCAAAAATCAACCAAAAGATCAAAACTAGCCCGTGACAACTTTCTCAGCCCGGGAAGGATAGTAAAAAAACTCTGAAACTGAGGTTCTATTTCCTCACTGCATGGGTAAAATTCACATTTTGCAGATTTAACCTCTAAACTCAAATCTTTGAGACGAGGAATCAGAGTAAGTACATCTTGCTTCACTACCTCCGGATCACCACCAAGTGTACCATCATCAAGGTACCACACATTAAGTGGAGACCGGATATTGATAATGGCTTGTGAATAGCAAGACTAAAAACAAGTGGACCAAGGGGGTCACCCTGCTGAACACCTCTCTGAGACACAATAAGATTTTCATTGAAAAACAAATTCGAACTAGTATCATACACTTGGTCGAGAAATGGATACAGTGAAGGTATGTTATCTTTGACCTCATTGAGCAAAACATCCCTCTCTAACGAGTTAAATGCGTTTTTTAAATCTAAATTGATAACAACACAATCTTCATTTTTGGGGTCCAACACAAACGAACGTGTGGCGTGAATTGCCCCTTTGCAACCAAGGCGAGTTCCAAACCCCAACTGATGCGGCTGTAGGTATTCAGCCATTCTTTCTTTAATGGCATAACATGCTATTTTGGCAGTTAAACGCCTAAAAGTACTACCAATAGCAATCGGTCTTATTCCACCGTCCTTTTTAGATAACGCGCACAGAGATGCTCCATATAAGTACGGACAAATTTCCTTATTAAGCTGGCCACTCAAAAGAAAGTTGCACAGTTTTGTTAAGCGCTCTAATAAACGAGGGCCATTATCACCCGCTGATACAGAAGTAAGTTCCTTCAAGTGATCTGGCCGAATCCCATCCAAGCCAGCGGCAGAACCGATATAAAAGGACCTGAGAGCACGAGCGACATCATCTACGGTGCAGGTGACGGGTAAATATGTCCTATCTGGAGGCGGAGGAAAATTAAGAGGGCGAGAAGGTGATGGGTGCTTGGATTGCAAGGCTGCTGCAGACTCAGGATCAGGTCGAGCCATGGAGTCCTCAGAAACAAGCAATCTGACAGCCCCTCTTAGGTCACCTTCGAAAACCTTGGACTCATTTTTTTTATTATTTATGTGATGTAAATTTTGTCCAAGTATAGGTTCATCGCGACAAAAATAATCCCTTAAACCGTCATTAAAATTTCCGATATTAGCTTTAACCTTCTGAGTCAAGTAACCTATGCCCCCTTTCTCAGGCATCTTCAAAGCCTCGAATGCAAAAGACAACAATTTAGCCCATTCCTCAGTTCCGTTTAAAGATATACAATTATCAATAAGACCACAAAGAGTCCCCGCTGCCAAGCTACGTGCCCCCTTAGGAATATGACGTAATACATGAATACATTTTCTAAAGGAGATGATATCTTCTAAGCCACGTTGAGTCGAATTCGATTGAACAGATTGCACCTGTGTAGGTACAGACAAAGAGGTCAATTGCCCCACATTTTTATGCACATGACCCTGATGAATTTTAAGACCACGGGGCTTAAAACTACGAGAGCAATGCGGACAAGGCACCAAAGATAAGTCCATTTTAAAAAAATATTACCAAAAAAATAAATAAAAAACGTGAACCCAGAAGAGCACAACCTCAAATACAATAAAAATAATAATAATAAAAATATAAAAACAACAAGTATGCAAGTATCCTATTTAAAAATATCACAGCAAATAATTTAATAAATAACGTTAAAACATTAAAAACGATTTGTGAAGGACGACAAAATTCAAACTATAATAACAAATGACCAAATAACATCAACCAAAATCGGTATCTAACTTGTCAAAATACGAAATTAAAATATTTATCAATAATTGCAAACCTAAAATTAGATAAAATTAAGTCAAACAAATTATTATAAATCCTAAGAACAAACAAACAAAATGCTTACTTTTTAAAACATGCTAAAACTTAAGATTAAAGCCAATTAAAGGCTTTGGTTAAATTCAAGATGTAAGTAGTAGTCAATTTTTAAACACTGCGCACTGAGTACAAAAAGACGCGCGCGTTGAGGCTCGAACTTGGGGTCGCGCGGATGTGAAGTTCAAAATTGAAATGCTTAACCACGACGCCATCGTAGTATCTTAATGGTTATACGAATATTGGAGTATGTTGCTTGATTATGATGTTTAATCCCTCAAGCGTATGTGAACGAGACACAATGCATATTCTATTGTTATGCGGTTGCCTGCAACGGGTTCCCTCTATCTGGCAGAATCTTTTTGCTCCGAAAGTCACTTGGCATAACACACTTGGCATAATTTTCTTTAGTCGAATATTAATCTGGCAGAATTTTCTGATAGCATAATTATTGTTTGGTCGAATATTTATATGCCCGAATTTGCAATGGCATACTTTTAAGATAGCAGAAATTTATAAGGCATAATTACCTTTGGCAAAATTTTATTTTGCATACTTTCGCTAAGCATAATGTTTATTAAGTACGATGTTTATTTGGCATAATTTGACTAGGCATACTATGAAGATAGCAGAATTTCCTTTAGAATAATTTCATATTGCTATTTCTTTTAATTAGTATTTTACCCTAAGATTGAATTAAAAAGTCATTAAGTTGTGGTACAAAAGTTAGTGACAGAAACGAATCGGTGCAAAACCGACTCCACGCAGTCTTGTTTGCCCCACCCCTAGAGTGTAATTCAAAATCACGTAGGCGCGGAGGGGCGAGGCAGCCCGCGAGCTGAGGAGCAGGTGGTTTGAAAGCTGAGCGAAAACCATCTGCGACGATAAACTCGCGTGGGACTGCCGGAGCCCCGCAGCGCCGGAGCCGTGACAGAAACCATGCATGTTGCATGCTGCATGCAAGCTGTTGCTTGCTTGCATGCTACATGCTTGCTTGCATGCTGCATGCTTGCTTGCATGCTGCATGCTTGCTT
Organism: Pyrausta purpuralis; assembly: GCA_963924145.1. Classification (NCBI taxonomy): domain Eukaryota; kingdom Metazoa; phylum Arthropoda; class Insecta; order Lepidoptera; family Crambidae; genus Pyrausta; species Pyrausta purpuralis. The sequence continues at coordinate 15,786,719 of OZ001645.1, read as the reverse complement.
GCATGCTGCATGCTTGCTTGCATGCTGCATGCTTGCTTGCTGCATGCTTGCTTGCTTGTTGCATGCTTTGCTTGCTTGCTTGCATGCTGAATGCTTGCTTGCATGCTGCATGTTTGATTTGCCATGCATGTTGTATGTTAGTATTGCTGAGATAGAACTACTTGGGATACACAGAGAAATTAAGGTTTATAGGAGAATGTTAAATATGAGAAATATGCCAAAAGACGATTCGGACTGTGAACTTTCTGCGATAGGATGATTCTGCCTATTATTGACTATATATACGAATTGTATGCCACAAGACGATTCTATCTGTGAACTTTCTGCGTTAAGATGATTCTGCTTTAAGACTATTATGGATATTAAATTTCTGCCTAAAGATGATTCTAGCATACACGATTATGCGTTTTGAACGTCTGATAAATGAGTGAATGCTAATTGATGTTCTGCGAAAGGAAGTTTATGCTATTTGATGATATGCCAAATAAAATTATGACAATAAAAATTATGCGAAACAAGGTAGACCCGCCTGCAACCGCTCGGGTGTTGAAGCATTAAGCCGGAATGTAACTCGTTAACAAGTTCAATCCTTTGTTAAAGCTGACCACAAAGATGAATAAAAAATGCCCACTTGCCCAAACTACCGCACACTCACTACGGAATATGTAAGATTTACGGAAAAACACTTTGCAAAACATTACGATTTTTGCACAAACAGGTGGGAAAAAATTTTCCTCACAACCACCGCACGGTTTCAACACAGATTTCAGCGTAATGACACACTTATGAATTAATTTGTACTGAGCACAGTCGAATACAACCGTCCTTGTGAGTTGTTCCTTTATTTCTAAGTTAAATTATATTTTATTGGCAGTTGGATACCTAACATTTTGCAGTCATTACTATATTGATATTATAAATAAGTTATCAAGGTATGAGACAGAGTAGGTAGTAATTTCATTAAATTGAAGAGATGGGTTTCGGATTCTACGGTTATGACAATTTTATTTACGGACATGACATTAAAAATGTTACAGACAGAATAGGTAGTATGATTTGAAATGTTGTTTTGAAGGTTTACATGGATGTATTAAATTGCTTTTGTACCAATAGAGTGCATTAGTTACATTCAGCTAGGTTTTGAAAAGGATGTGGTATTTAGTATTTTGAAAAAGTATAGATAGGAAGGTTATTCAGTTTGGTAGAGATGTTAGCAAGTTTTATTTAGGAAATGGGAAGACTTTAGTTTAAATATTTTGTCATATGATTGGACTGATCACCCAAAAGTAAACAAAATAATTAGCTAAAGAATTCATTACGAGATGTTGTTTTATAATTTGATATTAAAGGATAGATAAAAGTTTATACAAAGCGATAATGTAATGTAGTAGTAGAAGTGATAGGTTGCCCTACTTCATAACGAGAGGCAAAAAGCGGTGTTAAATCCTTCAGCTTGATCATGACGTAAACGAGGTTTCTTCGTGTAAGCCGTTGGAGGTTATAGATCTTAAATGATAACCCTTTTTAGGGTTCCGTAGCCGAATGGCAAAAAACGGAACCCTTATTGTTTCGTCAAGTCTGTCTGTCTGTCTGTCTGTCTGTCTGTCTGTCTGTCTGTCTGTCTGTCTGTCCGTCCGTATGTCACAGCCATTTTATTCTGTAACTATAAGCATCACACTGTTGAAATTTGGTAGAAAGATGTATCTTGTTTACCGCTTTACGATTCTTATACAAAAAATTAAAAATAATGATATTTAAGGGGGGGCTCTCATACATGAAACTAAAACCGAAAATTTTTTTTTTAGTCAAAGCTATGCGTGTGGGGTGTCTATAGATAGGTCTTTCAAAATGACATAGAGGTTTCTAAAACCATTTTCTTTTAAAGTCAAACGTTTTATAGCTAGACGCTTCCAAAGTGGTAAAATGGGCGTCCCCCCTATCTAATTTCTAAACCAAGCAAGTGTAAATTTTGAAAAAAATATATGATACAGATCTTAATAAATACTTTCAACGAAAATTGGTTCGGACGGGATCGAACAAGTAGTTTTTGAGATATAGCACATTTTCAACAACCGCAAACATAACTTTGTACTTCATACAAACACTATGAAAAACAAAGTTATATTTGTAGTCGACAAAATATTTTGGTATTTTACTAAGTAGAAGTAAATGGATTCCCTAATTCATTTAAAGTTGGCACGGAACCCTCAGTATGCGAGTCCGACTCGCACTTGGCCGGTTTTTTTTATAATTAATGAAAAAAGGTACAAATAATGGTACAAAGGTACAACAATATAGAGTGTCAGATCCTTTATTTGATCATGGTGTAGACGAGCTTCTCTCTGTGAAAATATTTGGAGATCGATGAATCTTAAAACAATGCCCCTAGTATAAATATGGCTATGCATAGCAAGTATATAAATAAATAAATGAAAGTGTACCAATTGAATTAATTAAATAAAATGTAACAATTAAATAAATATTAAAATGTACCATACGAAAAGACTAGACTATAAATAAAATATAAATGTACCAATTATAATAAGTTAAATACATAACATATATGACTAAAATGACTTATGGGTGGCCACCCCGATATTAACACCTCAATAAAAGAGAGCAAAAGTAAAAAGAGACGTACGTTGTTAATAGTCGAACACGTCATGAAGTATTACGATGTATATTTCAATAAGAGTTATAATGATTGAGATAGGTAGTTTTGTGGTATGTAAATAAAGAAAGATAGACACTTTGACGATAAGTGGTAGGTACCACGGGTATGTTGATACTTTGGAAGACGTTTTGATGACTGTGAAATGTAAATCAATATGTAAGAAATAAATTATATTAATTTTTTTACGCAATATAAACAAATTAAAATAAAAAGGTGCAGAATAAACATGTGCGTGTTAAATGAATAAATTTGAGAGCATAAAAAGTCAATAGGTTTTGAAGATAAACATGTATTAGAATGAGAATGTGTTAGGTATCCAGATTTACTAAATTTTGACTTGTGTTAACATTTTTGTTTTATGGTTAAATTAAATTGCAATATTTTAATGGTATATTTGTTAATTAATCTCTTCCAGAAACAGTTAAAAGAATTAATTTATTATTTAACAGCACATTTTATTAAAATCTTTTTTCTATAGAATATACACAGCTGAAATAAATTAAATTTTACAGTATTTTGAAGAAAGTTTAAAATGCACAATGTCATTTGACTCGTCTAATTGTCTTCATCCCGTAATATTTGTTAATGAAAAATATAACATGATTTTATTTTTAAGATTTATTATCAATTTTGCACGAATATTTCAGTAAGTTACATTTTTAATGAAATTGAAATGAATATATTGATTTAAACTTACATGGTCATTAACATTAGAATTGATTGTAACGGGATTGCTACGGGATTGTCAAAGATTCTCGTCATTTCATAGAAATTCTGCACCAAAACAAGGTTGATGTGAATGAGTTGATGGTCAGTTTTGACGTAGAATCACTCTTCACTAATGTACCAGTAGCAGATTGTATGGAGGTTGTAAAGGTGAAGTTACAAGAACATAACATCCCGATGCAGTATTCCACATTGTTATATCATTGTCTGTCGACAATTTTTTTCATATACCAGGGTCAGTATTACCTACAAATAGATGGCGTTGCTATGGGCAGCCCGGTAGCTCCAGTGGTGGCAAATAATATATGGATGGAGTTTTTCGAAGATAAAGGGTAACAGACAAGATGTGGATGCTCATCTCACTAATTTAAATGGGATACACGCCAAGATTAAATTCACCTGCGAGACAGAAGTATAGCATTTTTGGACGTCAAAATCGGTGTGCGGAATGATGGCTCACTGAGTCATTCGGTCTATAGAAAGCCCACTCACACTGACCGCTACCTCAATGCCACCTCTCATCATCACCCTAGGCATCTTAACTCTGTGGTGACTTCTCTGACTGACAGAGCTTATGATCTGTGTGATGAAGAACATTTAGATCAGGAGCTGAAGCACGTCCGAGAGGTCTTACGGAGCAATGGATATAAGGGGCAGTTACCACAACAGAGTTACACATAGACACAAAATGAGACACCAAAAAGACAGGGTAGATAGGCAACCAGTGTTTCTGCCCTATATTAAAGGAGTGACAGACAAGATCTCCAATGTTCTTAATAAATACTCAGTTAATACTGTCTTCACTCCACTAAGAAAAGTGGCACAATGTCTGCGATCTCCCAAAGACAGTTTTCCTTTAGAAAAACCTGGAGTCTACAAAGTTGACTGCAGCTGTGGTAGTTCGTACATAGGCCAAACTAAACGCACTATTACATGCCGAATAAAGGAACATATAAAAGCGGTCAAAAACAATGACAAACAGAAGTCAGCAATTGCGGAACATTTGTTAGAATCGGGTCCAAATCACTGGATTGAGTTCCATAACCCTAAGATAATTTCGACAGAACGCCATTACATACCAAGATTGGTTAGGGAAGCGATCGAAATCACAAAGTACAAAAATTTCAATCGTGAGGATGGGTTTAAATTGTCCAATGTCTGGAATCCAGTGATTCGTTAATGCAAAAACCATATATTTCGGCAAAATGTTGTTTCGCGTGCGGATACTGTGAGTGTTGTGTGTCGAGAACAGGTGCGAGAAAATAGTGAGTTTGTGAACAATGGTACTGCAAGTGATCGCAATAAAAGACTTCGAAGGAGGGTAGACCGATATGTCTGCCAATAACAGCTTACCCGCAACAACTTCAGTTACGCCGTGACCATGGCACTTGCAACAGTGCCGAAATATCGGAAACTCAAAAATAATAAGGTACATGGTAGCAATCCCGTTACAATCAATTCTAATTGAAATGAATGTCAACAAAATCGTTATGAAAATTATTTCACATTACGTTTTAATCTGTATTCGGAATTTTAGTTCAGTTAGTTATAGTAATACAATAATTATTGTTTTAAACATATTTTAATAATCTGGCTATAGTTTCAAGTATTTCTATAATGTTAACATAATATTCTGTGAAATTGACTTATTTGGTATAAAGGTCTAAATTAAAATATAACAATAAATAAGAGGTACATAGCTTTTCTTCACATAAATGTTTATTATTGTTAAAAGTAATTAAAACAAACACTTTTTACTTTTCAAATGATAACAAATTTGTATACATATTTTAAGTCAATACTATTTCATTTTATACCATATTTGTATTCAGTTACTTTTTAAAAAGATAGTTGGCATTAAAAATATATTTTTGTTGTTTTCAAAATTGCACAGCATAAAGTAATGTTTAATGTTTTTGCATAGCATTGGAATTTTGTGTATTTTTTTTTCATTTTGATTTAATTATTATATTTGCTTGCATATCATTAAAATTTTGATAGAATGACAACATTCTTAAAGTATAAATTATAAAAAAAAATGTAATTCCATTTCTTTTTTTTTCCAAATACGGTGGAGGTGTAGTGTATGACGCACGCCCCAACTTTAGATATATAATCTGTAATAGGCTAATTTGAGACATTAATAAACAGACATTCAACTGAGATACACGTTTCATTCCGTTGCGCAATACCCACATATTGCAAGTGGTTCAAATGTCAAAAATCCCTTTATTAGGAAAATGGCAAATTTCTTTATTAATGCAAAGGTGACTTGGTTTATCGTTACTATAGACAAACGAAAACACTTTATTTGATGAATCCCTAAAGAAAATTTTAATTAATATCAATCAGGAGAAAAGTTATTGCAAATATATATGTTGATCCCTAGACACTTTTGATGTGTGTACTTATCCATAGACATATGTGTAAGGGTCTTGCGGGCGGGATTCGAACCCGCGAAAAGTATTTTACGGATGTAAAAAGTATCTTTGTAGTCCGGAACCACCACACTATGACGGTCGTTAAATTATTGTTAAAAAACTAAAAGCACCAAACTACTCCACGTGTGCCACTGTCTTAAAAAATCGACTTTTGACGACAAATAATCGACCCTGTTGGTGCGTCGGATGGATAAGGAACAATACTCACTCATTTTATTGAAAATATTTATGAATGATAAATTATTTATATCAATGGCGTCATTAAATACATTTTTTTAACGAAAATATTTTTATTTCATTAGTTGTTTTTGCAGTTTTTAAAGGCGCACTGAGGCATTGAAACACGTATGAACGCTGACGCCATCAAAAACTGACAAGTCAATCACAGACTTAAAGATCATAACACAAAATATAAGAAGCGTTTACTCAAACATAGACGACCTAAAATTGAACATTGCTAATTTAAAATGTCACATAGATCTTATCACTCTCTGCGAATGTAGAATAAACGCAAACAGGACTATGCCACAAATAGACAACTATAAATATTATCATACAACATGCCATTTAAATCAAGCAGATGGGGTTGTTATGTATGTACGAGACTCACTAAAAGTAAAGGTTAAAGAAGTACACCTCACTCACGCATCATGTCTTCAAATTACAGTCTCTCCAAACATTATTATTCTAGGCATTTACAGATCACCATCAAACCTTAACGCGGACGACTTTATTAATTCCTTAAACCAGTACTTAAGCACAATTTCACTTAATATCAACATAATCATCACCGGTGACATAAATATTAATTTGATTCATACACAAAGAGAAAAAGGTCAAGAGCGCTCAAACCGACTTAACTATCTAAATATGTTAGCAATGCATGGTTTGCAACCGGGGCATTTACTTCCAACCCGGGGTCCTAATTGCCTAGATCACTTTATTATAAAAACTAAACCTACTTATAAAACTACTATCGCTATTCTAGATACAACTATTACCGATCACCACATGATTTTCCTAAAACTATCTAACCAATTAATTGATAAAAATAAATTAAAAATAAAAACTACTTTTAATTTAGAGAAAGCGTTGTTCGAAATTAAAGAAATAAATATTGAAGAGCTATTCAGCATAAGTGATCCTAACACACTTACAAATTGTTTAATCTACAAACTGCAATCTCTTTTATCATCAAATACTACTTCCAATACCATACCTCAAAAATGCAGACTATTAAAACCATGGATGACCACTGGACTTCTGCGTTGTATTAGAAATCGAAACGATATGCAGAAAAAACTGAAACTTGATCCTCTTAATGAGATACTAAAAACTACATACATGCGCTACCGCAATTTCTGCAATCTTATTCTCAAAAAACAAAAACGCACTTTCGATCGGAATCAACTCCAAAAAGCGCACAAAAATCCTAAAAAAACTTGGCAAATAATCAATTACTTAACACAGAGAAAACAAAAGTGCTCCTTGAGCATAGGATTATTGGAGACAGAGTCAACACCTCAGGAAGCAGTGGATAAGGTCAACAATTATTTCTGTTTGGTTGGAAAATCACTGGCGGACGCCATTAATCCATCAATATCGCATAACCTAGCAAAAAATACAGATAACCTAGAAACTCCTTTAGAGTCATCATTTGTTCTTT